>CM055275.1:18268698-18745621 GCA_029237695.1 Conchocele bisecta | reverse complement strand
GATTTGATCTCAAGCTAAGCTTGTCGTATTGAAATTTGATTCCGTTTTGTAAATATATTTCAGATAATGTTCGCTAATCACCGGTATTTGTAACAGGTGGGTGTAACACGTACATTCACATATACAACTACATGTACACTATATTTATTATATACGTTCGTTCGTTTCCCATTTAAACACAATACAACGCAAGACGTCAATATTTTTCCATATTGACGTCTCGTGAGTTCATATTGGTCAGTGCCAAAGTGCCAATCGCAAAATAGTTCGTTCTAAATGACCACCAATTTGTTTATTTTATTTATATGTTGTATATTTTTTAAGCGTATATAAATTACGAATGATGTACGTATATAATAAAAAGGTTATTTAATGTGTATGTGGATATATGCCACTCATTCCGCCGCGCAACGATATTGCGCATCTAAAGTCATGTAGTATCGCACGCTGCGGAACTCATATATCGCATATCGATGGTCTAGTAACATAAGGTCGTAACTGCTATGCTTTAGCATAGCAGTTACGACCTTATGTTACTAGACCATCGATATATCCACATACAAATCAAATGACCTATACATATCACATCGATTCTCAATGATGATTCTATATGCTATTTATTAAACTCGTTTACTGAGTTCATAAGAAACCCTAATAACAGGGGCGTCGTTATTACGAAGTTAATCCCGTCGCTCGCAGCCTTGATAATAACAAAAACATGGTTTTCATGCAAAACGAAGCACTACTGTCTGTTCCATGTTTTGTTGCCGACGAACTTTTGGCTATTAAACACGTTAAATCTAAAAAATATTTAAAAGTAAGTACTTTTTTATCAATAACAAAAAAAGTCACCCTCTCCAAAAAAATGTATTTGATGAAATATTGATTTTATTGAGAACAAAACGATTTTTCTATGGGAATTTAACATGGGGGCTAAAAATTGATTTTTTTTAAATATTTTTTTTATTTGTTGACCGATTTTCAAAATCTAACTTTTGTTTTCCTAATTACATCCTTTTCAAGCTATCTCGCCAGGTTTCGGAGTCAATTTCCAAAACTTTTCGTTTTTTGATCCTTCAGGATCAAAAAACGAACACATTTGGAAATTGACTCCCCATGTTAAATTCACATAGGAAAAGGTTTTTTTCGCAATAAAATCAATGTTTGATGGAATTTCATCAAATTACTTTTTTTCGGAGGGTGACAGCAACAACACTAACCCGGAATAGTTTATTTTATGTAGCTAATCATATATTATTATTCGAGTGCTGGCGAAGAATTATACAACTAACATCAACATTTGCGGTCTTACAGCTTTTATGCAAGTGAGCTAATGTCGGCCGCAGCACATATATTGCGGGTTGAACTTTTAAAAAACACGGGGCTTACGCCATAAAAGTAGTTCTAACAACTTAGCTTGATCGCCTTTTCAGTGTGATAAATGTTTTGTTTTGTGTGCTAAATTTCTGTTATTGCAAATGTTTTCGTAGTCTAAGGGTGTGACGATTAACCGCCATACTCGATTATTCGCGATTCGTAACTCCATGATTCGGTGCACGAATACAATCCTGCGGTTTTCCAAATATATATTTTTAACTCGTTATTGTTGTTGTTGCTGCTGCTGCTGCTGCTGCTGTGAAATTCCCGCGCTTATTTTTCGCGAAACGCTTTCCACTATATATAAATTATTAGTCTATGTGTCATCCTCAAACACATACTGCAAATCCTTTCAGGACGTTCGGTCGTTTGATATCATATGTTCTCCTTCGCATTGTCAGTTACTTGTCAAACGCCAGAAAAGGTGAAACTGGATGATGGCTGGAATACACAACTAGATGACAGCGGCTTTGATAGTATACCGAAAAACTTTACCCAAAATATTTAACCTCGGACGCACGTACGTACGGACGTACGACAATGTGCCGACTATATCGCGCTGTCCGCGCGACAAATATGGCCGAGTTGACCACTCCATGTGCAGTATAGAATACAGTAACGAGGCAATGTTCACATGTTATACATATATTCCATCACATTTACAAATCAATTATCTTATGAATCAAACGATGATCAGGTAAAGAACGTCTCTTTAAAGGTCAAGGTGCATGATCACGTGGTTACAACAACAACAACGTCGCCCACTCCAAAGTAAGTATTATTTGATATTTTCCTTAATATGCAACGGATTTTGATGAAATATGGCGCAGCAAACGCGTCTGCATTTGGTGGTCCAGGGAGTTTGGCACCTACTTATGTCGTTTTTGCAAAGAATCGATTTCCGTGTCGGAGACACGGAAATCGATTCTTCGCAAAAACGACAGAAGTTGAGGAGAAAATACAGAGACCACCAAATGAAGCTTCACACGACGCGTTTGATGCGCCATATTTCATCAAAATCCGTTACGTAATAAGGACAATATAAACGAATACGTACTTTCAATCAGATGGATTCTGGAAGTTTCAGTACTTGTTGTTGTTGTTAGTACCACGTGATCATACACCTTGAAGGTACTGGGTCTTAGACACATATAGACAATGATTTATAGTTCGCCTTACTTTCTAAGCAGCATCGTGCTCCACTTATTTCACATATTGCAACGTTTAACCATAATAAGTTACATATTACCAGATTTAATGATTAATTGTTCGACAGGAAATGTAAAATCAATACTCAGATGGGACGTTGCATTGTACACTTGGCTGAACTATAAGTATGTTATTGTTCACATATTTAATTTTTCTTTAACTAAATGCTGCGGTCTCTAGTGCTCCGTGGAATTTAATTCCTTAGAAACCCAATATGTGAACAATAACTTATACAAAACGGATTAGGAAAAAATAGTAAAACAAATGTGTGATTGATTGATACATTTAATTTACTGCGGATGAAGCGAAAACACATATTGTTACAAGACTGCTGATGTTTGGCCATGGCTGAGGACAATGGTCATTCCTGGGCCAAGTCAACACCTACATAATGCATGTGTCGCACGTTGTTACTAGAACGCGCTAAATCAGCTGTTTGAATGGAGCAAACTTTCAAAGTACCGAAAGTACTGCATATATCATTATATGCTCCAATTACACGATATTTCCAAGGGTAATGTAACAATAACGTTCGACCATGTCCATTCGTGGGTAAACGTTTGCCGTAGCACTGGGGAACTGTTTAAACAGTTCCCTCGTGCCACGGCAAACGTTTACCCACGGCTGGACGTTGTCGAACCTTATATTGTTACATGGTTTCCGTTGTTTGCACATATGTGCAAACAAATAGCGCGTGCTGTTTGCACATGGCTTTAGGCAATGCTCATTCCGGGGCCGCGCGTAGATCAAGTGCCTTCATGACGTCACTATGCCGAAGTGCCTTCATGACATCATTACTCCATGACGTTCATGACGTTCATGACGCGGCCCCGGAATATGCATACCGAAAATTATCTACGTGAATGGGACGATTTTATAAAAGTACTGAAAATACTGAATATAACGCTCAAATTCCATCAGTTTTTTTGTTGGAAATGTAACAATAACGTTTGATCATGTCCAGCCGTGTGCAAACGTTTGCTGTGGCCCTCGGGAACTGGAACTGTTTGAACCCGCGGCCTGCGGCCTTGTGGTTCAAACAGTTCCCTCGGGCCACAGCAAACGTTTGCACACGGATGGACATGATCAAACCTTATATTGGAGGCTACCATCATCTGAAATGAAACACAGTGCCTTTAGTAAAACATGAAAATATTTGGATAATTTTGAACAAATATACAACAAAAAAAAATGAATCCACTCACCATCGTCCTGGCTAGGTGATATAACCGTGAGAGGTAGTTAAGACTCAATAAGTCGCGGGAAAACGAAGCTTCCTATTGGTAACATATGTGCGAGTTTAATGCGCGGGCTCATGACGCAATTGGCTTAAAGTTATTGAGCCAGGGACCAGTGTAGTTTGTGAGCATCTGGGAGAGTCCAATATGGATCCTGTTGCTGATCATGTGACCTTTACAAATCCAATAAGAATAACTATTGGTCAATTATGAAATGAGTTTTCCCCTGTTTGATGCAATTGACACGATCACATGACTGACAATATATATGAAGCGCGCGCATCATCGAATAATTATCATGATACTAATCTGAAATGTAACAAAGTTCAATTCTGATTATAACATTTTAAATATGTATTATAATTGACATTATTTGGTATTGTTTCCATGACCGTGGTATCTAAGTAACAGTCAACAACATCGATATACGACTAACGTGTTTGGTACTTGTAAAAGTCGCTAGCTGTACTTGATTGGCTAACATAGAATGACGTAACGTCTGACGTCAGTTATGCATCAGCGTTCTTGCTTGTTTATCGAGCAACAGATACCATCTTGCTATAATTCCAGCACAAACATATTTACACAATTCCCTAACATTTGATTGGCCCGTAGCAAGTCTCTGTCCAAAATTTATATCCCAGTAAACTCCCACGCCGAACTACTTTCCATAACCGTGAGGTGCAGTTAAAATAATTCTTAAGAAAACGGAAAATAAACACATTTTCTTGATGAATTTATTTCAAATGCTGGAATTATAAGGAATGAATGGCCTTTTTGTGGAATTTATCGTTTATCGGGGATATAAACTTTGAAAAGTCGCGGGAATACTGGACGAGGCCTTCCGGCCTCCGTCCAGTATTCCAGCGACTTTTCCAAGTTTATACCCCGATAAATTCCACAAAAAGGTCATTCATTCCTATAATATAGGGTATGTAGCATTATTGAATCACCTTAATGTGTAAAGTGAATTTATAGCAATCTCCGTACGAACATTTGTAACGTACGAAGTTTATATTACCGACACATGAAACATGTACATCTAGCTGTTACAAGGTGCATGATCACGTGGTTACAACAACAACAACGCCGCCCACTCCAAAGTAAGTATTATTTTATATTTTCCTTAATATGCAACGGAATTTGATGAGATATGGCGCAGCAAACGCGTCTTCATGAGCTGCATTTGGTGGTCTAGAGAGTTTGGCACAGACTTATGTCATTTTTGCGAAGAATCGATTTCCGTGTCGGAGACACGGAAATCGATTCTTCGCGCAAACGACAGAAGTTTGGGCTATAATACAGAGACCACCAAATACAGCTTAACAAGACGCGTTTGATGCGCCATATTTCATCAAAATCCGTTACGTAATAAGAACACTATAAAATAATACGTACTTTGAATCGGTACTTGTTGTTGTTGTTAGTACCACATGATCATACACCTTGTGTTACCACTAAACGACAGACGGCGCAGTAATGAAAAATCACCATCGATTGTCAATTCTAATGCAATCTGATTGGCTAATGGTCATACATTACAGGTATCAGAACATGATAGGTCGGTAAACATGTTTAATTGCTCCGATAGCGTGTCGCCATTAAACAGATTTTCCGACAAATTTCAAAATTACAATACAGTTAACCCTATGGATTGTCGATGTTCGATTGTCGATTGATATTGTCATTCGTTGCTTAAAGGTACTTATAATTTTTAACGCCACATTCTGTTATTTACATTCTTATAACTACCAGAAAATGCAATGCAACTACAGTGGAACCTCTCTAAACCGGACACCAAAACAACACAATCATGTGATCTTACTTTTATGCCCACCACGATAGTGGAGGGGGAATTTAGTGTTACCCTTGTCATCCGTCCGTCCGTCCGTCACCAACCTTGTGACTCGTAAAACTTTTAAACCAGAATAGCTACAGACCTGAAACTCGGTATGTAGCTTCCTTATGATGAGTAGATGTGCACAGTTTATTTCAATTTTTTATTCGACACCCGGTCATGGATTGTCTCCCCAATTTCGACTTAGAATTTGGAAATTTTGCCTTGTAATTCGCAATACGTTTAAACTGTATTAGCTACAGACCTGAAACTCGGTTTGTAGCTTCCTTATGATGAGTAAATGAGCACAGTTTATTTCAATTTTTGATTCGAACCCCGGTCATGGATTATCTCCCCATTTTCGACTTAGAATTTGGAAAGTTTGCCTTGTGATTCGTAATACGTTTAAACTGTATTAGCTACTGATCTGAAACTCGGTATGTAGCTTCCTTATATGAGTAGATGTGCACAGTCTATTTCAGTTTTTGATTCGACCCCCGGTCATGGATTATCTCCCCATTTTCGACTTAGAATTTGGAATTTTTGCCTTGTGATTCGTAATACGTCTAATCTGTATTAGCTACAGACCTGAAACTCGGTATGTAGCTTCCTTATGATGAGTAGATGCGCAAAGTTTATTTCAATTTTTGATCCGACCGCTGGTCATGGATTATCTCCCCCTTTTCGATTTAGAATTTGACAAGTTTGCCTTGTGATTAGCAAAACTTTTAAACCGTGATAGCTACAGACCTGAAACTCGGTATGTAGCTAGGAGTTATGATCAGTAGATGCGCAAATTTATTTCAATATTTGATTCGACCGCTGGTCATGGATTATCTCCCCCTTTTCGATTTAGAATTTGACAAGTTTGCCTTGTGATTAGTAAAACTTTTAAACCGTGATAGCTACAGACAAGTAGCCGATTTCACCAACATTGCAAAGTATACTTTTCTAGCAAAGTATACTTTGAGGGAGCAATCATTTATTTTTCCTGAAATGCATTATTTCATACAGAACTAACTACTGCATATATTTGATGATTAAAAGTATGCAGAATTATTATACTGAATTTATTACATTATCACAGCCAAAATGGCTGTGATAATGTAATAAATTCAGTATAATAAAAATTAATAAATTTATCCTAAAATTGAAAATTTCTCCCTCAAAGTATACTTTGCTAGAAAAGTATACTTTGCAATGTTGGTGAAATCGGCTACTGGTCCTGATTGATCAAGTGTTCATAGGTTGGTACCAAACCCAACCCAACCTCATATGCTTCCTTATGATGAGTAGATGCGAAAAGTTTCGATTGTTGATTCGATATCCAGGTCATGGATTATCTCCCATTTTGGACTTCTACATGTAGTATGTGAGTTGTGACCAGTGTAGCTCCTAATCAAATAGTACACACTTGTAGCTAGGTAACGATCTATATTGCTTGTTAGAAGCATGTCGGGTGTTTTACTGATGTACTAGCGAACAGTGCCGATCCTGATCAGACTGTGCGGATGCACAGTCTGATCTGGATCTACACTGGTAGCAATACCCATAAGCCCCATTTCTCCAGTCACGGCCGCATTGTAAACATGCTACACATTGTATTGATCATAGACCTTCGAATCGATTGATTTTTAAAAAATGTAATCAATCGTAGCTAGTTATTTCCCTTTGAATTTATTGATAGAAATCCGGTCCAAATTGTTTATTTTCGACTTTTATTGCTTGCAAAAATGCGAATTCATATTGAGATCACCTGAAATATTGTTGTATCAGGTCAATGCCTGATACAACAGTATGTTATCAGTCAGTACGTATTCGGTCAATATAGGGCAGGTTACCTGATAAAACGTCCTTCTGAACCGGACGCTGGTCCACCCCTACGGTAGCGAAATGTATCAGGTAACCTGCTCTGTATTGACCGAATACGTACTGACTGATAACATATTCTTGTATCAGGCAGTGACCTGATACAAACATCCGGGTTACAGAAGTGAAAACTGACGTTCCATTGGTCGGATGACGTCACATGACGTTACCGAATGACGTCAGTGTAATGACGCAACGTAAACAAGTTCGCGTTCTGTCCATAGATAACGATTTCATCTGTGGTCATTTTCGAGCACAAAACGTTACCTGATAAATAGAATACCAGGCTAATGTATTTTGACATTAAGTTTATCAGGCTCGGCTCGGAAACGGTAGGAATTCCTCGGCAAGCCTCGGAATTCCTACGCGTTTCCTAGCCTTGCCTGATAAACTTGATATCAGAAGACACGAGCCTGGTATTCCATATGCGTAGGTCATCATGACATGCGAAATTCGCAACCTTGTGTGGCCGACCAAACTCCAGTTCGTGACAAGAAATGGCATCGTTAAACGAAGATAATCCCCACGCAGGCATAACAAAATATTTTAACATGTTTGCCTTACAGACAATGTGAACATAAGTCCTCAGTTACCTGGGCCTTGGGCGGTCGGACGTGGGTCGTATGCACAAAAAGCACCATCCATTGACACACATTGTGACCAAATATTTCCAGAATCGGTGAGGCTGCTCTTAAGCTATTGACAAATTAAAGGTGTTACTAAAATACGCACGCACACACACACGCACGTACGTACGTACGTACGTACGTACGTACGTGTAATGACGCTATATCGCCTCTTGTATATACTATAGTTGAGGGGATAATAAGACGCCCGGTATGACTTTTGCATCAGCCCTTGTTTATGAAACACCTGTTGTATGAAATTTAAGAGCAATTAACTATAACTGACATATATGATTAACAAAGTTCGTACGTACATGATCAGTGCTGGTAGTTAGTATGAACGTGTACATTGTATGTACCATTACAGTCTAAACTATGGCGCAAATTATACGAGACAAGATATGTAATTTTATATCTAAGAATGTGCGATATCTCATGAAAAATATTTACCAACGTAACGATATTTTTCATATATAACGTCGAAAGTCTACGAAATTTTCATAGCAAATGTGGAATAGAATTCCACATTTGCTATGAAAATTTCGTCAACTTTCGACCATATTTTCAGAAACTATCACAGTTTTTGTGAATATTTTTCATGAAAAGTCGCACATTTTCATAGGTATAAAGTCATATAGTTTGTGTCAGATAACGACCGCATTTCCTATGTATGATTAGTGCTGGTAGTTAGTATGTACATGTAAGCCATCTGGGGCCTGTTTCACTAAACTTCGTACGACTAAAATGTTCGTAAGTGCAAAATTATGAAAGTCTGCAAATTTCACATTGACAATGTTTTCTTTAAACAATTATTGGATTTGCATTTATTGAGCATATGCTGCATATATGCAGCCTGCAGCCTATGCTCGATAACTATAAATTCATAAATTGACATTTCCAAGCGATCCTAAATTTGCACTTACAAACATTTTAGTCGTACGAAGTTTAATGAAACGGACCGCAGTTGCGTAGCCATTGTGACCTTTATACGACACAATTCAATGAGAGTACTCTGGCGTCTTCCTAAAAGAGTGTTAGCTAACCCTTTAAAAATTGAAGATCTGGCATTGCCCTGTTTGTTTATTAATCAGAAAATAAACAATAACACCAGTATCGCTCTTGATCATTTACGCTCTTGATAATTTACGCCTTGATCATTTACGCTCTTGATCATTTACGCCTTGATCATTTACGCTCTTGATCATTTACGCCCTTGATCATTTAGACGCTCATGTAGCCTGATAGCGATTTGTATTGCTTGTTTAAAAGGATGACATTTGTTTCGTTGATCGAATGACGAACAGGGCAGATCGTGATCAGAGGCTGATCTGGATATACACTGGCTACAACGTCCATAAGACCCATTTCTCCAGTCACAACCACTTTTCAGTTCAGTATGATATAAAATCGCCTACCGATGACGCTTTCTTCCTATCACTATCTGTTACAAAGTGATTTCCAGGCGCAGATCCAGGATTTCGAGGGGGGGGGGGGGGCGTAACTATTTTGCAATACTTGACTTGCATAGCTCGTTCGATAATATAGTCAAGAAATGCAAAATAGTCGACAGAGCAGAGCTGGAGATAGCGCTAGGGGGGTCCGGGGGAATTTTTTGAAATCTACAAAGCATTTCCTGCGTTCTGGTGCATTTTGGAGCAAAAATATTGACACTGTCACAGTATGTTTAGACATGATTTTTGATTGAAAACGTTTAAATTTTGAAACAATAAGACAACGACCGAAAAATGCATGGAATACATGGCACTTGGCATGAAACGTGCCTTGTAACTTGTAAAAAATCTTTACTCGGCGAATTTTAGGGGTGGGGGGGGGGGCGCACGCCGGGTCCGCCCCCTCCCCTCTGAATCCGCCCATGATTTCGGGAAGATTTATTGCCATTATACGGAGTAATCTTCAGGGGTAACTGCACTTCATTGCACCAACTTGCTACGGTAGTTTCTGTGGTATTTAGATAAGTCTGGTATCTAGGTGGAAACGGGTAACACTATAATATACATATAATTTCTTCGTTTCTGTCATACTCAGGATATACACTATTGAAGAGTCACTCACATCACTAAACCAACTGCAAAGCTTCTAACAGATTGTATATATCCCTAACATAGATCAGCAATGCGCTATCTGATAAATATATATACTGGCCACACATACCGCAAGCCTCGTTTTCTCAAATCGCAGTCTAAAATATTTTCGGATGATAAGTTAAGTAATGAACTCTCCCACTGCGGAGAAAATTAAAGTTCCGCGTAGTTCGCGTGCCGTTCTTAAGTTCGTCTACTGCATGCTGTGTCACAGAAAGATGTAGAAATACCGACAATTCTAATTGGTAGACGTCAAGTTCTACGGAGGCCAAAGTAGGTCACGGGTACCTGCTATTTTGGATCGTTATATTATATATAAATAAGCTATTTCTGGAGCGTGCTCTTTACGTACTTCTGTGGAGCCTCTCTAAACCGGACGCTGAAAAACGTTATTTGTGCTTTGCTTTGATTTTCGTCTCATTTCGGCTTATATTTAAGGGTGGTAATTAAATTGTGTCGTCTGCTGAATATTTTTTATTTTCCATTTTTCTCATCAAAAACATGGTTTGGCAGCATTTTAGAATCATTTCCAATGGAAATGATTCTAAAATGCTGCCAAACCATGTTTTTACTGAGAGAAAAGCCAAAATATGAATTAACAGACGACTATTTTCGGTTACCGCATTCTAAGGGTTAAGGGTGGTAATTGGATCAAACATTTTCCATACCCGGTATATAGCCCAGTAGAGAAGCAGGCCGATGGTCGTCGGCCTGGTTTATATTTCCGAATTTTGATAAAATTAATGTTGCATTTATTCGGGCTCCAAAAGTGTGCTCCAAATAGCTTTGAATATTGTTGTTGCCTTTTATCTCCGATGATAATGTATGTTCATGATTACAAAGCAAACATGCGTGTATTGAAGTAGTCATCAGTCTGTTTTACAGTGGAACATCTCTCAACAGGACACCCTGGGGAGCTCCCACCTGTGTGGTCATGTACCTTTAAGCGTCCGTCGAGGCATAACAAGTGGAACCTCTCTAAACCGGGCACCAAGAAAACACATTTGATCTTATTTTCGATGAATTTCTTGGTCATTTATCTCAGGTGATAATGTATGTTCGTGATCGCATGGCACACAGTTATGGCTCGGAATGATCAAATGCCTGATATACAGTGAAACCTCTCGAAGCCGGACACCCTGGGGACCTCCCAGGGTGTCCGGTTGAGAGAGGTCCTACTGTAAATCAGACATATGACTATGCCAAGGTATGCGACCTTGAACAGGCATTATTATCATAAATATACGCCAATGAAACCCATACAATTACAGAGCTCCAGATAAGCTGCGTATTTGCGTCAATACCCAATTAAAATTGCCAAAAACCCAATTGAAATCAGAAGTAGTTAGTATCAAAAAGCAATGACAAATGTGTGGTACCTTTATCATGCTACGGAAAACAATAAACAGACCACAAATATAGCATACTTTCTTATTTTTCCATGAAAACACATCTTGGTATTTCATTAGAATTGTCTCCAAGGAGACAATTCTAATGAAATACCAAGATGTGTTTTCATTTAGAAGCAAACTATTCAATAAGTGCGGTCTGCTGATGTGTAAAAAGTAGTGTGATTCTATTTTACACAATTAACATTTTGAAATACCCAATTGCTTCAGAAATGATGGAGTGACAATACTCAATTACTAATTCCTTATCTGGAGCCCTGCAATTAAGGATACACAGTTTGCCAGGGAGTCCGGTTGAGAGAGGTTTCACTGTACACGAGATAGGGGTAACTCTATGGAAAATCACACTACTGTTTGCACAACAACAGACAGCAATTATTGAATAGTTTGCTTCGAAATGAGACAATCCTTGGAGACAATTCTAATGAAATACCAAGATGTGCTTTCATGGAAAAATAAGATTTTATGCTATATTTGTGGTATGTTTATTGTTTTCTGCAGCATGATAAAGATACCACAACTTTTTCATTGCTTTTTGATACTAACTACTTCTGATTTCAATTGGGTTTTTGGCAATTTTAATTGGGTATTGAATAGTTTGCTTCGAAATGAAAACAAGTCTTGGCATTTCATTAGAATTGTCTCCTTGGAGAAGAGAAATCAGTAACACAGATGGATATACCTCTGAAAACTTAACGCAAATTAAAAAAAAATACAATTACTATATCAGTTGACCTTGAGCACAGAGGCCGCATGGATGGGCGATACATGGGACATATGGATGATGACAAATAGGTATATGACGTTTCGAGTCAAATCGACTTAGGGTTGCAGCGATATAACATAAAGCGAACTACTTCAAATCAACTAGCATATATAAGTTATTTCAACTGTCACATACAAAAATGCCAAAGACGTACGTGAGGATCAAACCAGGTCTCCGGTCGGGATTCCGGTAAGGATGAACGCCGATCGTTAAATTACCAATCACATGCTACCCTCTCACCCTCACACTAAAATGATGTAGAACGAACGGCGCTAGTGAAACTCCACCTCTAACACGCCGAGCGAGTTAGGTCCCTTATATTCCACTGTTACCTTCACTTTTTCCATAATCATCATCACAGCCACATATCGATGGTCTAATAACATAAGGTCGTAACTGCTATGCTAAAGCATAGCAGTTACGACCATATGTTACTAGAACTTATCATCGTACGGAGCCCCGCAGGGGACGTAGAATTCTTCATTTTATTAATTCGTTCCCACGAAATAACAATTCTTTCTCAAGAAATAACAATTCGTTCCCACGATATAATAATTCGTTCCCTCTAATTAACAATTCGTTCCCGCGAAATGACAATTCGTTCCCTCAATTTAACAATTCGTTCCCTCGAATTAACAATTCGTTCCCACTATATAACAATTCGTTCCCACGAAGTAACAATTAGTTCCCGTGGGAATGAATTGTTATTTCGTGAGGACGAATTGTTAAATTGAGGGAACGAATTGTTATATCGTGGGAACGAATTGTTAATTCGAGGGCACGAATTGTTAATTCGAGGGAACTGATTGATAAATTTAGGTAACGAATTGTTATTTGGTGGGAACGAATTAATAAAAAAAAATCCATGTCCCCTGCGGGGCTCCGCATCTTCCTGGTGCATTTGTCATAATACTCATTATGCAATCGATGTCAAATATGGTGTATGGTTTCATTGGGCTCCTGATACGAGTTGATTCGATCAAACATGCATTGGACAATGTGTCAGATTTCCTACGTTATCGTATTCCGCTGATATTTCCGATAAACAATCGGTGATTTCCGTACTTTACGTAGAATGCCGACAAAACTGTCGGAGTACAAGCGAGGTTGCAATCTGCATATTTATGCTGCGAACGTTTTGACATCTTTCGAAGTCATTTACAGAAGATACGGAGTTTTATAAATACATTTCTGGAACATTTCTTGTGTTGTGTCAGAAAAGCTGATACACTTGCGCATGCGCATGAATATTCATTAATACCGTTTATGGAATTATTGTGAAACCACAATCTGACAAAACCGGTTTATGGGGATTTCATTTTTTAACCAGTGTAGATTGATCTAAACATGTGTAAGATTTTTATCGCGCCATTAAAATAGAGGATCGTATATGAATGATGATTTAATTTGGTATGTAGAAATTAAATCGTGTCCGTCGGCGTCCGTGCAAGCAACTCGTTCGCTACGCTCACTCGTTGCTTACGGGGAAGCCGACGCACACTCGTGTATTATTTCCCGCTATTCAAAATTTACGATGGAATATCCTCTATTTACTTATTTCATAAGAAAAGAGGTTATTTCGAGTTTTTTGGGAAATCAGGCAACAAGATCGATAAACATCATAACACATTGTATTGCATAATTTATTTATCAAGGTGCATGATCACGTGGTTATAATAACAACAACAGTGGCTGAAAGTGTTGAAATCTTGCCCACTCCAAAGTAAGTATTATTTTATATTTTCTTTAATATGAAACGGATTTTGATGAAATATGGCACAGCAAACGCGTCTTCATGAGCTGCATTTGGTCGTTCAGTGAGTTCGGCACAGACTTATGTCGTTTTTGCGAATAATCGATTTCCGTGTCTACCGACACGGAAATCGATTCTTCGCAAAAACGACAGAAATTTGGGCCAAAGTACAGAGACCACCAAATGCAGTTTAACAAAACGCGTTTGAAGCAACATAGTTCATCAAAATCCGTTACGTAATAAGTACAATATAAAAGAATACGTACTTTGAATCGGATGGATTCTAGAAGTTTCAGTACTTGTTGTTGTTGTTAGTACCACGTGATCATACACCTTGTTTATTATTTATTGCATAAACACATCATGACGCAGTGTAAGCTGCACTAATCACCTACTGTCTGTTTCACGAAACCTGCCCAAATTTTACGGCCATATAAACAATGCAAAAACAGTATTTTGTTGGATAATATTAAATTTTATCAAAATTTAAGAATGAGCCTTCTTTTTATTTCGTGAAATTCGGTCAAATATTGATTTTATTACGAAAAATGAATTTGTCTATGGGAATTTAACATGGGGAAAAGGAGGTGGAAGAGTGTGGGTGGAGTCAAAAAACGAAAAAAAAAAGAAAATTGACTCCGGAACATAGCTAAATAGCTTGGATATGATCTAACTAAGAAAACAAAAGTTTAATTTTGAAAATCGGTCCAGTATTTCTGAAATTCTACAAATTGCCCCATGTTAAATCCCCATAGACATCTCTGTGAAGATATCTATGGGGATTTAACATGGGGAAATTGTTTTTTCGCAATAAAATCAATATTTGACCAAATTTCACGAAATAAAAAGAAGGCTCATTCTTAAATTTTCCTTTAATTTGATATTATCAAAAAAAATATTGTTTTTGAATTGTTTATAATGGCCATACAATTTAGGCAGCTTTCGTGAAACAGACAGTAACATGGTTTGTTTTTGCACTGGCCTGATTTACACATACTACTAGCGAACGGCCACCTCCCTACGCCAATCCCATCTCTGTAACAGCCGAAGATTTGCATCTCAAATGGACAATTGCCTCTATACTTAACCTCCCTACAACAGCCACCTCTCTACAATAGCCAGTGTTGTGTTTTCCAATGGCTGTTATAGAGAGGTTCTACTGTATTGTTACATGGTTTCCGTTGTTTGCACATATATGCAAACATCTAGCGCGTGCTGTTTGCACATGGCTTTAGGCAATGCTCATTCCGGGGCCGCGCGTAGACCAAGTGCCTTCATGACGTCACTACGCTGAAGTGCCTTCATGACGTCAATACTTCATGACGTTCATGACGTTCATGACGCGGCCCCGGAATATGAATACCGACAATTATCTACTTGAATGGGACGATTTATAAAAGTACTGAAAATACTGAATATAATGCTCAAATTACATCAGTTTTTTGTTGGAAATGTAACAATAACGTTTGATCATGTCCAGCCGTGTGCAAACGTTTGCTGTGGCCCTCGGGAACTGTTTGAACCCGCGGCCTGCGGCCTTGGGGTTCAAACAGTTCCCTCGGGCCACAGCAAACATTTGCACACCGCTGGACATGATCAAACCTTATATAGTGATGTTAATACACAGTGCCACTCCACGATGTATGCAGTTATAGGGGCTTATAAAGGATTGTATTAAAAAATACCATACAAAACTAAAAAAAAATGTTTTCATCATGGTGTTTAATTGAAGATTTATAGAGAATTGTAGGTTAGTGCCGTGAATGGGAAAAAATATCTGGCAAGGCTCAGGAAACGGGATGGGCGAGGCTCTGCCGAGCACATCCCGTTTCCGTGCCGCGCCAGATATTTTTCCCATTCACGGCACTAACCTACTTTTCTATTTATCCCGTCAACATTACAAATAGCTTCAAAATGCAAAAAATAACCCCAACCTCCAAATTGTATTGACAGGATATCAAAAATGTTTCACCGCACCGTGTTTCACGGCACATACGCACTGTGTTGACGGGATAAATGACTATACTAGGACCGGTGAATTTTTTTTATTATCTTTTTTTTGATGACTTTTTAAAAAAAATAACAAAAAATGAAAACATGTTTTCATCATGGCCCTATGTAAAGTGGTTTAATTGAAGAAATATGACGATAGTAGGACCGCTGGGTTGTTCCAATTTTCACCGATATCATATCGGTACATAAGTATCACATTTTCTATCTTTTTGAAGATAGGAAATCCGATATTTATGTACCTATGCGGGTGAAAATGGAAACAACCCAGCGAGCCTAGTATCGTCATATATCTTCAATTAAACCACTTTACACAGGGCCATGATGAAACACATTTTTATTTTGTATAGTATTTTAAAAAAATCCTGATATGTCCCTTTAATTAGTTTAACCTGCAACCCACACCTGGATAGTTTCCTCCACTGACCGTTCCAAGTCGGTACGCCTGTCTTGAATGCTAAATATGTTCAAATATACACATTTCTTCTTCTTTAATGCCTTAATCCAGATGTAAAGTATGATTCTGCAAATTGACATACAATACTAGTAAGCGGTTTGTCGAAAAGAAAATGCATTTACAAAAAAAACATTGTAAAGTATGAGTTTTCAATTAATTAGCACATGCACATGTATTAGACTGCCTAATTGATAACGACGCTATGCGTCGGTACCTTTCATTACGCAATTAAATCATCGCGTACACTAGCGCTTTTCTGCAGGTCAACTATACGTACTATACCAATACTATATGTATACTATACCAATACGATATGTTTTCTATGCGATATGCATATAATATAAACGTACGGTATGTTTGTACCGTACATACCAACCAATATCGTATAGATATACCATTCAAATCGTACGTTTATACGATTTTTATACATGTGTATAATTCTGGTACGTTTGTATCGTACAAACATACCAGATTATGGTATATTCATACCATATCCGTACGGATATATCGTATATACGAACGGATATCGTATGTTTGTATAATATTCGTATAGTATGTTTGTACTATACGATGATACGGTACAAACATACCAATAGTATATGATCATACGATATGCTAATTAAATATACCAATACTATACGATTACAATATGTATACGATATTAGTATATACAAATAGGTAAGGAGCAGGGGGCCGTTTCACTAAACTTTTTACGACTAAAATGTTCGTAAGTGCAAAATTATAATAGTCTGTGAATTTCACATTAACAATGTTTTCTTGTAAATAATTATTGGATTTACATTGATTGAGCATAGGCTGCATCTGCAGCCTATGCTCAATAAATGTAAATCCATAAATTGAAATTTACAAACGATCTTAAATTTGCCCCTGAAATGCGCTACTGTATGTATACAGTCGGCAATGGACGCAACGCGTACCTTCAATTGAGACACGCCAGTTTACAAAATTTACAATATTTTTCATAAATAAAGTCAAAAGTAGACAGAATTTTCAGAGTACATGCGGAATTATATTCCACATGTACTCTGAAAATTGTGTCAACTTTTGACGCCATTTACGGAAAGTATAGTAAATTTTGTAAACGTATTTCCTGAAATTACGCAGATGTCCGAAGGTACAAAATATAATCCGTATGAGTGTATTGTCAAATTTCGACGCCATTTACGGTTTATATTGCAAATTTTGTAAAGCTACAAGGCAAAATTTCCAATTTCAAAGTCGAAAAGGGGAAGATAATCCATGACCAGGCGGTCAAATCAACTTCGCGCATTTACTCATCATAAGGAAGCTACATACCAAGTTTCATGTCTGTAGCTAGCACGGTTTAAATGTGTTACGACTTACAAGCCAACATTGGAAAATTCTAAGTCGAAAGGGGGTAGATAATACATGACCCCGGGGTCGAATAAAAAATCTAAATAAACCGTGCGCATCTACTCATCACAAGGAAACTACATACCAAGTTTCAGGTCTGTAGCTAGCACGGTTTAAAAGTTTTACGACTTACAAGCCAAACTTGGAAAATACATGGATATGCTCAGATGCTTCAAGTGTATGCAAATGTATGCAAATGTATGCAAATGTATGCAAATGTATGCAAATGATGGTGACAAAACATTCAGAGTGTATGCAAAATTCTCTCTTAGTTATAGATTCTATCTTAGCCAACTTTCGACGTAACTTATGATAAATATCGGAATTTCTGAATTGGTGCTCACCAGGGGGCCGTTTCACTAAACATTTTACGACTAAAATGTTCGTAAGTGCAATATTATGATAGTCTCTAAATTTCACATTAACAATGTGTTCTTGTAAACAATTATTGGATTTAAATTTATTGAGCATAGGCTGCATATGCAGCCTATGCTCAATAAATGTAAATCCATCAAGTGAAATTTACAGACTATTCTAAATCTGCACTTATGAACATTTTAGTCGTACGAAGTTTAGTGAAACGGCCCCCACTCCCTAAACGTTTTAAGATTAGTACAATGCGGAGAATAACCGGATTCAAGCGGCTGTACCTTTAACCTATTAACAATTCGTTCCAGATATAACAATTCGTTCCCTCGAATTAACAATTCGTACCTTTAACCTATTAACAATTCGTTCCAGATATAACAATTCGTTCCCTCGAATTAACAATTCGTTCCTACGAAATGACAATTCGTTTTCTCAATTTAACAATTTTTTCCCTCGAATTAACAATGTGATCCAGATATAACAATTCGTTCCCTCGAATTAACAATTCGTTCCCACGAAATGACAATTCGTTCCCTCAATTTAACAATTCGTTCCCTCGAATTAACAATGTGATCCAGATATAACAATTCGTTCCCTCGAATTAACAATTCGTTCCCATGAAATGACAATTCGTTCCCTCAATTTAACAATTCGTTCCCTCGAATTAACAATGCGATCCAGATATAACAATTCGTTCCCTCGAATTAACAATTCGTTCCCACGAAATGACAATTCGTTCCCTCAATTTAAGAATTTGTTCACTCGAATTAACAATGCGATCATTAACAATTCGTTCCCACGAAATGACAATTCGTTCCCTCAATTGAACAATTCGTTCACTCAAATTAACAATTCGTTCCCAAGATATAACAATTCGTTCCCTCAAATTAAAAATTAATTCCCACGAACGAATTAACAAAAAAAAGAATTTTACGTCCCCGGCGGGGCTCCATACTAGTGTGTGGTGAATTTTCCCATTCAACTATCATAACCAAATTACTAAACCTCGTGCCGTCTATTGGGAACTACTTTCTTCCAATCGTACAGACGCTTTATTATCTTCGTCTGAGTGTCGTCGCAGATCGGTAAAGATCGGTAAATGTCGGAACGTACCTATTGTTCATAGTTGTCTAAAGGCTCTACCGCAGTTGTATACAGGAATTCGATGGGGAGTAGTTACTGGACTTGATATGACGTAACCGATAGGCCTTGATATTGAATGCGACTTATTTAATTATTTTGTGTAATTTAGCCAAGAAACAGAGAAATAATAAGCCATATGGGAATATAACGACGATAGACAGATAATCTGTTTTCTGTTACGAGGAAGTGGTTAGCTTTGAGAGATCTTAAAATGGGAATTAAATTGGACAATCTGCATACGGATACAATATTTTAGTTCGATTAATCGGATTATTTTTCTTATGTATTAACAGAAGTATATGTAGTTACCACTCATTTGAACCGTCTCTACGAGACGGTTCAACTGAGTGGCAACACACATATATTTTAGAATTGAAAATTCGAAAAAGTCTTGGGAAGTATTCTTGAATTGTCATATTAGTCTAAGTGTATCGTGGTTTTAATGTTTGGTACGTGAATTCAGATTTGAGACATATATACAAGATGGAAAATGGATAATATAGTTTGTTAACGTTTGACATAAGTGCTGGATAATAACACGATTGGTTTAGTTTGTTTCAATGATGAAATATATACGGTACGATGGAATACATACGGAAAGTATAAAACTACGTCTTAGAAAGGGAATTGTGTACGGAGCCCCACAGGAGACGTATAATTCTTTTTTATTAATTCGTTCCCACGAAATAACAATTTGTTCCCTCAATTTAACAATTCGTTCCCTCAATTTAACTATTATAATTGCTATATCGTCGGAACGAATTGTTAATTTGAAGGAACGAATTATTAATTCGAGGGAACGAATTGTTATATCGTGGGAACGAATTGTTATTTCGTGGGAATGAATTAATAACAAAAATCCATGTCCCCTGCGGCGCTCCGTAAATGTGTGCATATTGACACTCCAATTATAAAATAACCAACCGCAATTGTCGAAAAGACGCGAAAACGTATTTGAACGGGTTCTAAAACCTAAAAGCAACACATTGTAATTCATAACATACCTTCACTAAAACGTTTAGTTTAACCGCTAAAATCTGTACCGCCACATTGCTTTGTGAATTTAAATTCACACCAGTTGGTTAGTAAATATAGTAAAGCATGTTGACCAACAAACCACCTCAAAGAAAATGAAGAATGTGTTACAGTGCAACCTCTTTAAGCCAGACACCCAGGGTGTCCGGTATAGATATGTTCCACTGTAATCCAGGCGTATCACCACACCGAGGCATGTTTCAATGTTATGCGATCAAGAACAGACAGTGCATTCGGCGATAAATAACTGAAACCCATTAATTATCTCTAGATGACGTCGGAAGTAGACGAAATTTAGTATTCCGCTTTTGCGGTGAAACTTTCGTCAACTTTCGATGTCATTTAGGCCATATTAAAATAAATGCTAGATTCTCATCGCCGCCGCCACGAGAATTAAGGCCAGCCCAGATTTTTCTTATTGGCAATAAAAAAAATAATTATTTTTTGTATTGTCAATACGTTGTGGTTAGTTGGGAGCATGCGATGGGTAATTACAAATTTTCATTGATGAATTGTCACTTGCTATAAGGTAAAGAGTATAGCCATTATTTTCATTCCCAGCATGCAAAATGTTTGGTCGATAAAATAAAAAATAAAATTTCACCCCGCCGCCGTTGATAATCATATTTATTATATACCTACCCATGAAATACATAGTTATACGATGTAAATAAAAGTCATATGTTCTCACCGATGAAATAAACAACTTCCGGTGAAAATACGACTACTTCCGCTATCTATATTCATAAAATCTATGTTCGGGGAAACAGCGCAAATAGGCTGCAAATACACATTCATTACCGTATACAGTCTAAAAAGCTGTTAATTTCCATGGAGCGGTATATAATAAATAGAATATCCTCTATGTATTTATTTTTAAAAACAAAGAAACAAAGAGACAACTATTGAAATATTTTTCATTCTACAATTCTTATTTTTCAACCAAAGTATATGATGTTACCACTCATTGGAACCGTCTCGATGAGACGGTTCCAATGAGTGGTAACAACATATATTTCTGGTTAGTAATAAAGAAATAAGTTTTCCGTATACAGTATGTCATATTCGTTGAAAAAATATGAATATCCTCTATAATTATGCAGGGCACATGATACCGTGTCTGGAGAAATTGAGCTGATGACAATTTGGAGCAGTTTGATTATGTGTCTGGAGAAATTGAGCTGATGGTCTCGCATTTTTTTTTGTATTAGAGATAATTGCACTTTGATCCTTCTTGATGTATTTTCTTTCATTTATTTAAACAGTATTTATCATATGATATAGGTGAGCGCTAGCAGATCAGGAATTCCGCATTTGCTCTGAAAATTGCGTCATATTTCGACGTCATATTCAGAAAGTATCACAGTTTCTGTAAAATGAAAAAATGACACATCTACATAGGTATAACAACACATGATGTGTCTCATATATATTCACCCCGCTGTAGCTAAGAACACAACATTGGACATTCGCCAATATAGGAATGAATGGCCTTTCTTTGTGGAATTTATCGGGGTATAAACTTGGAAAAGTCGCGGGAATACTGGACGAAGGCCGGAAGGCCTCGTCCAGTATTCCCGCGACTTTTCCAAGTTTATATCCCCGATAAATTCCACTAAAAGGCCATTCATTCCTTATAATTCCAGCATTTGAAATAAATTCATCAAGAAAATGTGTTTATTTTGACAGACGGCAGCCATTTGTTTACATTGACAGCATTGACAGCGCACCTGTAGAAAGTAGTTCGGCGTAGGAGTTTACTGGGATATAAATTTTGGACAGACACTTGCTACGGTGAAGTAGTATGAAAGACTACGTTTTAAATCCGTTCATGAATGTACACTTAATACGTTTATTAAGAGTCTTTTCTCATTATTTAGCGGTAATTTAAATTTATGTTGAAACTTCCTGAACCCTTTGCACACTGCAAAGGGTTGAGGAAGTTTTTAACATAAATTTACATTTTCATTTTGTTCAAGGCCTTGTTCAAGGCCTTGTTTGTTTGTCACCGGATATGTAAGTAGGTTTTGGCCATCCGGGTGGACGCTTAACAGAGAAAAACAATTGCATGGCTTTATAGTGATTTCGTTATCATACATAACTGCGCAATCTGATCCGGGTCTGCATTATTTGCCAGTTTCATATTTTCACACTTATTCAGTTTATTGCAAATAGTGTAGACTCAGATCAGACTGACATCTGCTCTCGGTCTACTCTGTTCGCAAAACTATTTTGTTTTGCTATTCAGTAAGAAACAAACGCTGAAATACAGCATAATACAGGATCTCTATAAATATGTTTGCAAAGGGAGATAACTAGCTACGACCAACAATTGGACACGTTTTATTTAGTGGCTGGCCGGACCTGACAATAACTGTACAACACCACCATCATCATCATCATCATCATCAACAACAACAACAATAACAACAACAGCCTCGTAATGAAGACGGAAGGCAATGGAACGCTGCACGTGTCAAACGGAACCGGTCTCCCACATTCGCGATCTCACAGTGCAAACTCCGTGAAATCGTTAAAGGAGCAAGAATCCATGCTGCCCATGTCGAAGTCAACCTCGAACAACAAACTCAAACAAAGGGAGACAATCGTGGCTATATCGCCAGGCGCCAACGGGTGCTACTTCACGCGAATACAGGTCGCAATATTCGCCGTCGCGTTTGTGTTGTCACTTGCTCTTGTTCTGTTCTTACTTTTATTCCTTGGACGGAAAACCCCGAACTTTAATGCACGATACCCTGAGACGAGGGACACGTGTCCGTGTTTACAAGAAAGTCACATGACGCATGCCCAGCGCGTTGATCAAGAAACGCGCGGGAAACCCAACACCGGCGAGTCTTTCCAAAGTTCAGACGCACCAGTTCTCGATATTCGGCTTCCACGGGACATAGAGCCGATTCATTACGACCTGGACTTGAGAATAATTCTGAACAAAACAGAAGGTGTAACGGACACGTATGACGGTAAGGTAAATATTTCTGTATGCGTAAAAGAATCCACGCGATTCATCGTATTCCACGTGAAGCCGATATACCTAGATATAGCAACGGATCATGTGTCTGTTATCCTAAACGCAAACGAAATAGTTGAAGTTAAAGAGAAAAAGAAAAAGAAGAAACAGAAAGAGTTACTAAAACGCGAAAGTATGATATACGAGGAACGAAAGGGAAAAGAGAGATCAAACACCGGCCAACGGTCTAAACAAAGAAAACACGTGGATATCGTGGACACGCGGCATGACATCGTCCGGCAGTATTACGAGTACGACAAGGAATTGTACATAATAGAGTTGAAGAAAGCTTTGGTACAGGGATATAACTACACGGTTAGGCTCGGCCATTTCCGGGGACTTATCTTCGGAGATCTAAAGGGGTTGTACCTCAGTTCCTACAAAGATGGCGAAGACTCGCGAAGGTAGGTTCGGCTATAATACAGTAAAACATCTATAAACCGGACACGTATAGAGGTTTCACTGTAATCAGTCATTTGCTCATTCTGAGTTAAAGTTGTGTGTTACTATTAGTTCACGACCAGACATTATCACCGGAGATAAATGACCAAGAAATGACCAAGAAACTCATCAAAAACAAGATCAAATGTGATTTCGTGGGTGTCCGGTTTAGAGAGGTTCCACTGTATTATCACATCTTTGTCACACTTGCGGGTGTTGTTTCTGTATTAACACAGCTCGTGTGCAAGGTATGTGCATGAGAATGTGATAAATAAGTTAGATCACGTTTGTCAGCATGTACGAGCGATAATCCGCGAGCTAAAGCTCGCGGATTATCTCATCGTACATGCGGACGAACAGTGATATAACGTATGCTTATACCATTGATATAAACGTGACCCGTCAAGGGAGAAGGGGCGTTGGGTCGCTTAATGCAGGAAACGTAAAACAAAGTGGAATTTCGCAAAAATACAACATCTCATCTTAGTTTTGGATGAATAGAGAATAGTAGGTTAGTGCCGTGAATCGGAAAAAATATCCGGCAAGGCTCAAGCATTTCTTTATTTCTCATCAGAAGTATATGTTGTGACCACTCATTTGAACCGTCTCGGCGAGTGGTCACAACATATACTTTGGTTCGGGAATAAGGAAAATAGATAGAGAATAGTAGGTTAGTGCCGTGAATCGGAAAAATATCTGGCAAGGCTTAGGAAACGGGATGGGCGAGGCTATGCCGAGCACATCCCGTTTCCGTGCCGTGCCAGATATTTTTCCCATTCACGGCACTAACCTACTATTCTATTTATCCCGTCAACACCTACAAATAGCTTTAAAATGCAAAAAAAAAAGAATAAACCCAGCCACACCCTCAAAATCGAAGAATCGACTACGACAACCGCGAATATTCATACGCAGTGATTATGTCGTATTGACAGGATATCAAAAATGTTTCACGGCACCGAGTTTCACGGCACATACTCTCTGTGTTGACGGGATAATCAGGAATTTCAAGTTAATATCTCGCTTATTTTTTTGCGAGCTAGTATGCCTTAGCATGCAGTCAACGTCAGCTTTAGATGTCACGTTTTCAAACTGTCGTCACGTACCATACTCCACATTTCCGCGAGCAAATATGATCAATGTGCATGATCACGTGGTTATAACAACAACAACAGAGGCTGAAAGTGTTGAAATCTTGCCAACTCCAAAGTAAGTATTATTTGATATTTTCCTTAATATGAAACGGATTTTGATGAAATATGGCGTAGCAAACGCGTCTTCATGAGCTGTATTTGGTCGTCCAGGGAGTTCGGCACAGACTTATGTCATTTTTGCGACGAATCGATTTCAGTGTCGGTAGACACAAGTTTGGGCCAACGTCCAGATACCACCAATTGCAGCTTAACAAGGCGCGTTTGATGCGCCATATTTCATCAAAACCCGTTCCCTAATACGGACACTATAAAAGAATACGTACTTTGAATCGGATGGATTCAGGAAGTTTCAGTACTTGTTGTTGTTGTTAGTACCACGTGATCATACACCGTGATAATGCATAGCTGTGTTTTTGCATTTTAAAGCGATTTGTAGGTGTTGACGGGATAAATAGAATAGTACGTTGAGTGCCGTGAATGGGAAAAATATCTGGTGCGGCACGGAAACTGGATGTGCTCGGCATAGCCTAGCCGAGCACATCCCGTTTCCTAAGCCTTGCCAGATAGTTTTCCGATTCACGGCACTAACCTACTATTCTCTATTTATACATGCATATTCTGTGCCAAATTGATCATCACTATAACTCAGTACACCAGTAGCCGATTTCACCAACATTGCAAAGTATACTTTACTAGCAAAGTATACTTGGAGGGAGTAATCATTTATTTTTCCCGAAATGAATTATTTCATATAGAACTAACGACTGCATATATTTGATGATTAAAAGTATGCAGACTTATTATACTGAATGTATTACATTATCACAGCCAAAATGGCTGTGATAATGTAATAAATTCAGTATAATAAAAATTAATAAATTTATCATAAAATTGAAAATTTCTCCCTCAAAGTATACTTTGCTAGTAAAGTATACTTTGCAATGTTGGTGTAATAGGCTAATGTAGATACAGCTTGTCTGCTAAACGCAGGTTTTAGCTTGTAGGAGACAACGCCGTGATTTTAAAGGAACATGCCCACTCAGCAGGCACAAATTGTTCATTATAGGAATTAAATAAGTGTATAATAGTGTCACTATTCCACCAGTTCTAACAAATACGAGTTCCCGCTATACAGATATAAATATGTAGTAATATTTATTTTACTGATAGTGACTCGCGGTGGTATCAGGATATTTTCATATGCAATTGAGGCATGCTAGTTTTTAATTATTTATACTAATTAAATGCATCACCCGAAAAAACTAATATTTTCGACATATTATAAAGTATGATCATTGCACATCAAAAAACAAATACAGAGAATATATAGTAATATCTGTTAACATTTTAAGAAACACGGTTATCGCCCGTGATATCAGTGTGAAAATTTAGGTCTTATATAAACATGACAAAATGTATAATAATGACAATCAATACGTGGGGTAATGGTGAATGAATGTTTATTTTGCAAGAAAATGTCTCAGATGACGTCTTTGGTATAAAGAACATTTTGTGTCTACTGAGTGGGCATGTACCTTTAAAGAAGTTTTGACAAATATCGAGTACATGTTGCAAGCGTCTTCTGAAGTACGATAGTACATAGTATTACTCAGACGCTTGCACGTGCCGTCGTTTCTATGGATACACCCTGTCCCTAATTGTGTACATTTACCTGCAAGCGAAACATAATTATGAACGTCAAAACACTGACTGATACCAAGTTACGTCTACGACACATGTGACCCGATTTAAGAAAGGTTCCACTGCATAATCAAATACGAACCTGAATTCGATACAATTAGGCGTCATTGTACGACGATTTCAATACCGGAAGCGGAAGTCACGTGTTTTGTGTGATCTACGTTAATGGCACCGCGTAGTAATTAGGGTTGTCAATTTACAGATATTTTTTGCAATATCATCATTTAATAATGAGGATAAAATCGTGACATGCATATAATACGCTTAATCAAATCATGCTTTTTATCACTATAAATGTACTCATTTAATAAGAAATAATTATATGTTATGTGTTGCTGTGAGATATACGTCCATGTACGATTGGACCTTTAGAGACCCGGGGGCCGGTTCACTAAGCTTCGTACGACTAAAATGTTCGCAAGTGCAAAATTATGATAGTCTGAGAATTTCACATTAACAGTTTTCTCTTGTAAACAATTATTGGATTTACATTTATTGAGCATAGGCTGCACGCAGCCTATGCTCAATAAATATAAATCCATTGATTGAAATTTCCAGATGATCCTAAATTTGCATTTACGAATATTTTAGTCGTACGAAGTTTAGTAGAAACGGGCCCCAACTCAAAATGGCGGCCTTTGATATTTTCCTCAGGGTTCAAACTGGTACATGTTCAGCATTACTATCTGTTTGTTTGTGATACCACGGTGTCCGGCTTACAGAGATTCAACTGCATATTATTTTCACAGGGTTTTACTGATGTATTTACTCAAACCATCATTGGCAAGCTTAATCAATATGAATCTGTTTCGGATGTGATTTCCATTTCTTTTTTAATTTTCGATGTTATACCGCAGATACTTTTCTCGTGTTTTGATTGGTCACTTTGACGGGTAATATCAGCCCATATTACCTGTCAGGCCCGTCAATATGGCTAGTATAACAAATGGCAGCGGGTCGAGGCTGGGTCGAAAATTAAATATTTTGGAAATCACATACGAAACAGATTCATAGGGATCGGTATAGACCTAACTAAGCCCGAAAACAAAAGTTAGATTTCGAAAATCGGTCCTCAGAGACCTTGGGCGGTCGGACGTGCTTCGTATGCAAAAACAAAGCAGCATCCGTAGACACACGTTGTGGTCAAATATTATCAAAATCGTTGAAGGGGTTCATGATTTATTGAAAAAAAAAGAATAACAACTTTAACATGTTCACCCTTAGTGACCGTGACATTGCGCGATCGGACGTGGGTCGTGTACAAAACAAATCAGCATACTTAGACACACATTGTGGCCAAATATTATCAAAATCGTTGAAATGGTTCATGAGTTATTTATAAAAAAGAAAAACGTCTTAACATTTTTGCTTTACAAACAAGGTGAATATATTTACTCAGTGACCTTGATATTGGGCGCTCGGACGTGGGTCGCATGCAAAAACAAAGCATCATCCATAGACACACATTGTGGCCAAATATTATCAAAATCGGAGAAGAGGTTCATGAGTTATTGAAAAATGAAAGGTGTTGCTAACGTACGTACGTACGCACGCACGTACATGGACTAACGCTATATCCCATCTTGCCTATCGGCGAGGGGATAATAATCGTGTTGCTGCCATCTTGTAATCATACCAATCCGTTCACAATAGACCAACCCACAGGCGTTGGTACATCGGGTCACTAGTGCATACCCTCATATCTTAATTTTATCCCGTCAACACAATGCGTATGTGCCGTGAAACACGGTGCCGTGAAACATTTTTGATATGCAGTCAATACTATTTTTGCATTTTACAACCATTTGTAGGTGTTGACGGGATAAATAGAATAGTAGGTTAGTGCCGTGAATGGGAAAAAATATCTGGCGCGGCACGGAAACGGGATGTGCTCGGCAGAGCCTCGCCCATCCCGTTTCCTGAGCCTTGCCAGATATATTTTCCCATTCACGGCAATAACCTACTATTCTCTATTTATCTATAAGAATAATCGTGGTGCGGGCATCTTGAAAACAGACTAATCCGTTAACTACAGACCAACCCACAGGCTTACTGACACGGTGCAATAGCCTCGTTTTGTGGGACATCCCGGTTGTCGAGTATTCCGAACTACATCGCGTGCCGGATGATGGAACTGTTATTGTCATCAAAGCGAGGCTAATTTGCATAATTGTCCGAGACATCCGAAGTACACTCGAAGGGATTTATTCCTATTGAATGTCGCGGCTTTGGAGCCACGTACTGACGTATTGACTGTTACATATAAAAGCTGTCTTTGTGTTTGAGGCAATCAAACAATATGTAATTCCATATATTTACACTGTCCTTACAACGCCCATTCAACGTAGTGTGTATATATCCCAGTGAATTACATTACAACGTTATGTCGCGTGACGTTGTTGATTCGTTAAAGTTTAGCTGACGTCATTAAAATATATGACGTTCATCGTCACGCTATTGATCGGCAACGTTGCTGTTCTAGCAAATGCGACAAAATGACGTAACAAAAGATTATTCTTAATTTTAACGCCATTTGTGCTTATTTACATTTTTGAATCTATCAGAAAATGCAGTGTAAATATAAGTAATACAACTATGGGCTGTTGCGTTTACTGGGGTGAACAATACATTTGGTCTGTTTACAGTTTGCGAGGAGTCCTTCGCTCTTTAAACATGCAGTGGTAAACCCCAGTAAACACCGGACTCCTCGCAAACTTTAAACAGACCAAATGTATTATAACACCACAATAAACGCAACAGCCCATGGTTTTATTACTTAATAATGAATACACGCTGACTGATAATAGTCTGAGTGCTCTGTGTTCGGACGTGTAGCCTATTTCACCAACATTGCAAAGTATACTTATCTAGCAAAGAATACTTTGAGGGAGAAATTTTCAATTTTAGAATAAATTTATTATTTTGTATTATACTGAAGTTATTACATTATCACAGCCATTTTGGCTGTGATAATGTAATACATTCAGTATAATAATTCTGCATACTTTTAAGTCGTTAGTTCTATATGACATAATGCATTTCGGGGAAAATAAATGATTACTCCCTCAATGTATACTTTGCTATAAAAGTATACTTTGCAATGTTGGTAAAATAGGCTACAGCCGGACACATTCGGAGTACCTCTGCAATGCTCCAGATAAGGAATTAGTAATTGAGTATTGCCACTCCATCATTTCTGAAGCAATTGGGTATTTCAAAATGTTAATTAGGTAAAATATAATCACACTACTGTTTACACATAAACAGACAGCAATTATTGAATAGTTTGATTCGAATTGAAAACATATCTTGGCATTTCATTAGAATTGTGTCCTTGGAGACAATTCTAATGAAATATCAAGATGTGTTTTCATGGAAAATAAGAAAAATATGCTATATTTCTGGTCTGTTTATTGTTTTCTGCAGCATGATAAAGGTACTACAAACTTTTTATTGCTTTTTGATACTCGCTACTTCTGATTTCAAGTGGGTGTTTGGCAATTTTAATTGGATATTTACGCAAATACGCAGCTTATCTGGAGCTCTGAATTGAAATTTGGGTTGCACTTTTTAGTCAAGAACATGCATTTCGTCTCTGCAAATGTTGTGGTATATCAAGACCTACAATTGCAAAAAGAGCCACAAACCAAAATTGCAAAGTATACTTATCTTATCAAAGTATACTTTGAGGGATACATTTTCGATTTAAGGACAAAAGTATTCATTTTTAGCTGCGAGCCTCTCGCAGCTTATGTAGCCGGTTCTCAAAATACAGTCAGATATCACGGCGCTATTTTTGCTTGTGACGCGTATGTATACATCTTGTATCTAGGTCATTGTTAATGACTCATTTTATGCTATTTTACATTTCACATTTATTAGAATGTATATCTTTTGTACATAATTAATTGAAGAAAAACCACTGGAACCTCAGATTTAGCCGTTCATTTTCCACAAATAAAATCAGTCGAGTGTTATATAGTTTTCCATATCACCATTTACTACAATTACTCTATTTGAAATATTTAAAGGAGAATGTACTAAAACACTGTTTACCACACATTTCAGTTGCGCTCGCAGCTCAGTACTTTCTGCACTTTGATTATTATACTGAATTCCGCAACACAACACACACACGTCCACACAGCATGGCTCTTATTCAATATTCGCCCCTAATCAACTTACTTAAGAAAATAGTATTGTGCTGAATGATATTGCGTGACAAGAAACTATAAACTTTCATATCGCCATTTGATTCACAGGGAAATTGGTCTTTTATGACAAATGATTCCGTGACGTACATCAGTATTTTTTTCAGTTATTGAGTTAACAAATTTTATATAATTTTGGTAAATGTCGTCAAGTTTCGTCGAGCTTGCGTATGGAAAGAAATCGAGACAGAGTGAGCATAATAATGTCTGCGTATCCATGTGTGCGTCCGTCCGTCCGCGGGTCCGTGCGAAATATGCGTTAAAGTTTTACATATTTGTCATCATCAATATTGTCATTCAATGACCCACTCATGGAGTTAAAATTAAGAATAATCTTGTTTTACGTTATTTTGTCGCAATTGCTGGAACGTTGCCGGTCAATAGCGTGACGTTATTGACAACGACGATGAACGTCATGTATTTTAATGACGTCAAACAAACTTTAACGAATCAACAACGTCGCGATACGTCACGTGGGGCTAATGTAATGTACTGGTATTCCCGCGACTTTTCCAAGCTTATATCCCCGATAAATTCCACAAAAATGCCATTCATTCCTTATAATTCCAGCATTTGAAATAAATTCATCAAGAAAATGTGTTTATTTTCCCTTTTTTTAAAAATTATTTTAACTGCCCCTGACGGTTACGGAAAGTAGTTCGGCATGGGAGTTTACTAGGATATAAATTTTGGACAGAGACTTGCTACGAACCAATCAAATGTTAGGGAATTGTGTAAATATGTTTGTGCTGGAATTGTGCTGAAACTTTAAACAGACCAAATGTATTGTAGCCACAAAAAACAACCCATGGTTTTATTACTTATATTTACATTGCATTTTCTGATAGTTTCAAAAATGTCAATAACCAAATATGGCGTTAAAATTAAGAATAGTATTGTTATACGACATTTTGTCTCAATTACTGGAGCAGCGACATTGCCGGTCAATAGCGTGCCATTATTGACAACGTCGTGGAATCTAATGACGTAAAACGAACAATAACCAATCAACAACGTCGCGCAAAATCACGTGGGTCTAATGTATTGTATTGGGATGTAAACGCAGTACGTCAAATGGACGTTTGTATTATGAATTTATGTGAGGAAAAAAAAAAAGGTCATGGTTTTATTACTTATATTTACGTTCGAGGCAATTTTTGATAGATTTAAAAATGTAAATAAGCAAATATGGCGTTAAAATTAAGAATAATCTTGTTGTACGTCATTTTGTCTCAATTTCTGGAACAGCAACGTTGCCGATCAATAGCGTGACGTAATAATGCCCTCGTGATTGTATCCTACCGCTAAGCAAACTCGGTTCGCAACGCTCACTCGTCTGTTTCGCGTAAGGACCCAATCACTCTCGCATTAGTTCACGATAATCAGTACACCTGGTTAAATGAACAGTATGTACTATATTCCAGATACCTCGTGGCGTCACAGCTGCAGTCCACGGACGCCAGGAAGGTGTTCCCGTGCTTCGACGAGCCGGATATGAAGGCGACGTTTGCCGTCTCTATTACACATCTAGCAGGTAATAAATGAACCTGAATATTCTGGGCCCGGTTGCTCAAAACATCAGTTAGCTTAACGGAGATTTTAACCATTCAGTTAAGGAGTTAACAGTCCGTTAAGGATTTAACAGTCCGTTAAGCTAACTGGTGTTTTGAACAACCGGGCCCAGGCTGTCACGCAGGTAAACCATCAATCTGGAATATTGTGCAAAAGTCTATACAGTCAAACCTCTCTGAATATGACACAGCGAAATGTTGTTCTACTTAATTGGTCTGTAACATTGCCAATTGTCTCCGATTATAATGTCTTGTCTTGATCTCTCAGCACCTATGCTTGTCCTGAAGTGGTCATCGGCCTGTTTTACAGTGGAACCTCTCTAAACCGGGCACCCTGGGATGTCCCCAGGGTGTCCTGTTTAGAGAGGTTTCACTGTACATGTAAAACATGTGCATTATGGTTTCACGTTGAAGTCGACATGTAATTAACCCTTTCACCCCTAGTAACTGGAATGGATTTTGATATGTTAATTTTGCAACCAATCCAATCGCCACAAAACGATTTTCAGACTAGTCAATTTATGAAAATGGTATTTTTTTTTATTCTCAGAAAATATGAAAATTTCTTTCAAAAAGTGCAGATCCTGATGAGACGGCTCGTTACGAGCCGGCTCATCTGGATCTGCACTGTTTGAATAAACAGCTATAGCGGGCTTTCGGGTTCAAAGGGTTAAGCAATAAAGTTGATCTAAGTACACGTAGCTCATATTTCAGCGTAGGACTTGGATAAATTATACCATACCCAGATAGTTGTTGCCGAATGTTGTAGGTTGTACATAATGTTCGATGTTAAAGGTGCATACCCACTCAGTAGGCACAAACTGCTTTATAGGAATTAAATATGTGTTAAATTGTGTCACTATTCCACCAGTTCTAAACCTTACGAGTGCCCGCTATACAGATCATTTACTAATATTTATTTTACTGATAGTGACTCGCGGTGGTATGAGGCTATTTTCATATGCAAATGAGGCATGCTATTCTTTTAATTATTTATATTAATTAAATGGGTCACATGAACAAAATAATATTTTCGACAGTTATAAAGTATGATCATTGCACATCAAAAAATATATTCAGAGAATAAATAGTAATGACCGTTAACATTTTAAGAAAACACGGTTATCGACCCTGATATCAGTGTGGAAATTTAAGTCTGATATACAATGTATAATAATGCCAATCGCGACGTGGTGTAATGGTGAATGAATGTTTATTTTGCGAGAAAATGTCTCAGATGATGTCTCTGATATAAATAATATTTTGTGCCTACTAAGTGGGCATGTACCTTTAACACTTTGAACCCGAAAGCCCGCTATATCGGTTTATGCAAACAGTGCAGATCCAGATGAGCCGGCTCGTAACGAGCCGTCTCATCAGGATCTGCACTGTTTGAAAGTAATTTTAATATTTTTGAGAACAACAAATACCCCCTTTTTATAAATGGAATAGTCTGAAAATCATTTTGCGATGATTGGATTGGTTGCACAATTAACACATCGCAGCCCATTCAATTACTTATGGGTGAAAGGGTTAATTTGGAAATCTTTGGCGGTCAATTCCAGGATATCCAACCCTCCGTCATACAGTCTATTGCAACCAAAGCCACACCCCCGCCACACTCTGGGAAGACAAGTATAGGTGCATAAGCTGTCAGAAATAATGGGTAATAATTTACGTGAATTGTCAATACTTTTCTTCTTTTTCAAGTCAATATGGAAGATATTCGTGACTTAGTGAAGCTAAAAAAAACAAGGCAATCTCCAGCGAGTGTCCACCCACGCATATCAAGGTCATCCGAATAACACAGCCAATATGAGGAAGCTAAATGAATTTACGAAGTTTGGTAATGATTCGACCACTATAATTATCAGGAGATATGCAACATTTTGACGTATGTCAAAATTGCTTACGCCTACGCAGGAATTATGACCGCTATCTCTCACTTTCTACTAATGCGGGTTTGACAAAAAAGCATCCTCTAAGACGTATATTAATTTGTCCATAGCCGGAAAACGATCAAAATTGACAGAAGTTGAAATTCAGTACAAGCCAGTAGCTCGTTGATTTACTTGTCGCAAGCTTCAGTACGATCCTGATAAATTGTTCCATGTTTTTGACGCGGCTGAAGAAACCGGGCGTATTTAACTTCATCCCATTAGAGCATGCGTAGTTCTGTATATTCAAAATGTCTGATAAAAGTCCAACATGTTCGTCAAAGGTTCATAATTATTTACGATGGACCGTAAGCCGATTTGCGAACAGCGAAGATCCTGACCAGACTGCGCGTTTGCGCAGGCTGGTCTGGATATACGCTGTTCGGTAAAGCAATGCACAGTTTTTAAAAAATTTCTCTTAAATGATCCCCGTTCTCGAATGTCTAAATAACGTCACGGGCTTTATATTAAACGACGCGAATATCCGACTTAATCCAACACATATTTTACCGGGACTAAACGATTAACTGGAAGCTCAAACGAGGCCAATGAAAATATTTTTTGCGGTGCGAGAAACGGTTTGAAAGATATTATGCGTGGTGTTCGAAACTCTTCTTTTCTATCTGTTTTTAGTTTGTTAGCTCTCTATTATAAGGTGGGTCTTATAAAAATATCTGGCAAGGCTCAATAATTTCTTTATTTCTCATCAGAAGTATATGTAGTGACCACCATTTGAACCGTCTCGCCGAGACGGTTCAAATGAGTGGTCACAACATATACTTTGGTTCAGAAATAAGGAAAATAGATAGAGAATAGTAGGTTAGTGCCTTGAATGGGAAAAAATATCTGGCAAGGCTTAGGAAACGGTATGGGCGAGGCTCTGCCGAGCACATCCCGTTTCCGTGCCGCGCCAGATATTATTCCCATTCACGGCACTAACCTACTATTCTATTTATCCCGTCAACACCTACTAATGGCTTTCAAATGCAAAAATAATAATCCCAGCCACAGCACATATTCATACGCAGTGAATAGGTCGTATTGACAGGATATCAAAAATGTTTCACGGCACCGTGATTCACGGCACATACGCACTGTGTTGACGGGATAAACTATGATTCACAGCTGGACAATATGATCCGGTGTGTAGTAAGGGTGCTTGGCACTGAACTATGATATTGTCGTTCAGTTTGTTTCAAGTTTTCATTGAAGGTGTTCCCACACACATGTACATTCCCGTCTACTAGTGTATATATAAGCATGCTGTTGAATGGACGTACAACAGACCGTGGTCGAGGGGTCACACCGTCGGACCGCCACGCTAGCGACCCGGATTCGATTCAGGGTTCAATTCCAGGGCGTCAGTATTTCTGCGATACTTTGTATTTCGTGCTCTACTAGCCCTTTCGGATGGGGACGTTAAAAGGCAGTCCGGGCATCACGTTAAAGAACCAGAGGGGAGTTAGACCCCCCAGGGGCGGTGTCCTCTGTATCCACTTTCTCCCCTTCTTGGGAGACGACATGCAAGATCATCAAACCATTACCGTCGTTAAATACAATCATTTACAAGCATTTACATTTAAACGGACGTAAAATCACACCATGCAATCATAATACGCTGCTATATGTAGATGCATTCATGAAGCAGTAAAACATGTTCTTGATTTGTTTTGGAAAATAACTAAATAATTGTGATATGTTTTACACAATCCGGCATTAAAGATACATGCCCACTCAGTAGGCACATACTTTTCTTTTAGGAATTAAATAAGTGTATATTTGTGTCACTATTCCACCAATTCAACTCTCACAGTCCCACGTATTGATTGGCATTATTATACATTGTATATCAGACTTAAATTTCGCACTGATAACAGGGGCGATAACCGTCGTTCCTTAAATTGTTAACGGACATTACTATGTATTCTCTGTATTTATTTGTTGATGTGCAATGATCCATATTTTAAAATCTGTCAAACATATTATTTTTTCAGGTGACGCATTTAATTAGTATAAATAGCTAGAAAATGTCATGCCTCATTTGCATATCAAAATAACCTGATACCACCGCGAGTCACTATCAGTAAAATACATATTACTAAATTATTATATCTGTATCGCGGCCACTTGTAAATTTTAGAACTGGTGGAATAGTGACACAAGTATACACTTTGTATACACTTCGCACATTTTGTGTCTACTGAGTGGGCCTGTACCTTTAAACTATATACAGTGGGGTCAGCGTGTAAGTGCACACACAAACGAACACGACAGGTTGGAACAAACCTATAACGAATATAACGTGTGATCTTGGTTACTATCGTGACAACTGTGTTGTCATTACATACGTGGCTGTGACTGAAAGCAATGGGGCTTATGGGTTTTGCGGCCAGTGCATATCCAGATCAGCCTGTGCATCCGCGCAGTCTGATCAGGATCTGCACTGGTCGCCATTCCATGATTGAAACACCGCCTGCTTCTCACAAGAAATAGCGGTCGTATTCAGGCGACAGGAGTGTGAAGTTTAATCAGGATCTACACTGGTTGCAAACCTCATAGGCCCCATTTATACAGTCACAGCAATATATGTGACCCACGTGGCAATGGGTGATGAGCATACAGCGCATTTAGTAATATATATATGTATATCAGATGATGTCTCTGATATGAAGAACACTTTGGGCATGCACCTTTAAAGTCTACAACTTATTGTTGGCATTATAAACAAGAATGACTTCCGCCACGGAAGCTGTGTCGTGCCAGCAGAGGCATTTGACCGTAACATGATCGTGCGCAAGAAAAAGGTCAAGGTCATGGTGGCATGAGTGTGTTCCAAATTCTCACATATATCAAGTATTCAAATAGTGAAGCGATCCGTCAAGTAATATTAAAGTTATACCATGATGACGAAGCTTGTACAAACCTTTTGAATTTGCGGGCGACGACGACGCGGACGACAACGGCGACGACGTTAAAGGAAAAAGCGGCGACTATAGCGCCGCTTTTTCCTTTAACGTCGTCGTCGTTGTCGTCCGCGTGCGTCGTCGTCCGCAAATTCTTTACCAGCTTTTTCCGCTGTGGAGCAGTTGTGAACTGCATCACAATTTAGAAGAAAATTGAATGTGTATTTAAATAACCATTTCCTAACATTACAATGAAAATACACCATAGTTTGCATTGTTGTAATGATTACATCATTCATCGTTTGAGAGAATTGCCGTTTTTCAAGACAGGCTTGCGTGATTTAAATAATATCGCGTTACAGACAGATAGTTTACAGACTAAATGACATAGCACTTACTAGTATGTAATTAGCATAGAGTCGACGACCTTGTATGTGTTCATGGAAAATAGTTTTCTTAAGAACTACATGTATTTAACAAAAACTAAAGAACATTTAATAGAAGTAGATAGAAACAAAGTAGAAAATGGAATGGTTTACCGCTAGACTAACTTATATAATGCAAACATCTAATTAAATCCCTATCTAATTAAACAGTTTTTTTATGGGTGTATTTTTGTACACTTTAGTGAGAATGATTTTCACATTTTCTCAAATGTTGTCGGTATTTTACCAGTATTGATGAACGCAGTATTTCATTTTCCGCGAGCAGGCAGCATTATACACGTGATTCGCGAATGAAATATCTATATATACATGTATTAACGAAATATTTAATGCGTCTTATGAAATTTAGTGAGTGCTAGTGTCTTATGATTATTAGGTGCGGTATGATTATTACACGTTCGATATGGTGCACTTTCATCACATTCATATACACTATACGGATTTGTATATCTTTTACAATGTATAAATTAGTTTATTGAGCCCTTCACAAAATGTAAGGGGTCAGAGAATGAAGGGGGCTAAATTCCATATGGAATTAGCCCGGAGGGGGTTAATTCCATATGGAATTAGCTCCATTTTTACACTGACCCCTTCATTTGACATGTATCACTATTAAATATAAACAAATTTTATGAAAGTATAATTTACATCATTTTTGGCTACAAGCAGTGTAAGAAGTTATAATTCCAGCACAAACATATTTACACAATTCCCTAACATGTGATTGACCCGTAGCAAGTATCTGTCCAAAATTTATATCCCAGTAAACTCCCATGCCGAACTACTTTCCGTAACCGTGAGGCGCAGTTAAACTAATTCTTAAGAAAACGGAAACTAAACCCATTTTCTTGATGATTTTATTTCAAATGCTGGAATTATAAGGAATAAATGGCCTTCGTCCAGTATTCCCGCGACTTTTCCAAGTTTATACCCCGATAAATTCCACAAAAAGGCCATTCATTCCTATAATAACCAAATTTTTTTTTTTCGAAAATTGTAATTTTTTATCGCCAATTGTTTATTTTTATCGCCAATTGCGAAAGTGGCTTTTCCAAGTTTATACATGTACCCCGATAAATTCCACAAAAAGGCCATTCATTCCTATATTAAACGAAAGAGTGCTACTGTATAAGGCCCTTTCCTTTCATAGTACATACTTGACCATACATGTGGTCATTTTCAGACTACACCGCCCTGGGGAACATGCCCGTGAAGTCCCAGGAGTGTATAGATGACTGCCGACTGACCAAGGTCACGTTCCAGACCACGCCCATTATGTCCACCTACATCCTGGCTTTCGTGGTGTCCGACTTCGAATACACAGAAAATATACTGGATAATAACTACGTGGTAAGATCAGTAGCCGATTTCATCAAAATTGCAAAGTATACTTTTCTATCAAAGTATAATTTGAGGGAGAAATTTGCAATTTAAGGATACATTTATTAATTTGTATTATACTGAATTTATTACATTATCACAGCCAATTTGGCTGTGATATTGTAATAAATTCAGTATAATAATTCTGCATACTTTTATTCATCAAATATATATGCAGTGTCTAGTTCTATATGAAATAATGCATTTCCGGAAAAATAAATGATTACTCCCTCAAAGTATACTTTGCTAGAAAAGTATACTTTGCAATTTTGATGAAATCGGCTACAGATTACTGCTACCATTTGTTTGAAAGCACGCTTATTTATATTCAATTTGCATTTTAAGTTGATATCATTATACTGCCTTCAACGTGCAATTAATTATATATATTCTAAATGTACATACATTACGGTTTGTGTTGTACATGTATGCGTATTTCGCAGGATTATATTTTCATTTCATATGGCTGGAATAAATTCCGTATCGGCATTGCGCATTATATTACACTATCTATTTTGCTATTTATTAATTATAGTAGTTCATCGGCAAATGAGTATAAGTGTAAAATGAGAGCACACGATTCAGTGATTGTACGTATTACTAAATACATATACAATACGTATAAAGTCATATGTAGTACATGTACTATGTTTTATCCCGTCAACACACTGCGTATATGCCGTGAAACACGTTGCCGTGAAACATCTTTGATATCCAGTCAATACCATTTTTGCATTTTACAGCCATTTGTAGGTGTTGACGGGATAAATAGAATAGTAGGTTAGTGCCGTGAATGGGAAAAAATATCTGGCAAGGCTCAGGAAACGGGATGGGCGAGGCTCTGCCGAGCACATCCCGTTTCCGTGCCGCGTCTGATATTTTTTACCATTCACGGCACTAACCTACTATTCTATTCTATTTTCCTTATTTCTTTCTGAACCAAAGTATATGTTGTGACCACTCATTTGAATCGTCTCGGCGAGACGGTTCAAATGGTGGTCACTACATATACTTCTGATGAGAAATAAAGAAATTATATACTAACCTACTATTCTCTATATTTATATCATATTGCTTACCGGTCTGTCAACAGCTACTATCATCTTAGGTCAACGGGGTCGAACCTCATATGTCAGCTGTACGGTTGGCAGGGATATCCCAATATCAGTTTGAATTCATGTAATTGCGTCGGATTGATTTTATGTTTTCAGCTGCGGATGTGGTCACAACCTGATATGGTCAACCAAACACAGTATGCGTTGAGCTATGCGTCAGATGCGTATGAATACTTCACGGACTACTTTCAACTTCCGGATGTCGTTCCGAAAGCTGGTAAGAGGAATGTCGTAATCCTGGTCACGGCACCAAAATTACAAATACATAACATTCCAAAAACATTTTGATTATGATGTTATTATGCGATGTTGATTATAGGATGATGTGTGCCAATGTGTGTGTGTGCGATCGAAGCAGGCAGCGAATATTAGAATACAATCAATATAATGAGCATATACAATATTATTTTGCAAATGTTGTATCAACAGAAAATACAACACAATAGGAACAGATCAACATGTTCATGAATTTTACGAATTACATTTTTGCCTACCTAATCCATGCCATTTAAAGATAAACCCAACAAAGGGTAAATATTAGGCAAGCTGATGCAATGAATGTCTATATTTCTGTATGTCAGACATTCTGGCGACTGTCGATATTACAAAATGCCAGTAATTAGTAGTATACCATGATGATTAGCTATATTTATGTTCTTTAGATCACGTGGCCGTGCCCGACTTCAGCGGTGGCGCCATGGAGAACTGGGGTCTCGTGATTTACCGCGAGACGGCGCTGCTGTATGACCCGGATGTATCGTCGAGTCCCAACAAGTTCATGGTGTCACTGATTGTGTCTCACGAGATTGCACATACGGTAACATATATTTAAGAGCACAGGGCCCAGTTGCTCAAAACCTCTCTTAGGATTAAACAGTATGTTAAGCTAACAGGTTTTATGCAAAAGGACACAGGGGGTCAATGTCCCCTAGCTCAACTGACCCCGTACACTGAACTGTATTTCCTCTGTTGACTATTTGGCAATGAACCAAAACGTGGCATAGCAAATACATTCACTTTCTTTCAACAATATTGGTATGTTTAAATTGTGAAACTGTTGTTTGAGTGGTTTAAATGTCATTGGCTGTGGAAGTAACCATGCATTCATCAATAAATGAACGCTCATTTAGTTATTTGACTTGTAAATGAACAAACGCAATGTACAATGTATATTTCTCTTGCAGTCAATTCCGCGATTCTCTTGATTTACTATTGTCTTTATTACAATTCAATAAATTAAAGTTCAATTATTTCCAGTGGTTCGGTAACATGGTGACGATGAAATGGTGGGACGATTTATGGCTGAATGAAGGGTTCGCCAGTACGCTCATGTACTTCGCTATGGACCACATACATCCAGTCTGGAACGTAGTAAGTATAGCAAAACAAATTGTTGCGAACAGTAACTCTTGCAATCTATTATCGTATTAAAGTTGTGGTCCCATCTAGTAGACATAACATAATGTTGTTCATAGTAATTAAGCAAGTGTATAATTGTATAATATTTCCACCAGTTGTAAAAATTACGAGTGACCGCTATACAGATATAATCATTTAGTAATCTTTATTTTACTGATAGTGACTAGCGGTGGTGTCAGACTTATTTGATGTGCAAATGAGGTAAGCATTTTTAAATTATTTATACAAATTAAATGTGTCACCTGAAAATATAATGCTATCGCCAGACACACATCAAAAATAATTGCAGAGAATAAATATTAATTTCCGTTAACATTTTAAGGATCAGTGTGGAAATTGATGTTTAATATTTATCCCGTCAACACAGTGCGTATGTGCCGTGAAACACGGTGCCGTGAAACATTTTTGATATCTAGTCAATACTATTTTTGCATTTTACAGCCATTTGTAAGTGTTGACGGGATAAATAGAATAGTAGGTTAGTGCCGTGAATGGGAAAACATATCTGGCGCGGCACGGAAACGGGATGTGCTCGGCAGAGCCTCGCCCATCCCGTTTCCTGAGCCTTGCCAGATATTTTTCCCCATTCACGGCACTAACCTACTATTCTCTATACCATGAATACGAAGTTGGGAAATGGTGAATGACTGTTAATTTTGCCCGAACGTCATATCTAACGAATGGATGAAAAAATATGCCTCCATATATTAATACCTGACACGTGGGACTCTATCTTTTAATCTATTACGAGTATCCATCTTATGTAAGCATTTTCGTTTCCTATTGAAACCTGGGTCACCCGAATTTCCTAGAAATACGACCATGTTTAAAAACAATCAGACAATGGAACGCAAACTATCAATGTCGTACCATTTACATGATTTAGAGATTACCGGTTTAGTGTCATTTAAAATCAAGTTCATCAGACACGGCTAGGAAATGCGTAGGATTTCCTACCGTTTCCGAGTCGAATCTGATAAACTTGATATCACCACTTGAACATATACCAGATAGGTATTCTATTTGTCACATAACGCTTTTTATCCCGTCAACACAGTGCGTATGTGCCGTGAAACACGGTGCCGTGAAACATTTTTGATATCCAGTCAATACCATTTTTTCATTTTACAGCCATTTGTAGGTGTTGACGGGATAAATAGAATAGTAGGTTAGTGCCGTGAATGGGAAAACATATCTGGCGCGGCACGGAAACGGGATGTGCTCGGCAGAGCCTTGCCCATCCCGTTTCCTGAGCCTTGCCAGATATTTTTTCCCATTCACGGCACTAACCTACTATTCTCTATCTATTTTCCTTATTTCTGAACCAAAGTATATGTTGTTACCACTCATTTGAACCTACCACTCATTTGAACCGTCTCGGTGAGACGGTTCAAATGAGTGGTCACAACATATACTTCTGATGAGAAATAAAGAAATTCTTGAGCCTTGGCGGATATTTTTTCCCATTCACGGCACTAACCTACTATTCTGTATATGTTGGTCGATGATCAAATATAAACTGGTCTCCTTTGAAAGGAAGGCAGTCTTGTCTATGTTGTGTCATTACACTGTGGCGTCTTTTGGTAACGATTAACGTCATGTGACACCGTTTAACCAATCAAACGTCAATTTGCAATGTGATGTAACCCGGATATTCGGATCGGTCAATGCCGGATACATTCACGTATCAGTCAGTATGTATTTGGCCAATACAAAGTGTTTTACCTGATAAATTAAGGTCACTAGCTATTTGTGACAATCTCTTCACATCAGCAACAATCTGCGTTTCACAGATCCACTTGCTGTAGTGCTTCATAAGGCGCCAAAGTCATGTTTTGAATTGTACGTATTGTTTACAAATGTCGAAAATAAGTAGGTAAGGGGCGCTTACCACCAACCCCCCGACACCGGCAAAAGCAAATGGAGAAATATGTTATAAAGAGGAGCAACCCTAACAGAATATAATTTTACACATTAGGTTCATATAAAATATCGTATTGCGAACGTTTGCTTTTGATGTTCGTCTGATTTGTTTTATAGAATCAGACAGCTTCTCAATTGCTAAATAAATCTGGAATCTTGCAATCTGGATCTACACTAGCTGCAAAACTCAAAACCCCTATTATATTTCTCAAGTTACCGCCACAAATGGTCGCAGAAACCCAAAAGCCATATTTATTCAGTCAGAGTCACAAATGCTTGATTATACAGTTGATGAATTTAGTATCCACTGGCGCCAGGGCAACGTATATAAAGACTTAATTACTTATTTCTGTATTGTATAATGTATATGATATGTTAATAATGTATTATTTTAGTTTCCTAATTAATAAAAGTACGACACATCGTCAACGTGATCCTTTAATAGTTCCAGATATACGTCGTGGAAGACATGTTTCCAGTGATGGTGAAAGATGCGCTGGAAACGTCACATCCGGTATCACCACAACTTAGTCACCCGGATGAAATTGCGGAAGCGTTCGACCAAATATCCTATAATAAGGTACGTACACAGTGCACAGTGTGGAACGAGCTGAGGATTATGATTAATGTGCTGGACGGATATTATAGGAATGAATGGCCTTTTTGTGGAATTTATCGGGGTATAAACTTGGAAAAGTCGCGGGAATATTGGACGAAGCGATAAAAAATTACAATTTTCGAAAAAAAAAAAAAAAAAAAAAAGATTTTTTTTTTTGACTTTTTTTCGAAAATTGTAATTTTTTAAGGCCTCGTCCAGTATTCCCGCGACTTTTCCAAGTTTATATACCCGATAAATTCCACAAAAAGGCCATTCATTCCTTATAATTCCAGCATTTGAAATAAATTCATCAAGAAAATGTGTTTATTTTCCGTTTTCTTAAGAATTATTTTAACTGCGTCTCACGGTTACGGAAAGTAGTTCGGCGTGGGAGTTTACTGGGATATACATTTTGGACAGAGACTTGCTACGGGCCAATCAAATGTTAGGGAATTGTGTAAATATTTTTGTGCTGGAATTATTGTCCAATGGTCAGTATACAACCCCCTCAACACCCTCAACCCCCTCACCTTACAGACCTGCCTTCATCCATATACAAGTAGGTGGATTCCTGTCTGTAAAAGTTTATTATCTCCATTAATGAGACGTCATGTGATTTTGTACCTTCGGATATTTGCGTAATTTCATTAAATACGTTTACAAAAGTTATAATATTTTTCAAACAAAATGTCAAAGGTTCACAGACCTTTCAGAGTACATTTACGGAAAATATTGTAAATTTTGTAAACAACGTGTTTCATGGAATAAATTACGCGTATGTCCGAATGTACACAAGCACATGGCATGTCTCAGTAATGGAGATACGAAACACGAAGGAGATCGAAGAGTCCATGTAAACCAAACCAAAAAGTAAACATGTAATGCCCTATTTATATCAACCACTATTTGGTATCTCTATCTTTTACAGGGGATGGCCATTCTACGAATGCTGCTTAGTTTTGTCGGAGACGATGGTTTTCGGAAAGGCCTTCAGGTAACTACGTATAAATTAGATCACGGTTCGTCCGCATGTACGAGGAGATAATCGGCGAATACTGAATACATCAACATGGACTACATCCATTCCACTACCTTTCATTTATACCTAAAATGTTTTTTCCCTGAACATTAGCCCCAATCTGTACTGGTATATGTGACCATGTAAGGCAAAACAGGAGATTCACCAATGACGTTAATCGTTATATCCATACAGGAGAAAGATACAAAGAACATATACAATACATGTCATTTGCGATTTTTTTCCAGATGTATGTAAGCAAGTACAAGTTTCGGAATGCGGAAATGTCAGAACTCTGGCAAACATTCACCGAGGTAAGTCAAAACTCGAATCCCTGGTGAGATAACGACAGTTGCATAATTACGGCAAATAAACAAAGTTCCCTAATTCATTAAAGGGGCACATCAGAATAGTTTGGAGAGAAAAAAGAAATCTAAAAAATAAAAACGTGTTTTCTTTATGGGCCTGTGTAAGTGGTTTCATTGAATATATCTAGAGACTATTACATCTACCTGGCTACTTTTATATCAACCTAGGTATCAGCCCGAGGTAACTTGATATCAGCCTGAGACCGAAGGTCGAAGGCTGATATCAGGTTACCGAGATTTACATTTTTTTCAGGATTTTTAAAAAGTAATTTAAAAATTAAAAACCTGTTTTCATCATGGCTCTGTGTAAAGGGTTTTAATTGAAGATATATGACCATACTGGGACCGCTGGGTTGTTCTGATTTCACCCATAAGTATACATACATACATATCGGATTTCCTATCTTGTTGAGTTCAACAAGATAGAAAGTCTGATACCTGTGTACCGATATCGGTGAAATGTGAAACAATCCAGCAGTCCTAGTATCTTCATGTATCTTCAATTAAATCACTTTACAAACGACCATAATGAAAACACATTTTTAATTTTTATATTACTTTGTTTTTTTTTAAATCCTGAAAAAAATATAAATCTCGGTAACCTGATATCAGCCTTCGACCTTCGGTCTCAGGCTGATATATGATACCTCCAGACTCGGCAGAGCCTCGCCCATCACGTTTCCTGAGCCTTGCCATATATGTTTTCCCATTCACGGCACTAACCTACTATTCTCTATTTATTGCATAAAATGGACACTCACAGTGTAATAACACAGTGTAATAAAAAATCATATTTCACTAGTGTAATAAATCTGCAAGTTAGCTCATTACAGAAAACTGGTTTTGTGACAAGTACTGCTGCGCATGCAATGGTGTGCTTATGCATCAAATAGTATATGACATTTTTGATGATTTAATATGATATTTATTAAACTCGTTGACTGATATCATAAGAAGCTCGGCACAGCCTCGTTTCTTATGAAATCAGTAAACTCGTTTAATAAATATCATATTAAACCATCACTCATGTCCGGTCCTCTATTTATATTATACAGTGCAACCTCTCAATACCTGACATTCTGGGAGGTCCCCGTGGTGTCCGGTACAGAGATGTTCCACTGAAAACCAGGGATCTGACTACCTCAATGCATGTCTTAGTGCTTTGTGATCACGAACAGACAGTGCCACCGGCGATAAATAACAGTGAAGCCCATCAACACTTCACAAACATGGGGGCAAAGGACGTCCGGTGTAGTGAAGTTCATATTTACAGTGGAACCTCTCTAAACCGGACACCAATACAACATCTGTGATCATATTTATAATGATTTTCTTGGTTATTTATCTCAGGTGATAATGTATGTTCATGATCGCATAGCACACAGCTGTGGCTCAGAATGATCAAATGCCCGATCTACAGTGACACCTCTCTAAGCCGGACACCCTGGGGACCTCCCAGGGTGTCCGGTTTAGAGAGGTTTCACTCTATATTTCTTTCCCAGGCAACGAACAGTTCATTCAACATCGGTGAGATAATGGACACGTGGACGAGACAGATGGGGTACCCGGTGGTAACGGTCACTGTAAAGGGAGAATACTATGTCCTGGAACAGAAACGGTTTCTCTACAACTCGAATATCTCCACATATATAGACGATAGCATCTTCGGGTAAGAGGGATCGGTTGTGGCCTAGGGGTTGGAATACATGACTTTATGGGTAAGGGTGAAATATCTCTCTAAATTACGTCCTCGGACAGAAACGGCTTCTCTACTACTCGAATATCGCCACATACATAGATGATAGCATATACAAGGTGTATGATCACGTGGTACTAACAACAACAACAAGTATTGAAACTGCCAGAATCTATCCGATTCAAATAACGTATTCTTTTATATTGTCCTTATTACGTAACTGATTTTGATGAAATATGGCGCATCAAACGCGTCTTGTTAAGCCTCATAGTGGTCTCTGTACTTTGGCCCAAACTTATGTCGTTTTTGCGAAGAATCGATTTCCGTGTCGGTAGACGGAAATCGATTATGCGCAAAAACGACAGAAGTCTGTCCCGAACTCACTGGACGACCAAATGCACATCATGAAGACGCGTTTGCTGCGCCATATTTCATCAAAATCCGTTTCATATTAAGGAAAATATCAAATAATACTTACCTTGTAGTGAGCAAGATTTCAACACTTTCTGCTACTGTTGTTGTTGTTATAACCACGTGATCATGCACCTTGATACATGTATACGGGTAAGAGTAGAGTAAAGCCTTATGTCAAGTTTGAGGTACTGTACTCTTCATGTATAACTCAAATATACACGGACCAGGGTAAGGGTGAAATATCTCTCTCAATTACGTCCTCGAACAGAAACGGTTTCTATACAACTCGAATATCTCCACAAATATAGACGATATCATCTACGGGTAAGAGTAGAGTATACGTTCCCTCGAATCAACAATTAACAATTCATTCCCAGGATATAATATTTCTGTTCCCACGAGATAACAATTGTTATATCGTGGGAACGAATTGTTATTTCATGGGAACGAATTGTTAAATTGAGAGAACGAATTGTTAAGTCGTGGCAACAAATTGTTAATTGAGGGAACGAATTGTTATTTAGTGGGAACGAATTGTTATTTCATGGGAACGGATTAATAAAAAGGAATTATACGTCCCCTGCGGGGCTCCGTAGTATAGCCTTATATCCAGTTTGAGGTACAATTAAGTTTATTGCAAAAGAGGAAAGTCTACAAAGTTCCTCTTTTGAAGATGCATATTCAAGGTGCATGATCACGAACAACAACAGTGGCTGAAGGTGTTGAAATCTTGAAAGTATTATTTGATATTTTCCTTAATATGAAACGGATTTTGATGAAATATGGCGCAGCAGCAAACGCGTCTTTATGAGCTGCATTTGGTGGTCTTGGGAGCTTGGCACATACTTATGTCGTTTTTGCACAAAAACGACATAAGTTTGGGCGAACATACAGAGACCACCAAATGCAGCTTAACAAGACGCGTTCGATGAGCTATATTTCATCAAAATCCGTTACGTAATAAGGACACTATAAAAGAATACGTACTTTGAATCAGATTGATTCTGGAAATTGCAGTACTTGTTGTTGTTGTTAGTACCACGTGATCATACACCTTGATATTTGCATTTATTTGTGATGCTTTTACGTATTCAGACACCCTTGGAAACGATAAAACTCTTGAGCTTTTTTCAAGGGTGTTGAAAAACGAGAGAAACGTATAAATCAATTCAAATATGCATATGCAAAAGAGGAAACTAAGTATAAGCTCCCCTTTTGCAATACACTGAATTGTGCTCTTTCTTTACAACTCAAATATGTACGGAACAGGGGCCCGTTTCACTAAATTTCGTACGACTAAGATGTTCGTAAGTACAAATTTAGGATCGTCTGGAAATTTCAATTCATGGATTCACATTTATTGAGCACAGGCTGCATATGCAGCCTATGCTCAATAAATGTAAATCCAACAATTGTCTACAAGAAAACATTGCTAATGTGAAAATTACAGACGATCATAATTTTGCACTTACAACATGTTGGTCGTACGAAGTGAAACGGCCCTCAGGGTGATAGTATGTATTGGTAAGGGTGAAATATCTGTCTAAATTACGGGACAGTACTTCTTTCCCTACAACTTTAATGTGTAAAGACCGCCTATCACGGGGAAGATGCTAACTCCATGAAGGACGAATACTCTTTCATTTACTGTATCATTAAATTGGACATTACATTTTATCCCGTCAACACAGTGCATATATGCCGTGCAACACAGTGCCGTGAAACATGTCAATACGACCTAATCACTGCGTGTATGAATATGTGCGGTGGCTGTGATTATTTTGTCGTATTTTAAAGCCATTTGTAGATGTTGACCACGGGATAAATAGAATAGTAGGTTAGTGCCGTGAATGGAAAAACATATCTGGCGCGGCACGGAAACGGGATGTGCTCGGCAGAGCCTCGCCCATCCCGTTTCCTAAGCCTTGCCAGATATGTTTTCCCATTCACGGCACTAACCTACTATTATCTATATAAACACCTTTGGTAAATTATTACTGTATATTAAAATGTTACATAACGTATATGTAACGAACTAGAGTGTCTTTGCTCCATGCATATATAATTGCAGTTCCTCATATTAATTTTATACTGCAACTAAACTAACATTGGCAAAAATATAATATCTTATTTACCTTTAATATATGCATTTGTGTAGCTATATGTTGCCATGGTTACTGTTGCAGGTACAAATGGTACGTTCCGTTCACATACATGGTAGAAGGGGACAAGGGGCCGCGGTTACAGTGGCTTAATATGGGGCCAGGTAAGGAACGTGTGAGCTATCAACCCTGGCACATGATACATACGTGAGACGTAATTACGTTTTAGTGTATATTGCATGGTGCTTAATGAACTATGTACCCGGCAACTATTCCAATGTTTACATGTAGACTCAATTTTAAGAGCAGGTACGGACCTTTTCAATTAGCAATCCTTTCAATGATACATACAACACACGAGGTGTAATTATAGTTTAGTATAAGTTGCATAATGCTAAATGACCCACGATTCCTGCTTGTCCGCTCCATACGGGACCAGTAGCCGATTTCACCAACATTGTTAAGCATACTTATCTAGCTAAGTATACTTTGATGCAGTAATCATTTATTTTCCCGAAATGCATTATTTCATATTATAGATCTAACGACTGAAAATATTTGATGATTAAAAGCATACAGAATTATTATACTGAATTTATTACATTATCACAGCTTGCTGTGATAATGTAATAAATTCAGTGTAATAAATAAAAATGAATAAATTTATCCTTCAATTTAAAATTTCTCCGTCAAAGTGTACTTCGCAAGATAAGTATGCTTAACAATGTTGGTGAAATCGGCTACGTGTAAGGACCATTTTATTTAATCATTTAATGCTACATGATACACACATGAGGCGTATATTTGTTCTATTTTATGTTAAATGATGCTAAATGAACCACAAACCCACGCGATGGTGTAAATTAACGGTGGGGTTCCTCCTTATAGGAATCACGATTTGCCTGGTTTGGCCCTCCGGACAGTGAGGTACGTTTTTATCTTTGGCTCTTTTGTTAGCTGGGAGTTGAATTGGGTTATTGCCAATTAATAAAAGTACATGTAGTAAAATTATTACTGTTTTTTTAATTGTAAATATTCAAACAAACAAACAAACAAACAAACAAACAAACAAACAAACAAACAAACAAACAAACAAACAAACAAACAAACAAACAAACAAACAAACAAACAAACAAACAAACAAACAAAACAAACAAACAAACAAACAAACAAACAAACAAACAAACAAAAAACAAACAAACAAACAAATGAAAAGTCATGCAGAGCATGATGTTATTAGCCGATCAAATCAGGGTTCAATATATGTCCGCATTTTAGTAGTTACTGAGTCTCGGGGGTGGGGGGAATGAATGAGCGAGTGAGTATTGGTGTTTAACGGCCTATCAACAGCTAAGGTCATTTAAGGCCGGGCCAACGGGTTGTACTATCCCGCATTAAACGGGTCCACGATGAGGAAAATTCCCAAAATCAGAACTCAATATTTCCATGCCACACCAGTCACTTTAGTAGCTCGGCCCCAAAGTAATATGATTTGCTATAAGCTTATTACTTCTTAATGGAGCATAACAGGTTAACGTTGTCACTTGTTTATCCCTTGTTTATCGATTTAAATGGTTTAAATCGACTCGAATCTTACGTTAAACGGCCGCACAAACTCGATTGAACTGCACGCCTTCCAATGATTTAAATACGCAGCGCGTTTAGATAGTCAATTACGTTTTTTTAATGTGCGCACTGGTCATTTAAAAAGGGGCCCATCCGTGATTTTTTGCGCGATGTCGGGCGCAAGACAATCAATAATTTGCGGCATTGACAATAATTAAGGGGATTGCCGCAATCGCGCGTGCTGGATGCATCCCTGCCATCCCTGCATGATACGTAAACAAATCAAAGTTCGCTATGAAGGGCAATTCTTCGTTTTGATTGGTGGAAAATTTTGTGAATATTAACTAGCGTCAAATGACGCGCATACGCGATCCAATGGGATAAACCCGAGATGCTGGGGTTGCTAGTCGGAGGAGATTTTGAGCAGAGGTCGATTATAAATTAGCCGAATAAACACATTTTACGCGATTATACGTGGCTGAAACTTGTTCTGTTTAATAAATAAAAGCTTTAAATTAGCCCAATAATCGGCGTATGTTGGCGTATATGGCCATTAGAGCCAACTATGGACTTCAACAACAACAACTTCCGGGTTCAATCTCTTCCGGCGTTCAGCTCATTACGTATTCAAAATTGTGTTATTTGGCTATATTTAAAGTTTTAAACGGAGATAATTGCCAAAAATACAAACCTTATTGGTTGATGCAATTTGGAAGTGATACAGCAAAATTGGCGTTCGTAGATTACCGAATAGCAGAGAAAAGGGTTGCTACAAACTTTTTCAGAATTCGATGGATGAACAATATATTAGCCGATCAATAAATAGATCGGCTAATAACAAACCCAGTATTCCTTTATTTTGGCTCCATATGGTAAGGACCATTTTAGATATCACTAATTTAATGTTACATTTCTTCATCAGATTTCCAGATGATTTACACGTTTTTCAAAATGGTAGTTGACTAACATTTATTTATTAGATACGTAATTTCCCATTGAAACACAATGCAACACAAGACGTCAATATTGACGTCGCGTGAGTTCATATTGGTCAGTGCCGGAACTACGCTTCACTATAGTTCCTTCTAAATCACCGCTAATTTGTTTATTTTAATTATATTTTTGTATATTTTGTTAACAGCATATCAATTGCGAATGATGTTACTATATAATAAAAAGGTTATTTGATTGGTATGTGGGGACAAAGTCGCGCAATATCGCACGCTGCGGAACTCCTGCATATTTATCCCGTCAACACAGTGCGTATGTGCCGTGAAACACGGTGCCGTGAAACATGTTTGATATCCAGTCAATACTATTTTTGCATTTTACAGCCATGTGTAGGTGTTGACGGGATAAATAGAATAGTAGGTTAGTGCCGTGAATTGGAAAAAATATCTGGCGCGGCACGGAAACGGGATGTGCTCGGCAGAGCCTCGCCCATCCCGTTTCCTGAGCCTTGCCAGATATTTGTTCCCATTCACGGCACTAACCTACTATTCTATATCTATTTTCCTTATTTCTGAACCAAAGTATATGTTGTTACCACTCATTTGAACCGTCTCGGTGAGACGGTTCAAATGAGTGATCACAACATATACTTCTGATGAGAAATAAAGAAATTATTGAGCCTTGCCGGATATTTTTTCCCATTCACGGCACTAACCTACTATTCTCTATATCCACATACATGTACTCATCAACTAACCTATACTTATCGGTGCGGGCCACATCGACCAGCTCATTGTCATAACCAAGGGGTCAGTAAGTGAAGCACGCATTACCATGGTAATTATGCACCAGCCTGCATCGTAAACCTCCTTGTCAAGAATTGTAAATTTGTCAAGGGAATCGCTAACTTGACAATCAATAGGTCTGTAACTCAACAATGGAACAAGATATGATTACATTAACTTTATGAGACTGTATGGTATGACAGAATATTACGACAAAATGCCCTGTCTGAACATACCGCTGCTACTGGTTGTTAGAGTTCTCGCATGTCCGTCAAATGCCAACAAAATCACCTATATTTTGTTGGCATTTGACGGATATGCGAGAACTCTCAAAACCAGTAGCCGATTTTCACCAACATTGTAAAGTCTACTTTTCTAACAAAGTATACTTTGAGGGAGTAATCATTTATTTTTCTGAAATGCATATATTTGATGATTAAAAGTATGCAGAATTATTATACTGAATTTATAACATTATCACAGCCAAAATGGCTGTGATAATGTAATAAATACAGTATAATAAAAATTAATAAATTTATCCTAAAATTGAAAAATTTTCCCTCAAAAGTATACTTTGCTCCAAAAGTATACTTTGCAATGTTGGTTAAATAGGCTACAGGTGATTTGTAATTGTAACCTTTTTCTGCCGACGAACTGTTGGCTATTAACACATTAAATCTAAAAAATATCCAAATGTAAGTATTCTTTCGTCAATAACAACAAAAAGTCACCCTCCCCAATTGTTTTTATTTGATGAAATTCCATCAAATACTTTTTTTTTTTTTGCGAGAAAACGATGGGAATTTAACATGGGGCAAAAGAAGCTGAAGCAGCTGCAGGAATAGTCGAAAATCGAAAACAAAAAACCGAAAATAACTCCGAACCCTGGCTAGATAGTTTGGAAATGATGTAACTAAGAAAACAAAAGTTAGATTTTGAAAATCGTAATTTCGTAATAAAATCAATATCTGATGGAATTTAATCAAATAAAAACAATTTGGGAGGGTGACTTTTTATTGTTATTGACGAACAACTACCTACATTTAGATATTTTGTAGATGTAATGTGTTTAACAGCCAACAGTTCATCGGCAGAAAAACGTGTTACAGACAGTAGTGGTACGTGACTCAACCGAATGACGTCAATGTAATTACGCAACGTAAACAAGTCCGAGTTCTGTCCATAGATAACGGCGGAATCTGTGGTCATTTTCGAGCATAAAACGTTACCTGATAAAAGAATACCAGGCTAGTGTCATTTTATATAAATTTTACGAGGCTCGGCTCGGAAACGGTAGCCTCGGAATTCCTACGCGTTTCCTAGCCTTGCCTGATAAACGTGATATCAAAAGACACCAGCCTGATATTCTCTATATGTCACGCATATTTCAATTACAACCATCAGAGCTCCAGATATGTTTTGTATATGTATGCTCCCATATTTTAAATTCAATGAGTATTTTACTTGTACAAATGTATTATTGATTTTCTTCAAAAATATCTAAAAATTCTCTTATTTGAGCTGCAGAAAGCAAACAATGTTTGCTTTATGCAGCTCAACTAAGTAAATTTTAACTTTATTACGGTATTTTTACTACTCAATTTGAAAATCAGTGCGTATTCTGCTAAAATAAGTGCGAAAAATACGCCAATACGCACCTTATCTGGAGCTCTGCTGGCAGTATGCCAAACGGTGCAGATCCAGTCTACATTGGTCGCAGATGAAATACGCTCCGTATCTTCAGTCACTGCAACATTTATACAATAATTCACTGAATATATTCAGATAGTCTCCCCGGATGATATATTGTCACAAGAAACCCGGACTTAATACAAATGAAACCGCCCGATGCTATTTGATTTCTCGTTGCCTTTACGTATTTTAACATCATATTGAATACGCAAAATAACGACGGTAGTCTTAGTTCGTCTATCGTCGCCGAAATTTTGAAATTGATGCATCTGCATAACGCGACGTGTACGGAATATGTATGTGTAAATCAGCTGTTGGAATGGAACGGGTTATCAAAGTACAGAAAGTACTAAATATATGCTCAAATTACACGATATTTCCGACGGAAATGTAACAATAACGTTCGACCATGTCCAGCCGTGGGTACACGTTTTCCGCGGCACTCGGGAACTGTTTGAGCCCGCGGCCTACATGTACGGTCATGGGGTTCAAACAGTTCTCTTGTGCCACAGCAAACGTTTACCCACGGCTGGGCATTGTCGAACCTGATACTCAACGAATTCAATATTTGTCAAATAGTGAGATACGAATTAGGAACCAATTATAAAAGCTGACATACAATCCTGAGTGGCACCAGTCACGTGAGACCACCAAATTACCGTCGGACATGCAACAAACTCAGACAGTGTGGTGTCACATATCACAGATGTGCTGGACTCAAATAATTGTATTACCATATAGTGTTGTCTATGGTGGCTCGGTACGGACAGTTGCCGCGTTGTTATATACAGAGATACGGTGGCACAGAGGGGACATGGAAATATATTTTACTTTCGCGTGCGCACGCAAAAACCTATCGCGTGCGCACACAAAACCTATCGAGTGTGCACGCAAACGCTATCGCATGCGCACGCAGAAACTATCGCGTGCGCACCCAAAAGCTATTGCGTGCGCAAGCAAAACCTATCGCGTGCGCACGCGAAAGTAAAACATATGTCCATGTCCCCTCTGTGCCACCGTACAGAGATGATAAATGATATATATATATTTCACAGCCATACACAGATCACATCTTTTATTCGCGCGATACATCATATGCCGCAAACCGTTTGCGTAAATTTGTCGACGAACAGTGTGACTGACGACGACAGTGAATATTTTCAAACCGTTGTTACAAGATAACCAACTTTCTGATTAATAGAATGGTACCTTGTCTGAATATTGACAACGATGAACTCAATGTTTCAGTTTCAACGAAAAGTAATCTAATCTTTGCGAAAGTAGAGAAAGAGTAATATCTGAATTATAATACCACATGTAACATATTAGTAAACGTATTTATCAGGTAACCTGCCCTGTATTGACCGAGTACGTACTGACTGTTAACATATTGTTTTATCAGGTAACCTGCCCTGTATTGACCGAATACGTACTGGCTGATAACATATTGTTGTATCAGGCATTGACCTGATATCAATATCCGGTTGCAACAAAATGACAACTGACGTTCCATTGGTCGGATGACGTCACGTGACGTTACCGAATGACGTCAGTGTAATGACGCAACGTAAACAAGTCCGCGTTCTGTCCATAGAATACGACATCATCTAATGTCATTTTCGATCATAAAACGTTACCTGATAAATAGAATACCAGGCTAGTGTATTTTGATATCAAGTTTATCAGGCTCGGCTCGGAAACGGTAGGAATTCCTCGGCAAGCCTCGGAATTCCTACGCGTTTCCTAGCCTTGCCTGATAAACTTGATATCAAAAGACACTAGCCTGGCTTTCTCTATGTATCAGGCATTTACCTGATATCAACATCCTGGTTCCAACGAAATGAAAACTGACATCCCATTGGTCGGTTGACGTCACATGACGTCAGTGTAATGACGCAACGTAAACAAATCCGCGTTCTGTCCATAGAATACGACGTCATCTAATGTCATTTTCGAGCATAAAACGTTACCTGATAAATAGAATACCAGGCTAGTGTGTTTTGATATCAAGTTTATCAGGCTCGGCTCGGAAACGGTAGGAATTCCTCGGCAAGCCTCGGAATTCATACGCGTTTCCTAGCCTTGCCTGATAAACTTAATATCATGACCTTGTCATGATAAAGTTTACTATTCGATATTTCAGATAAAATAAAGAAAACGTTAAATAATATAGGAATGAATGGCCTTTTTGTGGAATTTATCGGGGTATAAACTTGGAAAAGTGGCGTGAATACTGGACGAAGGCCGGAAGGCCTCGTCCAGTATTCCCGCGACTTTTCCAAGTTTATATCCCCGATAAATTCCACAAAAAGGCCATTCATTCCTAATAATTCCAGCATTTGAAATAAATTCATCAAGAAAATGTGTTTATTTTGACAGACGGCAGCCATTTGTTTACATTGACAGCACTGACAGCGCACCTGTAGAAAGTAGTTCGGCGTGGGAGTTTACTGGGATATAAATTTTGGACAGATACTTGCTACGGGCAAATCAAATTGGGGAATTGTGTAAATAGTTTTGTGCTGGAATTATTATTTTATCATTATCGAAATTAATTTTTTAAAACGTTTCAGATAAAATCAAGAAGACATCCAGTGGTTGGTTCATTGGGAACATCGGATACGCTGGCTTTTACAGAGTACAATATGACGTCAGCATGTGGTCACAGATCGCTAACCAGTTGAATAAAGATCATACGGTATGTAATCAAAAAATATATAGAAAACATGAAAAGTCGATTGGTGAGATTAGTTGATTAGCTGATTACGTTTTATTTTTTGAGTGATCAGTTGGTTATTTTATTGCTTGATTGATCTATCGATCGATCGATTGATTGGCTGACTGTCTAGCGTATTCATTGATTCATTCATTAATTGGTGAATTGATTGATCAATTCATTGACACAAATTCGGTGCCACAACTCCTAAAGGAAATAATTATAGCAATCAATGAATTTCATCAATGAAAATATTGATACAAACGCATACGTTTCAGTAAATCACGTTGATGTAGTCACTCACTGGGATTGATTAAGTCTGCTATTTATCCTGTCAACTCAGTGCGTATTTGCCGTGAAACACGGTGCCGTGAATATAGTGTTAACTGTATTGTAATTTTCAAATTTGCGGCGTATATCAGAAAATGATAGGTCGGAAAATCTGTTTAATGGCGACGCGCTAGCGGAGCCATTAAACATATTTTCCGTCCTATCATTTTCTGATATACGCCGCAAATTTCAAAATTACAATGCGGTTAACATATTTCTAATGCACTCCTTTACTACTGGCGTAGGAATACATATTGAAATAATTTACGACCGTTCATCAACAATGATATACCTATAATGTATGACCATCAGCCAATCAGATTGCGTTATATTTACAGAGTGCATAATAAACATCTTTGATATCCTGTCAATATGACCTAATATGAACTGCGTATGAATATATGCGGTTGTCATACTATGTATTTATAACAGTATGTACATTAATGATATTAACGCTTTGAACCCGAAATCCTGCTATAGCGGTTTATGCAAAAAGTGCAGATCCAGATGAGCCGGCTCGTAACGAGCCGTCTCATCAGGATCTGCACTTTTTGAAAGTAATTTTAACATTTCTTAGAACAAAAACACCCCCTCTTCATAAATGGACGAATCTGAAAATCATTTTATGACCATTGGATTTGTCGGAACATTAGCATATCACAGTCCATTGCAGTTCCTTAGGGTTGAAAGGGTTAATACTGTACCGGGTAGTATAATTATTTTGCAATATTTTAGGTGTTTGATGGTGCCAATAGGGCTGGCCTCATAGATGACTCGTTCAATTTAGCAAGGTGAGTTAGCAAGGAGTGAGATAGTTTAGTGTTCGACTCCTTTGCAATAAGTGTAAGCTAAGTACATAATTCATTGTGTAATATTGTTTAAAATGTTTGATCGTAAACTTGGTATAAGTATATGCTGCAACGTAATTGTATATATGTATTATAGGAATGAATGGTCTTTTTGTCCAGTATTCCCGCGACTTTTCCAAGTTTATAACCCTGATAAATTCCACAAAAACGCCATTCATTCCTTATAATTCCAACATGTGAAATAAATTCATCAAGAAAATATGTATATTTTCCGTTTTCTTAAGAATTATTTTAACTGCGCGTCACGGTTACGAAAAGTAGTTCGGCGTGGCGGTTTACTGCGATATAAATTTTGGACAGAGACTTGCTACGGGCCAATCAAATGTTAGGGAATTGTGTAAATATTTTTGAGCTGGAATTATTACGGAAATAAGTACTCTAGCACCACCAATAATATATTGGTGACCTTTGATGACCCAAACTGGATCCGTCCATACTTGATCAGCTTTCCCTTGACCAAAACTCAAATAGGATAAGACGGATCATATAGAATATAGAGGATATTCATATTTTTGCAACGAATATGACATATACGGGAAACTTATGTCTTTATTACTAACCAGAAATATATGTTGTTACCACTCATTGGAACCGTCTCATCGAGACGGTTCCAATGAGTGGTAACATCATATACTTTGGTTGAAAAATAAGAATTGTAGAATGAAAAATATTTCAATAGTTGTCTCTTTGTTTCTTTGTTTTTAAAACGAAATACATAGAGGATATTCTAACTGTACTCGTGAAATATGGACATTTTACACCACGAGATGAACATATATGTCATATTCGTTGCAAAAATATGAAATATTCTATTTATTATATACCGCTCCATGGAAATTAGCAGTTTTTTAGACTGTATACGGTAATGAATGTGTATTTGCAGCCTAGTTGCGTCCGGCACTGCAGGTGCGCGTTATGAATATAGATAGCGGAATTCCGAAGTAGTCGTATTTTCACCGGAAGTTGTTTATTTCATCGATGAGAACATATGACTTTTATCCGGGTATGGAAGGTGTTCGAGCCTTAAATATGAGCCGAATCGCAAAAATATGACTTTTATTTACATCGTATAACTATGTATTTCATGGGTAGGTATATAATACAATGAATTATTGCCTGATATATTAAACAATTTATAGCCCACAAGTTTCCCAGCATGCATCTAGTTAAAACCACATGTTAACCTTGGTTACGGTGTCAACAGTATGGTGGACGTCGTCGGGGGATTACTTTCCTCGTAAATTTATATCCCACCACCTGTGGTAGCACCATACTGATGGAATGTCCCTACATCGTCAATAACAACCAATATCCTCACCTAGCACCACAAGTTACCTTGGTGATGGTGAGAACAAGATGGGTAGATATATAATAAAACATTTTTTCCGGCTGAGACTCAGACTCTATATATCATATACACTCATACTCATCTCTTAACGGTCTGACAGACTGGCTAAGTGCGATGGGAGAATGAGATAAGGTTTAATTAACCGCCCCAATACCTCCTTAATATAATACACATATTCAACTGTATTGCTGCGGCCAACGGCCATTAGCTGGACAAAGTTTCCTGACTCATATACTCGGGTATGGAAGGTTCGTTCAACCAATTCTCACCCATGAATATAAGGTAAATACAACATAACATTGCCCTCTTAAGTCGTAAATATCGCGTAGCAACTGGACTAAGGGTCGTATTTGCCTCATGTAAGCCAGATAGCAAGCATGACACCTTAATTATCAATTGAATGTACAGTTGTAGCTAGATATTCGCTATCTAGATATTCACGCTAGCTCTAACCGTTAAGATATACACCATATGCAACGCGATACTATAAACACGAATATTTGTGTTTCTAGTATCTGCTTGGTTGTATAGGATGTTTTATTAGATTGGTATGTTACATTATTTAGGGCGTCGCAGCTTGATTACGGAGTGGCGTTAAATTTGACCACGTATCTGAACAATGAAGAGAATTACGTGCCGTGGAAGGCGTTCTTGTCCTGCCTAGAATTCATCCGCGGGATGCTGTCAAAACAGAACGCTTATGTTTTGTTGGAGGTTAGTTAACATAGAGGAGTTATTTCAGAAGTATATGATATGGATATGTTCATGTCACACATAATATATTAATGAAAACTAGATGTCCGCGGCCCGCATGTCGCGCCCGCAGAGTCTTTGATAGCATACCGAAAACTATAACCAAAAACTTTAACCCGGACGCACGTACGTACGTACGGACGTACGCCAAAGTACCGTCTACATCGCGCTGTCCGCAAGCGGGCGCGGCAAATATAATGTAATATGTGACTGTCTTTAGAAACAAAAGTAACGTGTGCATGTTGTGAAAAACATATATGAGATTATTGGAACTGTTTGAAGACATTGCATGTATCGTCACATACGTTAGTTATGGATGTAATTTTAATATTGGAATACACAGTCGAGTGACTACAGTAACTGTTAATCGCCGTACGAATCCGATAACTTTTACAGGCGACACACTTAACGTGTAATTATAAACACTTAACGTGTAATTATAAACACTTAACGTGTAATTATAAACACTTAACGTGTAATTATAAACAACGTCATGACGTCCAATATTAACACGACTACCGTAGCAGAAAATTTGCAAGCGGATGTCATAGTTAGTTCAACAGTAATAAGTTATTTTACACAATTCCATTTACTTTCTCATACCTCAGTGAGTGGACATTAGCATGTGTACTCGTATATTAGTGTAAATCACTACATTGGATATGTTTATTTGCAGAAATATATCCGTGAATTGGTGGCCCCGGTCTTCAAGAAGATTGGTACAGGGGAAAGAGGAACATTGCCAGAAATGTTTGTATCGTTCGCGGATATTACCATTTAAGGAATAAAACCATGGGCTGTTGCGTTTACCGCGGTATACAATACATTTGGTGTGTTTAAAGTTTGCGAGGAGTCCGAAGGTCTCCTCGCAAACTTTAAACAGACCAGATGTATTCAGAACCCAAGTAAACGCAACATCCCATGGTTTTATTACTGATATTTACACTGCATCTTTTCTGATACATGCAGTTTCAAAAATGTAAATAAGCAAATAAGGCGTTTAAATTAAGAATAATCATGTTTTACGTCATTTTGTCGCAACGTTGTCGACCAATAGGGTGACGTTATTGACAACGGCGATGAACGTCATGTATTTTAATGACGTAAACGAAACTTTAACGAATATACAATGTCGCGCGACGTCACGTGGGGCTAATATACTGTATTGGGATATAAACGCAATACGTTGAATAGGCGTTTCAATTATGAATGTAAGGACAATGTATTTTTTAGTTGCACACAATTGTATGATCGATTAAACAGTAAAACCAGATTTGTTTAATAATGATCAGACAGAGATATGTACACATGCATTACAACATTCAATATTAAAACATGATTCATTGTATCATATTTGCATTCAGGTATTTGCGCGGGCTACTGCTGCGGACGGGTTGTGACATCGGGGTAAAGGCGGCAATCAAGTACGCCCGGGACAGATTCATTGACTGGATGAACAACAGTACAAGGTACAGTGAAACCTATCTAAATCGGACACCAGGAAATCACATGTGATCTTATTTTGTTCATGATCGCATAGCAGACAACTATGGCTCAGAATGATTGAATGCCTGGTTTGCTGTGAGACCTCTCTAAGCCGGACACCCAGGGGACCTCCCAGGGTGTCCGGGATAAAGAGGTTTTTATGTATGTTTTTTCAGACATCCACGTAGTACCATCACACGCTATATCTACCACTATGTACAGTAATGTCTTCGTTTTTGTTCCACTCAGAAACGTAAATTCAACTGCGACTGCATGTGTAACAAGGTTCATTTTCTAGAATGGAATTGATTAACAATTGTAAAAAGAGCTACTTAATGAAAACCCATAGAATGATGCGCAAATGATTGATAATACAGTATGTAGGTGCTCAGTAATCAGTGTAGTTACGGTATGAATTTGAAACAACTGACTGACATTCCAAAACCATCTGTGGGTGGCAGGTGGGAGCATGCGATGGGTAATTTAACGATCGGGATTCATCCTTACCGGAATCCCGACCAGAGACCTGGTATGGCCCTCGCGTACGTCTTTGGCATGTTTGTATGTGACATGTGCATCAGGTTATACCCCTTATGTAAGTGTTACGATTATTTGTAATCCTATTACTTTTAGGAGAAGAAGGGTCAATTTAAGTTTGTATGGTATGGGCCTGGCACCAGGTCAGGTTATTCTAATTTCAGGGCTGAATATATTTTGTTTCGATGTAAATATTCCGTTCTGATATATGAATTTTCCCCCAGTTCAGCAGGTTAAATAGGGATCGAAACCGTTTTCCAGGCGTTAAATTACCCTAGCTGGTGATATGCCGTTAGACACCAATAAATAAAATCGACCCAAAACTATCTACACTACGAAACCTTGTTTCTAAGTTATTTTTATAATGCTACATAGAAACATGATTTATTTCAATGACACTATATTTCAGATTGCCGAGTGACTGCACAAGTGATCTACTCGGTGTATGTGAGGATATGTGTGTTATGTTGTACTAACTCAATATATTGCAGATGTTGCATATTACCGACTGAATTTCAGACAATAACTGGCCATACCCAATGTACTCGACCCCTCCATATGCATGGAGATCGAACCTAGTGTTGGTGTATGCAATCATCCCAATTGGGACATACATATTGAGCCAACATATTTATTTACACTATGTTCGGGTCCCGTTTCACTAAACTTCGTACGACTATAATGTTCGTAATTGAAAATTTAGAATCGTCTGTAAGTTTAAATTGATGTATTTACATTTAATGAGCATAGGCTGCATATGCAGCCTATGCTCAATAAATGTAAATCCAATATTTGTTTACAAGAAAACATTGTTAATGTGACATTTACAGACCATCATAATTTTTCACTTACAAACATTTTAGTCGTATGAAGTTTAGTGAAATGGCCGCCTGATTACTAACTGTCTACGCCACAAGTTAGCGACTGTCGGTGTAAGGCAGGGGACTACACTCACCTTAAACAGACCAAATAGTTTTCATACGACATGGTTGTATTCCTTAAATATGTTTCAGATTGCCGACTGACTACGCACAGGTTATTTACTCTGTCGGTGTGAGGGAGGGGAGTGTGGAAGAATGGGATTACGTGTGGATTAAGTCTCAGGAGACGAATGTTCCCGCAGAGAGGGAGATGATGTTGGAGGCGCTGGCACAGACACAGAAACCATGGCTACTATGGAGGTAATACACGTGCTTCAATAAAGCAGGCAAACGGTGCAATAATGAATCAGACTGTGTTTTGTGACAGTTGCTGTTCATGTGTTATCTTTCACATGACTGAGTTCAACGACCACGGAACTACATTCGTCAGACGAATTAACACACCACCCTGTTCTATAATACTGGAGGCCGTTTCACTAAACTTCGTACGACTAAAATGTTCGTAAGTGCAACATTATGATAGTCAGTAAATTTCACATTAACAATGTTTTCTTGTAAACAATTATTGGATTTACATTTATTGCGTATATTCAGCCTATGCTTAATAAATGTAAATCCATGAATTGAAATTTCCAGACTATTCTAAATATGCACTTACGAACATTGTAGTCGTACGAAGTTTAGTGAAAGGACCGTCTTGTTTCGTCCATTTCGTTTCAACATTAATGATCATTCATTCGTTTACATGCATGAAATGTAACCGACTATCAATATTCAAAAGGACAGTGCATATTGTTAAAACTAAGTGCCTGTGAAAGTTGTGTGTTTTACAAATCGTTGACATAAACGATCGTCTTTCGTAGGTTGCATGCACTTCACGAAGTGCATGCAACCTACGAAAGGCGATCGTTTATGTATACCGTTCGATTCACGTAGCCTTGTTTAGTAAATGTACTGTTGTGGGTATATACACGGTCACTGTCAGCATGTACTTCATGAAGTGCATGCAACCTACGAAAGGCGATCGTTTATGTATACCGTTCGATTCACGTAGCCTTGTTTAGTAAATGTACTGTTGTGGGTATATACACGGTCACTCTCAGCATGCATTTCATGAAGTGCATGCAACCTACGAAAGGCGATCGTTTATGTATACCGTTCGAATCACTTAGACTTGTTTAGTAAATGTACTGTTGTGGGTATATACACGGTCACTGTCACCGTAATCTGTACAGGTACGCTAACTGGATATTCGACAAGACGAAGATCAAGATGCAGGACGTGGGACCGGTGATGAGCTATTTCTCCCGGTCTCCGCTGGGACGGATGATTGCCCTTCACTTCCTGATGAATAGATGGGACGAACTCAATGACAAGTATGATACATAAACCACAGGTTGAAGTAACGGACCGAGGTCTATAAATACATTAAATATGCCTAAAAGCATCAATAAATGAAGAAAAAAAATATTTTTTTTACCCCCTCCATCTAATCATTATAATGATTGGATGGAGGGGGTAACATTATTTTTTTTAAATTCTTCATTTATTGATGCTTTTAGGCATATTTAATGTATGTATAGACCTCGGTCCGTTACTTCAACCTGTGACACAAACACGTCGATGTACATGTTGTGTTTGTGTCTTCCGTTACAATTCATTCTCCATGAAGCCAGGAGTTGTTTAATTCTTAGCATAACAAAACATTGGCTTAACCCATTACAGACGGGATACAATTATAGTAGTATGAAACTACTGATAAAAAAAATCGCTATTTTCTTTATTTCATCTCGGAAGTATATGTTGTTACCACTCATTCGAACCGTCTCGGCGAGACGGTTCAAATGAGTGGTAACAACATACATTGTATATATTTATTGAGAAATAAACAAAATAATGTGATTTATTCAAGAAAAAATACTGTATCATTAGAGGCAACCACCTAGTCTGAAGCTGACACGCGTATCTTAGTACATCTCCACCACGCCCCCAATCATCGTCACTTGGGATGGTGTGTACTGGAGACACGCCCCCAATCATCGTCACTTGGGATGGTGTGTACTGGAGACACGCCCTAATCATCGTCACTTGGGATGGTGTGTACTGGAGACACGCCCCCAATCATCGTCACTTGGGATGGTGTATACTGTATACATATTTCCATTTCTGTAATGTTATCATTGTATACATGTTGCTCATTTATAATGTTCATCATACTGGTATTTTCAACTTAATCATCTGATTGCCTACCACATCTAACATACTGTTTTACTATTATTTGTATTCTTCATCTACATCATGTACATTGCTTGGCTCTAAATGATACTGATTTGTGTTGATGGGCCGTCAATCACCATTCCATTTCATTCCGTTACAATTGCTAAAAATGACCCCCCCCCCCCTTTACCTCATTAGGAACTCATGGGACGAATTCGATGATACGCATGCCCATTTTGATTCCACTTGTTCACGAAATATCAAACCATTTATATACTGTAATGTTTCTTTTGGCCTTAAGTATATATATATGGCATACCATACCAAGTTTCCGATAAAATAACTAGATGTTTGTGATCTAACATTGACTCAATGATTAAATTGGAAAGACAAGACGCAGCTACCCCTCAAATTATTTCATGATTCGCATGTCGGTTCTTAATACTTAACCCTTTGAACCCGAAATCACGCTATATCGATTTATGCAAAAAGTGCAGATCCAGATGAGCCGGCTCGTAACGAGCCGTCTCATCAGGATCTGCACTTTTTGAAAGTAATTTTCATATTTCGTAGAACAAAAACATCCCCTTTTCATAAATGGACGAATTTGAAATTCAATTTGTTGGTCGGAACATTAGCATATCACAGTACATTCCAGTACCATAGGGTTGAAAGGGTTAAACGTCGTATACGTTCCCAATCCCAGCATCTTGTCACGAAAAATAATACTGAGTTTGACTCTTGAAACCCGCATACAAAATAATTTAACCCGAATGTTCTGTATGTAATGCAGGACGACTTACAAGTTTTAAGTCGCCCTGCGTTACAGACAGAACATTTGGCTCAAGTAAAAGTCTGTTTGTCCAAATTATGTGTTTTCTTTGCAGGTTTGGAGAGGATACGTTCATTATCCGCGAGATGATTGGAGGCGTGACCACATACGTCAACTCAGAGTTTGAACTCAGACAGGTATATTGTCCAATCATAACTGAGCAATACATATAGAATCCCCAGGGCCCGGTTGCTCAAAACCTCTGTTAGCTTAACAGACTGTTAAATCCTTAGCAATGCTAAGGATTTAACAGTCTGTTAATCTAACAGAAGCTTTGAGCCACCGGGCACAGGCTAGTGTCTTTTGATATCAAGTTTATCAGTCTCGGCTTGGAAACGGTAGGAATTCAACACTAGCCTGGTATTCTATTTATCAGGTAACGTTTTATGCTCGAAAATGACCACACATGACGTCGTTATCTATGGAGATAACGCGGACTGTTTTATGTTCCGTCATTACACTGACATCATTCGGTAACAACACGTGACGTCATCCGACCAATGAAACGTCAGTGTTTGACTCGTTGTAACCCGGATGTTTGTATCAGTTCAATTCCTGATACAACAATATGTTATCAGTCAGTACGTATTCCGTCAATAAAGGGCAGGTTACCTGATGACATCCATGTATGCACTGTAAAATTCATTATTTTACTTACCCTCCTCTATTTATACGGCATTTTATGTATATTTAGAGTCATAAAAGTTAGCTAGCTATGCAATGTATATGGTCTGATTATTCTTCTACATGTATAAGCATTTGTGGTGGACCCAAAATTTCAATATTATCCAATATCCATTCGACAAATTGCCTTACCAATTCGCAATTTTCAAATCTGAATATGTCCTAAAATCTGTTATTTTGATTAGTTTGTTTTGACAATTCTTATGCAAACTACACATATCTATTTTATTATTGACACACATTTACAATATATGTATGTAAGAGGATTTCATCCCTTATTTGAAACGTATCTGGGAAAAAAGTAAAGGTTCGGCTTACATATTAAGTTTTTGTCATGTTCTTCGGTGTAGAATTGTATAAAATAATAAATGTATTTGGCTATGCATGTTAAATACACTGTATCTCAGTAATGCTTATAACTATTGAAGGTGTTGACAGGATAAATAGAATAGTAGGTTAGTGCCGTGAATGGGAAAAAATATCTGGCGCGTCACGGAAACGGAATGTGCTCGGCAGAGCCTCGCCCATCTCGTTTCCTGAGCCTTGCCAGATATTTTTCCCATTCACGGCACTAACCTACTATTCTCTATAACTATTGAAGCATATCATTTAACATATTTAATGGCACTGTCTTCTATTTATGTTGCAGTTAGTGCTCCTATTTAGCGAGAACCCGCCGAAAGGGGCAAAGAAAGGGGCAGATAATGCATTGGAACTTATAAGGTACAACACAGTGGTGTGTTTCAGAGATGAACGTTAAAACGAAGCATTGCATGAACGTATTGATATGTAGTTGTGTAGCTGAATTGAACAGGTAACGTTGTTATGTCATATGCATATATAACCAAGTTATATATTAAGATTTACACTGTCCTTGAATTCATAATGGAAACGCCCATTCAACGTATTGCGTTCATATCCCAGTACATTACATTAGCCCCACGTGACGTCGCACGAGGTTGTTGATTCGTTAAAGTTTAGTTGACGTTATTATAGTACATGCCGTCCTGGTCAATAACGTCACGCTGTTCCATGAATTACGACAAAACGACGTAAAACAATTACTAATTCCGAATTATTACGCTGTATATGTATATGGTTATTTTCATCTTTGAAACTATCCGAAAATGCAGTGTAAATATAAGTAATAAAACCATGTGCTGTTGTGTTTACTGTATTACGAACAACAGTTGGTCTGTTTAAACAGACCAACTGTTGTTCATAATACAGTAAACACAACAGCCCATGATTGTATTCCTGAAATGTTTATACAATCATTGTCCTATGTCATATATATATCATATCTTCCTTTTAATAAAGGAAAATGGATTTTGTATACTCATTTCATGTGGCATGTTTATAACGTGGATGAATTAGTAAGCTAATAATTAGTATTGCCTCATGATAACGAATAAAACACGGACAACAGAGAGAGAGAGAGAGAGAGAGAGAGAGAGAGAGAGAGAGAGAGAGAGAGAGGTGGGGATAGGTGGGGAGAGGGAGCCGGTAAGAGAGAGGGAGAGTCAGACAGAGAGCGAGAGAGAGAGAGGGTGAAGTGAAGGAGCCGGCGAGAGAGAGAGAGAGAGAGAGAGAGAGAGAGTGAGACAGAGAGAGAGAGGGTGTGGAGAGAGAGAGAGAGAGAGAGACAGAGAGAGAGAGATGTCATATGTTACAATTATACATACAACTAATTACAGATGATTATCTATTTTCCAGGAATAATATAAAATGGATGGAAGAGCACTATATATCCATAGAAGCATGGTTGCATCAACATGTTACAAGCACTATATAGAACAGCAATGGATGGGTACCCTGGTTGAACGGAATGGAACGGGTATTAAACATAGAGAATACCAAGCTAGTGTCTTTCGATATCAAGTTTATCAGGCAAGGCGAGGAAACGCGTAGGAATTCCGAGGCTTGCCAAGGGATTCCCACCGTTTCCGAACCGAGCCTGATAAACTTGATATCAAAATACACTAGTCTGGTATTCTATTTATCAGGTAACGTTTCATGCTCGAAAAAGACCACAGACGACAGCGTTATCTATGGACAGAACGAGGACTTGTTTACGTTGCGTCCTTACACTGACGTCATTCGGTAACGTCACGTGACGTCAACCGACCAATGGAACGTCAGTTTTCACTTTGTTGTAACCCGGATGTTGATATCAGGTCAATGCCTGATACAACAATATGTTATCAGTCAGTACGTATTCGGTCAATACAGGGCAGGTTACCTGATAAAACATGATGCAAGCACCATATGGAATACAATACATGTTATGGAATGGAAACAGCGGGTATTATGACAATATGTTACGGTGTCGACAACGGTCACCGGATACAATAAGGCTGGCGGACTGGACACACATGCTATGAGGACAATTTAACATTGTGTACAATGCTTGCAAAAGCGGTACAGACAGTAATTGTGTTACATGCCGTCTTGTTTACGTGTATACTTAACTGCCAATATATTGGTAAATCATTTTCGAAACGTACTCAATAATGATGCCCCCACACCATACAGTTTGATTGTTAGACGGTGGCCTGTGTTCAGGCAGGAGCAATCAAACTGTTTAACATCGTGTTCATATGTCTAATAAAATGCTCGCAGCGTTTTAGAACATTCACACGGGACATAATTAACGTAAATTCTAGCGTATAGTACATGATTGCGTGTTAGGTTTTATTTAGGAAAAGTCGCGGGAATACTGGACGAAGGCCGGAAGGCCTCGTCCAGTATTCCCGCGACTTTTCCAAGTTTGTTTTAGATGTGAATGTATAACACCTAAAACAAGCTCTGTAGAGCCGACTATTGTTCATCGACGACTATCGTTCACGTGTATAATTAAGCCGCGAAAATAAAATTTCTGAAGCCATTTCAACTTTACTGTGCGTCGTTGAACAAGTACGTTGGGCTGTAAATAATGTGACAGAAACGAACACGCAATGTGTACACTATAATTACAGCACACAAATATTTACACAATTCTCTAACATTTGATTGGCCCGTAGCAAGTCTCTATCCAAAATTTATATCCCAGTAAACTCCCACGCCGAACTACTTTCTACAGGTGCGCTGTCAGTGCTGTCAATGTAAACAAATGGCTGCCGTCAGTCAAAATAAACACATTTTCTTGATGAATTTATTTCAAATGCTGGAATTATAAGGCGACTTTTCCAAGTTTATACCCCGATAAATTCCACAAAAAGGCCATTCATTCCTATAGTGACCAAAAACTAAACTACCACTGTACATTCTGTAGCCAGTCAACTTGTAAATAACTAAGTTTATTATAGGAATGAATGGAATTTTTATTTGGAATTTATCGGGGTATAAACTTGGAAAAGTCGCGGGAATACTGAAGGCCGGAAGGCCTCGTCCAGTATTCCCGCGACTTTTCCAAGTTTGTATCCCCGATAAATGCAACAAAAAGTTCATTCATTCCTTATAATTCCAGCATTTGAAATAAATTCATCAAGAAAATGTGTTTATTTTCCGTTTTCTTAAAACTAATTTTAACTGCGCCTCACGGTTACCCGGCGTGGGAGTTTACTGGGATATACATTTTGGACAGACACTTGCTACCGGCCAATCAAATGTTAGGGAATTGTGTAAATATTTATGTGCTGGAATTATTAACTGGAACAACGTCATTGTCAAAAGTTAAGTAGTTGTACCATTATTGTGGCCCCATGTAAAGTCTGTGGAATTATAAGTAAATATCATCTGAATGTGATTAGTAAGTTTGTATACAGATACTGCCTGCAATAAAAGTACACACACGACTGTAAGTTTCAGATAATAGACCAATTTTGGTGTACAACGTGTATATTTACGTCTTTGCACAGGTGTGTAGAAGTAAAATTATACATGTAAAACATAAAAATGTTCGTATTTTATTATAAATACAGCATATGGTGTGATTTCGTTGTTTACTTATTGAGCACACAAATTGTTGAGCCACAAGACGGGTTCAATAACCGTAACTTAAGCAAGATGCATGATCACGTGGTTATAACAACAACAACAGTGGCTGAAAGTGTTGAAATCTTGCCCACTCCAAAGTAAGTATTATTTGATAGTTTCCTTAATATGAAATGGATTTCGATGAAATATGGCGCAGCAAACGCGTCTCCATGAGCTGCATTTTGTCGTCCATTGAGTTCAGCACAGACTTATGTCGTTTTTGTGAAGAATCGATTTCGTGTCTACCGACACGGAAATCGATTCTTCGCAAAAACGACAGAAGTTTGGGCCAAATACAGAGACCATCAAATGCAGCTTAATAAGACGCGCTTGATGCGCCATATTTCATCAAAATCCGTTACGTAATAAGGACAATATAGAAGAATATGTACAGGTGTGAGAATCGGATGGATTCTGGAAGTTTCAGTACCTGTTGTTGTTGTTAGTACCACGTGATCATACACCTTGTTAAGGTATGATATGTTAATCTTAGTAATACAAATGACATGCCGATGTACATACACACACGAATTTAACATGGGGATACAAATATTATTTTTTTTTCAATATTTTTTTTATTTATGGACCAATTTTCAAAATCTAACTTTTGTTTTCTTAGTTACATCATTTTCAAGCTATCTCGCCAGGTTTCGGAGTTTCCAAATGTTTTTGTTTTTTGATCCTTCAGGAAATTGACTCCCTATGTTAAATTCACACACTTATGGCAAAACATATGTGAGAACATATTACGTTTTCAATTTTATTATATACTATATATATTTAATTTATAATTATGTACTTCCTTATTGTAGCTATCGAGAGTGTATATAAAGATGTATTCTTCTTAAACAGTCATGTAAATACTTGCATATAATAGTGTGGATTTACATATTTTAATATGTACATGGGTTTCCAATGTACATATTAAAATGCTAAATGCTAGCTAATAATTAGAGCTTGCTCCATATCATTTGAATATATTTAATCAAATATATATATTTATCCCGTCAACACAGTGAGTATGTGCCGTGAAACACGGTGCCGTGAAACATTTTTGATATCCAGTCAATACTATGTTTGCATTTTACAGCGGTTTGTAGGTGTTGACGGGATAAATAGAATAGTAGGTTAGTGCCGTGAATGGGAAAAAATATCTGGCGCGGCACGGAAACGGGATGTGCTCGGCAGAGCCTCGCCCATCTCGTTTCCTGAGCCTTGCCAGATATTTTTTCCCATTCACGGCACTAACCTACTATTCTCTATCTGTTTTCCTTATTTCTGAACCAAAGTATATGTTGTGACCACTCATTTGAACCGTCTCGGCGAGACGGTTCAAATGAGTGGTCACAACATATACTTCTGATGAGAAATAAAGAAATTCTTGAGCCTTGCCGGATATTTTTTCCCATTCACGGCACTAACCTACTATTCTCTATATATGATATGCTCTAAATATATTCAAATGATATGGAGCAAGCTGTAACTATTTAATGCTAGCTCTAATTATTAGCTAGCATTTGGCATTTGAGTGTATGTAGATTTGACGTTCCATATACATGATATAACCTGGGACTGCATAAATTGGACTTGTGTGTAATTTGTGCCCAATCGGTTTCCCTCGATCCGAGACTGGTTAAATAAATAGATGATATTCATATTTGTGCAACGAATATGACATATATATTCATCGTTGCAAAAATATTCTATTTATTATATACCGCTCCATGGAAATTAGCAGTTTTTAGACTGTATGCGGTAATTAATGTGTATTTGCAGCCTATTTGCAGTCCGGCACTGCAGGTGCGCGTTATGAATATAGATAGCGGAAGTAGTCGTATTTTCACCGGAAGTTGTTTATTTCATCGGTGAGAACATATGACTTTTATTTACAACGTATAGCTATGTATTTCATGGGTAGGTATATAATAAATCTGCTTATCGCATTTGTAGCCAATCCAACCAACAGACTGGCTAAACACGACATAAACACAAGTCTTAATACAATGGGTGTATGTCGTGTTTAGCCATTCTGTTGGTCGGTCCGTTTGCATACCGCTGTTTATTATATACCTACCAATGAAATACGTAGATATACGATGTAAATAAAAGTCATATGTTCTTATCGATGAAATAAACAACTTCCGGTGAAAATCCGACTACTTCCGCTATCTATATTCATAACGCGCATCTGCAGTGTCTAACTACGGGGCGCCAAGTGGGACAAGGCTCAATTTTGCCAACAAAATTAATGTTTGTACCTATAAACATGACAAAAACAAAACAAAATTAAATATATACTGATTTTGTCAACAAAATTCACTTTTTTGCCACAAAACTCAATTCTGTGTCACAAAATTCACTTTCGTGCCACAAAACTCAATTCGGTGCCACAAAATTCACTTTTGTGCCACAAAATTCAATTCTGTGTCACAAAATTCAATTCTGCATACGTTTCGTATACGTATTTGCATACGTTTCGATTCTGTTGCCCAAATATGGCACACGCATGTAAGAAGGACTACCATTGGTCAGATACAGTATGACAAAAATGTGGCCTGAATAATATGTATAAAAATATATCAGCAACAAACATGATGGAACTTGGATGGAAAATAACATTTTGTGAATTGGTTGCCATGGCAACCGTTTATTGTAATTATGTATTGACTATGTACATACATTTAATAACGCTATCCCAATGTTGGTTACTTGAAATAAAACGATGCTATTGTTAAAATGTTTATATAAACTGGTTGTTATTTGGCCGCCCTGGCATCCGCATACATGATTAGACACAATAAGATTCTTGGATAGAACTAGAGGTATATATTTTGTAATCATAATATAACCAAAATAACTGTCCATAAAGAAGTATAATATTGATATATTGGGTTATATTTTCGCATTGAAATATTTAAACCTGCAAGTGTACTCCACCATCTAGTAAAATGGACTAAGACCGATCTCAACCAATCAACGTAGAGATGACATAGACTATCAGTTACGCAAACTAATTTTTGTGGACAAAACTGACTTTTGTGGACAAAACTGAATTCTGTCCCAGAAAACTGAATTTTGTTCACAAAACTCAATTCTGTCTTACAAAATTGAATCCTTTATAACAAAAATGAATTTTGTATATCAGAATTTTACATAATTGGATTTTGTGATTTTTAGTGTTACAAAACTCAATTTTGTCTGGACAAAATTGGTTTTGTACACATAATTAACCTGTCCTGCATGGCGCCCCGTACTAACGGCACTCGTGAAATATGGACATTTCACACCACTCGATGAGCATATATGTCATATTCGTTGCAAAAATATGAATATCCTTTGTTTATTGAGTCTCAATAAAATTGGTGTATGTCGTGTTTAGCCAGTCTGTTGGTCGGTCTGTTTGCATACCGCTATGTACTGGCCACAAAGACATAAACCATATTTAGCCAGTAAAAAATGGAACACCTTGAAACTTTTATCAACATTGGGAGGTCCCAGAAAATCATATGTATATATTATTATATGGTTATGATATATATGCCTACTTATACATTGTATATGTAATTGATTACTAGTAAGCTGGTGTTTTAACGAGTACTAGATAGCTATATGTGTTGGATACATACATATATATATATGTTTATATGCCTGCGCATATATTATCATTATAAGTGGTCAATATCTATAGAGTTAACTAAAATCTGAAAAGTTGTAACGAGCAATAAAACAAATGTTTTTCATGCATATATATCATGTCAACATAGTGTTGTATTTATATATATTTTATTAGTTTTCAGTTGTGGCGAGAAATACACGGAATCTGGTTGGCATATATTATGCTGTGTAGATATGCTTACATTATTACATATTAGTACCAGTTAAGCTTCAGTTGTGACGAGTATCAAGGTGTATGATCACGTGGTACTAACAACAACAACAAGTACCGATTGAAAGTACGTATTCTTTTATAGTGTCCTTATTACGTATCTGATTTTGATGAAATATAGCGCATCAAACACGTCTTGTTAAGCTGTATTTAGTGGTCTCTTTATTTTCGCCCAAACTTCTGTCGTTTTTGCGAAGAATCGATTTCCGTGTCACGGAAATCGATTCTTTGCAAAAACGACATAAGTCTGTGCCACACTCCCTAGACCACCAAATACTCATGAAGACGCATTTGCTGCGCCATATTTCATCAAACGCGTCTTGTTAAGCTGTATTTTGGTGGTCTCTGTATTTTCGCCCAAACTTCTGTCGTTTGTGCGAATAATCGATTTCCGTGTCTCTCCCTAGACCTGTGCCAAACTCCCTAGACCACCAAATGCAGCTCATGAAGACGCGCTTGCTGCGTCACATTTCATCAAAATCCGTTGCATATTAAGGAAAATATCAAATAATACTTACTTTGGAGTGGGCGGCGTTGTTGTTGTTGTAACCACGTGATCATACACATTGAGAATGTGTGGTTAACTTTCACATTTCGATAAAGCCTGGCAGGGATGGTGAGAATGGCTAGAAATTCATAATTATAATTAGATAGAAACCCGCAGAAAATCAGAGAAATAAAAATTGCCATGACAACATTTATTTTCATGGCAATTTTTATTTTTCTGACTGTCTGCAGGTTTCTAGTATTTAAACTTAATTAGTAAATGTGTAACCATTTTACCGCCGCTGCCAGACTTCATCCACCTGTGTCCCATACGTTTGTGTATATACTTGAATAAAGTTAACTACACTTGCTAAATACGCATGTGAGCATGTTTGGTCCAAATTTTATGTCAACATGTAGTTATTAACTTAATTCGACTTCAGTACGTCTACACCCACAATATCGGCTTGCTTCGGAAGTACTGTAAAAAATATATGAATTGCTTCCCTTGAAAGTTGATTAACGCTATTTGCTTTATTTGTTTGTATTTACATTCGCGTTTTAGAGAAATACGAGCATGTGTCCGACCTAACCCTGGGACCATTGTAGTTTGGGTGCTTGCGTCATTTGACGGACCTTCAACTTTTCATTTCAGCAAATGGCGGTAATATCATGCTGTAGCCCCATACGGGGATGTAGTTTTCTGACCAAATTTCCATCTCCGAAATGCGGTATATTTTACGAAATTCAAACTGATATGTGTCATTCAGACGCTTATTAAAGGTGCATACCCACTCAGTAGGCACAAACTGTTCTTTATAGGAATTAAATACGTGTATAATTATGTCACTATTCCACCAGTTCTAAAAATTACCCCACGTATTGATTGGCAGTATAATACATTTTATATCAGACGTAAGTTTTCACACTGATATCAGGGGTGATAACCGTTTCCTTAACATGTTAACGGACGTTACTATTTATTATTTGTATTTATTTTTTGATTTGCAATGATCATACTTTATAATCTGTCGAAAATAACTTTTTTCAAGTGACATTTAATTAGCATAAATAATTAAAAAATATCATGCAGCATTTGCATATGAAAATAGCCTGATACCACCGCGCGTCACTATCAATGAAATAAATATTACTAAATGATTGTAGAGCGGGCAATGGTATTTATTAGAACTGGTGGAATAGTGACACGATTGTACACTTATTTAATTCCAAAACAGAACATGTTGTGCCTACTGAGTGGACATGTATCTTTAACATAGAAAATATATGGTATGGCCTATGAATGGTGTGTACCACATTTGAGAAAATACACCATTCCATCAGCTCCAGTTAAGGTGCGTAATTTGGAGGTAATTTTCTTATTTCTCCATCAAAAATGGCAAGTTGGGAGTGCTTTAGAATCGTCTCAATGAGACGATTCTAAAGGACTCCTAGCTTGCCAGTTTTGATGCAGAAATAACAAAATTTCACTTTAACAATCGTACTCAACTATCTGCTTCATGGCTTATACATTAGATAGAAGGGAAAATACCATTATGCTGTCACAGCCACAAATAAGGAACTATTGTCTGTTCCACGTTTTGCTGCCGACGAACTTTTGGCTATTAAAGACATTAAATCTAAAAAATGTTTAGAAGTAAGTACTTTTTTATCAATAACAAAAAAGTCGCCCTCCCCAAATTTTTTTTATTGATTTTATTGCGAAAAAACGATTTTCCTATGGAAATTTAACATGGAGCTAAAAATAGATTTTTTTAAAAATATTGTATTTATTTGTGAACCGATTTTCAAAATCTGACTTGTTTTCTTAGTTTCATCATTTTCAGGCTATCTCGCCAGATTTCGGAGTCAATTTCCAATAGTTCTAAATTGACTCCCCATGTTAAATTCCCATAGGAAAATTGTTTTTTCGCAATAAAATCAATATTTGATGGAATTTCATCAAATAATTTTTTTTGGTGATGGTGCCTTTTTTGTTATTGATGAAAAAGAACTTATTTTTAAATATTTTTTAGATTTACTGTGTTTAATGGCCAAAAGTTCGTCGGCAGCAAAACGTGGAACAGACGGTAGTACATGTACATGCAGACAGATATAGAGAATAGTAGGTTAGTGCCGTGAATGGGAAAAAATATCCGGCAAGGCTCATGAATTTCTTTATTTCTCATCAGAAGTATATGTTGTGACCACTCATTTGAACCGTCTCGCCGAGACGGTTCAAATGAGTTGTCACAACATATACTTTGGTTCAGAAATAAGGAAAATAGATAGAGAATAGTAGGTTAGTGCCGTGAATGGGAAAAAATATCTGGCAAGGCTCATGAATTTCTTTATTTCTCATCAGAAGTATATGTTGTGACCACTCATTTGAACCGTCTCGCCGAGACGGTTCAAATGAGTGGTCACAACATATACTTTGGTTCAGAAATAAGGAAAATAGATAGAGAATAGTAGGTTAGTGCCGTGAATGGGAAAAAAATATCTGGCAAGGCTCAGGAAACGGGATGGGCGAGGCTCTGCCGAGCACATCCCGTTTCCGTGCCGCGCCAGATATTTTTTCCCATTCACGGCACTAACCTACTATTCTATATATCCCGTCAACACCTACAAATGGCTGTAAAATGCAAAAATTATATTGACTGGATATCACAAAATGTTTCACGGCACCGTGTTTCACGGCACATACGCCCTGTGTTGACGGGATATAAATGGCACTGTCAATCAACTCTTGAACCAATTTATCTGAACACGATAACACGTTACAGAGCTCCAGATAAGGTGCGTATTGGCGTATTTTACGCAATTATTTCAGCTAAATACGCATTGATTATCAAAAGAGAGAGTACAAAATACGCACAGCAATGTGAAAACACGCATTTATTTTCAAATTGAGTAGTGAAAATACTGTTAAAAAGTTAAAACTTCACTCAGTTCAGCTGCAAAAAGCTTGGAGCTCAATTAAGTGAATGTTTAAATTTGTTATTTTTTTATCATTTTGTTCCCCAAAAAGCAATGAAAAAAAAAATCAATAACCCATTTGTAAAAGTAAAATACGCAATGATTTTGAAATAAGGGGGTTTAGTACGCTTTAGACACAAAGCTGACCTGGAGCTCTGACGTTACCCAAATGTAGACCAGGCATATATATAGTGAACGACTTATTTGTGCCTGTCAATGGAGAAATAGGACTTATGTGTTTTGCGACCAGTGTAGATCCAGATCAGCCAGTGCATCCGCATAATCTTGATGAATTTATTTCAAATGCTGGAATTATAAGGAATGAATGGCATTTTTGTTTAATTTATCGGGGATATAAACTTGGAAAAGTCGCGGGAATACTGGACGAGGCCTTCCGGCATTCGTCCAGTATTCCAGCCACTTTTCCAAGTTTATACCCCGATACATTTCACAAAAAGGCCATTCATTCCTACATTATCAGGCTAGTACAGGATTGTGTTTTAGATCAAGAGCTACACTTTTCAAATATCCCATAGTCCTGTTTTTTCCAGACACATTTTATTTAGACTTCCGTGACGAATTGGTGTGACAATTAGGAACTCCAAGTCGGACGAGATAAGGGAATATGGTGACACAGTAATGGAATATACTTATGTTTGGTTTTTGCTGGGTTATATGGTGTTAACGGCGTCCTCTAATTATGGTAAGTACCAGTTTAATTTGTTATTTTTATATGTTATATCCCTTGAGATAGCATATTGTCTCACGCAAATTTCTATGGGGGCAGCCATTGATCGTGCTACGCCTAAACGGCGAGTAAAACCAAGAAAATAGTGCCCTGTGCCAACTTATCCTATGGCGTTTTGGTCTGTCTTACTTTGTATCTAAAATTCTACATATACTATTCTCTATGGTTTTCACAGTTTTGTGCTCAGTTTATCAGCTAAATTCTGGAAAATACGAATCAAGACATTTCGTGCGTATGAATACAGCTTTAGTTCTCACAGTTATATAACAATGAACAGTTAGCCGCCAGTTTCGTACACTTTTTGTCTGTGAGTTTCAAACTGTAATTTATTCTAGAGAAAGCGTATGTATGGGAATGGGTTTGTAGCATCACAGTACATTTGCCTATGGATGATGATTGTTTATTGCAAAAGATGTATATCTACCAAGTTCACTGTTTTGCAGATGCATATTTGCATTTATGTATGCGTTTTATTTTTCGTTTCCAGACACCCTTGGAAAAAACTAAAGCTCAAATTATTGAGCTTTAGCTTTTTTCAAGGGTGTCTGAAAACGTAAATGCAAATATGTATTTGCAAACGAAGAAACTTAGAAGACTTTTCTCTTTTGCAAAAGATAAAACTGAATTGTTAGTTTCATGTACCTTGTATCAACTCATACTGTTGCTTTGGTTGTGCATATTGGAGTGCCGCGTTGAATGCTCCTCGAAAACCGCATGGTGTATTTCGTTTTATGAATCCAGAAAATAATTCACTCTGTCTGTCTATTCATCGGTCTATCTGTTCGTATGTCTGTCCGAGATTTGCGTTAAAGTTTCCGGCTGCCTATTACTTCTTTTACCGTAAGTATGATTGGTTTGAAGCTTCATATACTTATTTGTCATCATCCATATTTTCTTTCTATAGCCCACCAATGTGGCTCCTGTTCCGAAAGTCCTGGCAAATGACGTATACATTTGCGTTAATGTTTGTTATACCACACCACGATAGTGGAGGGGGTATTTAGTGTTACCCTTGTCCGTCCGCCCATCCCGTCCCCTCCCGTCCTGTCAGTCATGCTATCCGTCCGTCACAAAACGTAAACGCACGGGTAAATGTTTTATAATTTATGTTTCCTTGCACGGATCTGCTTCATATTTGATGAACGCGTTGCTCTAATGGTCCTATATCGCCCTGTGACACATACACGTTCGTCACGCCCCCGCTAAGCCCAGTGTAAAGGCAACATACTTGGTGCGTCAACAACTTTAACGCTCGGGTAAATGTCTTATACATTAGTTAACTTGCACCGATCTGCTTCATATTTCATAAACGCATTGCTCCAATGGTCCTCTACCGCCCTGTGACAAATACACGTTCGTCACGTCCCGCTAAGCCAAGGGGCAAGGTCACATACTTGGTGCGCCAAAAACTTTAACGTTCTGGTAAATGTCTTATACTTTCCGTTTCCTTGCACGGATCTGCTTCATATTTCATTGATTTGGCACTGAGCCATGGATTATATATCTCCCAATTTTGGACTTAGAAGAATGTTTTCTCGTTTACTATCAAATCGATATGTGGGACATCCGTGTTCTATGAACACATTTGCTAGTTTAGGGTTGGATCCCCATTCAGTGTTACTGATTTAATTTCTTTCTGTGTTCTTTCGGTGCATTATTCTCTATTTCAAGTTCCACACCAATGGCACGACACAGTGTGTTTAAGCTGCACGGGGGTCGCCAGACTCGCGGACTGTCGTACAGTACAGAGATGCTCACAACAACAGGTATACCATTCATCACGACAACAATGGCTTACTCTAGTTTGACCATTATAATTCCTTGTTAGGTAATGCATGAATTAATACAGATCTGAAGATGAGTTTGTGTTCGGTCATCTGGTATGATGACTGAAAGTCATTGTTCAGTTGTATGCCCCTTATGCGATAGCAATGGGGGGGGGGGGGGGGGCGTACATCCGTTCGTGCACATTTACGTCGAAAAATCGACACGTTTGTAGACGTTTCTCCATCATGTTAAATCTTCAATGATACTTGCAGGATTGCTTTAATGTTTGGAAGTTCATCCACCTGAATATGTGTGAGACACTCGCGCCACCAATGACATGACATTTGTGACGTTCGAAATTGTACTGAAACACTTATATATAATAATTAAATATCCATTTTGTTACATCGAAAAGATTGTAAGAGTGTCTCAGGCATATACATGTAATATCTTCAATATAGGGTTAACTGTATTGTAATTTTCAAATTGTCGGCTTATATCAGAAAATGATAGGTCGGAAGATCTGTTTAATGGCGACGCGCTAGCGGAATGGTGATGAAACATTTAGCCATTTTCTTGCGTAAAAAAGGTTGTAAGACTTTCTCAAATGACTTAGACATTTGTGTAAATTTAAAGTTTTATTTTTTGTGCACGTCATCTCTAGTTAAAGTCCATTGGGGGCATATCCATGCTTTGCAAACATAATGTCTAGTTTTATGCCAAATATATTGTGTTTGTATCAATTGTTTCCTATTTAACTTACACCGGTGATAGACGGTGTTAGTGTCGTCGATTGTTACAATACTGCACAGTCCGTGACACAGACGAGTAAGTTCAATATATGTAACCAATCTTGCAACGCCTACTTTTCTGGGAGTGGTGTTCAGCGATTATCATATAGTTATCTATTGACTAAGTAGTATGATGTTCTACATATTAGAATGTAACGTATGACTGTATTACAGCAATGCTATGTAGAGCGAGTAATACCCGGAGCACATCACTTTAACCGACCCGTATACAACCTCGGCTGTGTCACAAATCAGGTAAGATCGAGTGTGACGTCATAATGCAATGGTAGCAACTTGTATGTATGTCACACAAGATATGTTATCTTTGTTGATAAAATACACTACCATGTCAGAGGAACATTTCGGGGTGCTTTTAACACCATTTTTCAGCATATGTGTAACATTTAAAAGACCTGGTGGTCACGTGATGTAAACAGAGTTTCCGTGGCTAAAAAATGTAAACAATATTGGGGGACATGACAAGATTGGACTTGGAATTTTCGTAGGAGTAAGCGAACATATTGTTTAATTCATGCAGAACCAGTACAGACTGGCTGCAGGTCATGTACAACTATGTCTCTCAGCATCCAAACGAATAGTGAAAGTAGGAGAGACTGGCCTTACTGGATGGGATTCGGTTAAATTAAAAAATAAAACTATTTGGTGTGTTCTAACCTGTAGCACAGTTCGTGGACCAGTCACGGGGGATTTCCTGTGTGTACCTACAGATGCCAGGGCAAGTTGTGCAACCAATACGGATGTGGACTTAGAGGCAAGTTTATGTGCTTCTGCATTATTCAGAGCTACAGATAAGGTGTTTAGTTGGCCTATTTTACGCAGTTTGTTTGCAAAATACGCATTGATTATCAAAATACAAGATACAGCAATGTGAGTGAAAATACGCATTGAAATTGAAATTTATGGAAACAATTAAAGAATTTGTTTATTTCTCATCAGAAGTATTCGATCCGATTCGGCTCATATGTAAAGGTGGGAATTGGCTCGAACACCTTCAGAACCCGGATCAGAAGTATATGTAGTGACCACCATTTGAACCGTCTCGAAGCGACGGTTCAAATGAGTGGTCACAACATATACTTTGGTTCAGAAATAAGGAAAATAGATAGAGAATAGTAGGTTAGTGCCGTGAATGGGAAAAATATCTGGCGCTGCACGGAAATTGGGTGGGCTCAGCAGAGTCTCGCCCATCCCGTTTCCCAAGCCTTGCCTAAGCCTTTTACTATTTATCCCATCAACATTACACAGCTTTAAGATGCAAAAATAGAACCCCAGCCGCATCCTCAAAATCGGAGGATCGACTAGTATGACAACCTCACGTATTCATACGCAGTGATTAGGTCTTATTGACAGGATATCAAAAATGTTTCACGGCACCGTGTTTCATGGCACATAAACACTGTGTTGACGGGATAAAATTACTTTTGGTGCTTCCACGTTCATCTAAGCCAGCTAAAATTCTATATTTCTTTTGTTATATAAATGACTGAAATCTGGTCAATATGCCCTGGTATGGAACTGCGGAAACCAGCAAATATGCCAATTATAGAGCCTCTAGTCATATGTGCAACACTATATATGTATAATCATTGTATTGAATAGCTTATGTATACTGATGGCATGTGTATCTGTATGTGTACTGGTTTGGTAATTGCCACAAATAAACCAGTACATGTACAAACAAATAAAATCGAACACTTGTTGTCTATGTTTATGGTAATTGCGTTCGGCGATTTTCATGGACATATGGACGTTATTGACTTGTCTCGGAGGATGGGAGTGTATGCGTGCATCCTTAGCTATCTTAACGATGAATATGTATGGTATTCACACCTGTAGCCGATTTCATCAACATTGCAAAGTATACTTTCCTAGCAAAGTATACTTTGAGGGAGAAATTTTCAATTTTAGAATAAATTTATTAATTTTTATTGTACTGAATTTATTACATTATCACAGCCAATTTTGGCTGTGATAATGTAATAAATTCAGTATAATAATTCTGCATAGTTTTAATCATCAAATATATGCAATCGTTAGTTCTGCATGAAATAATGCATTTCTGAAAAATCAATGATTACTCCCTCAAAGTATACTTTGCTAGTAAAGTATACTTTGCAATGTTGATGAAATAGGCTACTGGGGTCATTCACGGCACTAACCTACTATTCTCTATCTATTTTCCTTATTTCTGAACCAACGTGTATCTTGTGACCACTCATTTGAACCGTCTCGGCGAGACGGTTCAAATGAATGGTCACAACATATACTTCTGATGAGAAATAAAGAAATTCTCGAACCTTGCCGGATATTTTTCCCCATTCACGGCACTAACCTACCATTCTCTATGTTCACACCTGGGGCCAACTGATCATGTGTCGTAATAGTGCCTTACCCCAGATCATGTTACTGTCTTTTAGTGCTGATTTATTAGTTTACTTCCAGTGCTGAATGTGTTGTGCTCCCCGATAACAGTGCATTCCCGTTTGCATATGACCTTGCTGTGGAACGGACGTCACAACCCAAACTAAATGTTTAACTCAACTTGGTGTTGTTTTTCTTATATCAGGCTACAGTGTCGGCCGCGGCCCGATATGTTATAGTTGTCCGAATGAGCCTACACGTACCAGCTGTACAACTATTAGTGTATGCTGGCCGACACAGGTAAGAATACTTCATTGAATATAAACTGATTCATTAACATACTGTATTAGTTGTATTAATACTATATTGCATTATTTGAATTCATATTTGGTGCCGTGACCAGGATTTGAAACTGCGATCCACTGAATGTTTTAACCGGTAATTTAATAATGATAATTATAATTCATTTGTTCATTATATATATTTAACCCTTTGAACCCGAAAGCCCGCTATAGCGATTTATGCAAACAGTGCAGATCCAGATGAGCCGGCTCGTAACGAGCCGTCTCGTCAGGATCTGCAATTTTTTAAAAGTAATTTTCATATTTTTGAGAACAAAACATACGTCCTTTTCATAAATGGATTAGTCTGAAATTTATTTTGTGACGGTTGGATTGGTTGCAAAATTAACATATTAAAACCCATTCCAGTTGCTTAGGGGTGAAAGGGTTAAGAGTATATACGATCGTTCGAACAGTTTGGCAATGCTACAATGTGCACCAGTAGAAAATGCAAGAACCCATTTGAAAGCTGAACTATTGTGCAGTAATGTAGTGAAGTCCAAACAATCAATCTCAAAAACGGTATGCAAGTCATTACAGACTGAATATAATCATTAAATATTATTGAAACGTCAGCCCATTGTCAACTTTATGTAATGTATATTTTAGTCATGTGCCATGAGACGGAGATCGCGTGCAGGTGCAGGGAACATTTCGTATTCAACTTCGTGTGAATTTAAAAAGGTACACAAACCATAAGAAGACATACTGGCAATAGTGCAATGGTCATTCGGGGAACAGTCACAACTATTGCCACAACGTGCTGTGGACGACCCGAGGCACTATTGCCCTGAGGCCGGAGGCCGAGGGCAATAGTGCCCTATTGCCCTGAGGCCGGAGGCCGAGGGCAATAGTGCCTCGGGTCGTCCACAGCACCGACTGACAATATGTTTTGACTGTTCCTCGAATTACCATGAAACAACTGTTTTATTATTCAACTTGTAACAGTGTATGTGACACAATGAACGTAAATTCGGTGTGGGGCGCATCGACATACCAGTCTAAATTCAATATTGTATGAAGTAATCTTCGACAAAAATCAAGTTAAAACCTAGGGAATAGCAACGTATATAGGAAGTTGGGTAATAATATAATTATAATGCTATCATCTATCATTTTTAAATACGGGTTTTAATTCCCTCTCCCGATATATAACACATATACGCACAGGTTGAAGAATATAAGTCTATATATGCATTTAACTATACATAAAAGCAACAACATGTAAAACAAAAATTAAATAGATTACAACCTCGTATCATATATGTGTAGTAAATAGAATAGCATGTTTGTCCTAATTGCTGATACATTTAGGTATAGTTAATGCATGTATAATATAGATTTAGGCCCATTACTTCAACATGTACTCTTACATACCTCGTTTATTTAACGGATTAATTTTTTACAAATATGTAACTTAAAGAAATACTGTACGTATTTCAAAAGGGCAGTTGTATGAACTTGATAAGTATATTGTAGATGTGTCGTTACGCTCCTGTACACACTGATGGTCTTCACCAGCCAGTGATTGGCAGGAGACATAATGCTGTGCAACGTCGTGGTCGATCGCCTGATGAATGCTTGCAATGTTGTGCGGATGACATGTGCAATGACATGGAGTGTGTAAAACCAACAACAACAACAATAGCTACGACGACCACGACTGTGGCAACAACAACAGGTGAGAACAACATACAGTATTTCCCAACTCCCTAAATAGTTGATATTCCATACTTTGGACTGATTCCCTGGGTTTTGACGTGCCTGGGCAACAGTTCCGCGTGCTCGGTCAATAGTTCCGTGTGCCCCGTCAATAATCAAAACTATTTCACCCCTGAAAATCATGACGTCATAAAATCTACACGCCCCAAGCCAATTTACGTTCTTTGTGTCATATACACTGTTTACACGTTGCGTAATAAAACAGTTATATCATGGTCATTCGGGGAACAGTCGAAACATATTGCCCCTCGGTGCAGTGAACGACCCGATGCACTATTGCCCATGGCCTTCGGCCTTTGTTTCACATAGTACCTTCTTGTAGCGGTTATTGAAACTGAACAAATTCACCAATTCTTTCTAAAATTAGCCCGTTAATGTGCAATGTGTTGCTCATTTTAGTTTTATACTCACGGACAATTGTATTCTTGTCACCTTCTACACGGTCCGTCGTCATTTCAGGCCACATCTGGGGTCAATGGATGGCCTGGTCAAGCTGCAGCGCGTCATGTGACCGGGGGAACCAGGCCCGAGTCCGAACCTGCCAGTCAGGCAACGCGTGTCCGGGGTCTAGTGTAGATGTGCGTGCATGTAATGTGCAGACATGTCCTACATGTTAGTATATATCATGGAATTATCTCAATCATTGACTCATATTGCCCTAGTATGTTTTAAAATAATGTCGTGGCGGCGTTTCATTATGATCAGTGAAACCTCTCTAAAACCGGACGCAGTGTGTGTCCGGTTTTAGAGAGCTTTCACTGTAATTCAACTGCATGTATATGAGAACTCAAACAATTAATGTCCATTTATTTTACAATAATGAACGTCATCGTCGATATAGATAGTTGATAGTGAAACCAATCACAATTACCCTGACAGATCCATGGGTGTCCGGTTTAGAGAAATTGCACTGAGCATATATTAAGAGCATGTACGTTCATGATAGCACTTTATTACATGCCAATAACATGCACTGATATGTATCTGTCATTGTGTGGACCCTCTCCCAGTGTTTGGACAAGATATATTGTATCAACGTTATCGCATTTTATTACACTCTTATTTGCATGGGTTTCGCTGTGAGAAAAAAACCCGTAATCAACTCCTTACAAATAATACACAGTGAAGAGAACACCCGTAATTGCGCGCCTGTTTTCTTGGAAACCACGAGATACCATGCAAAATGTTTTCTTTTTATTACAGTAAAAATAAAGTTATTTGAAAACTTGGAAAGGTTTCGACTAATCTACAATGTTAATGTGATTGAACACATTCCAAACATGCAGTCAAATGTATCTGGTTGATAGAAACAGCTGCGTAATTTGTATTTCAAAACGTTTACATAACGTCGCATTTGACGTCACACAACGTAACGTCAAAACGCGAGAAAACACGTCCTTGTGTAACTATTCATGCGCACATCACAATTCATTGATTTTAATCGCAAAAATAGACTAAATGTGCATATATATCCGCCGTGGAAGTGTAATAAATAGGATATTCCATCGTACATCTTTGAATAGAGAAAGCTCACTCGTTGCTTACGCGGAAGCCGACGCACACTCGTGTAATATTTCCTGCTATTCAAAATGTACGATGGAATATCCTCTATTTATTTCCTTGACCAGCATCCATCGATGGTCAATGGGGAAGTTGGGGCGCTTGGCACAGCTGCACTACAACGTGCGGGCTTGGGGGATACCAACGCAGGTTCAGGCACTGTGATTCGCCAAACCCTCAACATGGCGGTCATCGATGCCCGGGGAACATTTATGACACACAGAAGTGCAACGTTATACTCTGTTGCACGGGTAAGGCATATTGGGATTTCTGTTTGATGTTCTGTCATGCCGCATATGTATATACACTCAAATAAATATTGCTGGTTATAATATTTAGAGCAAGCTCCAAATCATTTGAAGAGCTCCCTAAATCATTTGGAGCTAGCTCTAAATATTTAATACTAGCTCTTAATTATTTACAGCTATCATTAATTATTTGAGTTTATGCATTTTTGGCGTTCCATTCATATGGGAATTTGTAACTATGTGATAGTCTGTCCAATGAAATATGTAGCATATTTCACCAAATTGCAAAGTATACTTATCTTGCTACGTACACCTTAAGGGAGAATTTTTAGCCAGGTTTTTTTTTTGAAAAAATATCCAGTCTATTGGATTCGCGAAAGCCGAGCGGGCGGCGGGCGGCGGGCGGCGGGCGGCGGGCGGCGGGCAGCGGGCAGCGGGCGGCGGCGGACGGCGGACGGCGGACGGCGGGCGGCGTCCACAATCAATGTTAAGTTTTCGTGTTTGAGCCCATTTCTTTGTTACTGTACCACATAGGACCAACAAACTTTCACAGCTTCATAACCATGGGGTGCCCACCACATATCACTATCCAACATGTTACCTTTTTTTGAACTTGACCCATTTTTTCCGCGCAGTCGACATAGCCATTTTCAATGTTAACTTTTCGCGTTTACAATGTTAACTTTTCGTGTTTAAGTCCTTTTATTTGGTACTGTACCACCTAGGACCACCAAACTTTCACAGCTTCATAACCAAGGGGTGTCCACCACATACAATGTGACCATTTTTTTTTACCTTGACGTATTGTTTCTACGTAATTGATTTAGCCATTTTCAACGTTAACTTTTAAACGTACGTCTGGTTAAAGTTTTTTGGTTAAAGTTTTTCGTTATACTATATCTCTGCAACTGCTTCACCCATTACCTTGAAACTTCACATGGGTGTTTATCATCATCCATATTTTCATTCTACCCCCCCCACCCCCCCCCCCCCAACCGTGCGGCCCCTGTGCCCAATGTCAAGGTCAAATTACTTTGAATTATTTTGTTAAAGTCTTTTTGTGTACTATATCTCTGCAACTGCTTCACCCATTACCTTGATATTTCACATGGGTGTTTATCATCATTGTCGCGCCCGCTTGCGGAAAGCGTGATATAGTCGGCATTTTGGCATACGTCCGTCCGTCCGTCCGTCCGTCCGTTCGTCCGTACGTCCGTGTGTCCGGTTAACGTTTTTTGGTTAAAGTTTTTCCATCTACTGTATCTCTTTTGTTAGTGTCTATACCTCACCCCAAGGCGCGACATGCAGGCCACGGCCATCTAGTCTACAACAAGTGGGTATAATTATGTTATCCAAGTGTCTATGCTTGGAAAAAAACCTGGCCTTCGTGGCTTTGCCTCGTTTCTTGTTAAATTTAAGGATAAATTTATTAATTTTTATTATACTTAGCAATTTTGATGAAATCGGCTACAGCTAATTTTGCAGATAGTGATTATGGCAGTGCCATGTAGAACAATGCTTATTGTTTCCACACTGAGATTCAGATTCAGAATATGATTTCCATAAAATAAATTTTCCTTTACAAATGCACAGAAACTCTAAATCAATTTTCGCATGTGATCCAGCACCTCCACTAAATAGACCATAATGCAAATATAATAAATGTCTTCTTCACCAGACTCGGCAAGTCTCGGAATTCCTACACGTTTACTAGCCTTGCCTGAATATGTTGATATCAAAACTCACAGGCCTAAACGTTTATATGTAAGAACTATCACCGTCATCAGACTCGGCTCGTAAACAATAGGAATCGGTCAATTTCGAGCATAAAACGTTACCTGATAAATAGAATACCAGGCTAGTGTCTTTTGATATCAAATTTATCAGGCTCGGCTCGGAAACGGTAGGAATTCCTCGGCAAGCCTCGGAATTCCTACGCGTTTCCTAGCATCGTCTGATATTCCAGATATCAAAATACACTGGCCATGTATTCTTTATGTATATTTGTCAGATCAAATTAATCTTACTCAGCTCGGAAGCGGTAAGAATTCCTCGGCGAGCCGTGGACTTCCTGCGCGTTTCCTATCATTGCCTAATAACATTGATCAACATCAACGTCTATCTATTGGCTAGGTCCTCCTGTGATAACCCATCTAGACGCCAATGTGTCCGTGACAGCCGGTTCTATTGTGGTTCTGCAGTGTAGTGCCACGGGACTAGACTCCATGATTTGGGAGGGACCTAAGGTAATGTCAATTAACGCCCAATTAAAAACTTTGTGACGTTAATGGTTTTGTGAAAAGAAGACTTAATGGGCTGGTGGTGGACCTTTATTTATTTTGTTTACATAAAATTGTTGTAAATAGTGTTAAAACAATAATTATTGATTTTTCTTCAACTGTCGGGACCACAGGACGAGTTCGAATTTTCCGGAATGGGGATATTTTCAGAGGCGGGTGGGGATGATATTCAGTAAATTAATTATTTTTGCCAAGGAGATAACTGATTTGTTTTCATCAGAATGGCTCTAAATTGTCATACAGTGCAACCTCTCTACAACGGCCACCCATGGAAAGACGCAAACATGGCTGTTGTAGAGAGGTGGCTGTTGTAGGGATGTTAACGCTGAATTAAATTTTGTCCTCTGCTGTTTATTTATTTTTAGCGAATACATGCTTTGACAGCATTTTAGAATCATTTCCATTGGAAATCAGAGAATTAGAGAATCAAAAATTGACAGCATGCGGTGACAAGGTGTATGATCACGTGGTACTAACAACAATAACAAGTACTTAAACTTCCAGAATCAATCTGATTCAAAGTACGTTTTCTTTTATAGTGTCCTTATTAGGTAACGGATTTTGATGAAATACGCGCATCAAACGCGTCTTGTTAAGCTGCATTTTGTGTTCTCTGTACATTGGCCCAAACTTCTGTCGTTTTTGCGAAAAATCGATTCGAAAAAACGACATAGGTCTGTGCCGAACTCACTGGACGACTAAATGCAGCTCATGAAGACCAGTTTGCTGCGCCATATTTCATCAAAATCCGTTACATATAAGGAAAATATCAAATAATACTTACTTTGTAGTGGGCAAGATTTCAACACTTTCAGTCACTTTTGTTGTTGTTATAACCACGTGATCATGCACCTTGGGTGATGGACGATAATGTGTAGCTGTGACTGGAGAAATGAGGCTTACATTAGCGCTTTTCTGCTCCTTACCTATTTGTATATACTAATATCGTATACATATCGTAATCGTATAGTATTGGTATATTTAATGAGCATATCGTATGATCATATACATTGGTATGTTTGTACCGTATCATCGTATAGTACAAACGTACTATACGAATGTTATTCAAACATACGATATCCGTTCGTATATACAATATATCCGTACGGATATGGTATGAAAAAAACATAATCTGGTATGTTTGTACGATACAAACGTACCAGAATTATACACATGTATAAACATCGTATAAACGTACGATTTGAATAGAAAATCTATACGATATTGGTTGGTATGTTCGGTAAAAACATACCGTACGTTTATATTATATGCATATCGTATAGAAAACATATAGTATTGGTATAGTATACGTATAGTATTGGTATAGTACGTATAGTTGACCTGCAGAAAAGCGCTACTGTATGTCTTTTCTTGTAACCATTGAAGATCCAGATCAGCCTGTGCATCCGCATTGACCTGATATCAACATCCGGGTTACAACAAATTGAAAACTGATGTTCCATTGGTTGGTTGCCGTCACGTGTCGTTACCGAATGACGTCAGTGTAATGACGCAACGTAAACAAGTCCGCGTTCTGTCCATATAATATGACGTCATCTAATTTCATTTTCGAGCATAAAACGTTACCTGATAAATAGAATACCAGGCTAGTGTATTTTAATATCAAATTTATCAGGCTCGGCTCGGAAACGGTAGGAATTCCTCGGTAAGCCTCGGAATTCCTACGCGTTTCCTAGCCTTGCCTGATAAACTTGATATCAAAAGACACTAGCCTGGTATTCTCTATATCATGCTGCATGACCAGAAGCTACACTGGTCACAAAACCCATAAGCCATATTTTAGACTGCAATATAGTATGCACCTCACGACCAATAATGTACAGTTTTAATGCAGTTTACAGGGACCCGTTTCACTAAACTTCGTACGACTAAAATGTTCGTAAGTGCAAAATTATGATAGTCTGTAATTTCACTGTAACACTGTTTTCTTGTTAAAACAATTACTGGATTTACATTTATCAAGCATAGGTTGCTAAATGCAACCTATGCTCAATAAATGTAAAACCATCAATTCAACTTTCCAGACGATCCTAAATTTGCAATTACGAACATTTTAGTCGTACGAAGTTTAGTGAAACGGCCCCCCATGATCGCGACGACAATGCCATTCTCAACAGTATCCCGTGGGTCACTTACACCATCATGCTTTGTTCCAGGTGGTAGGAAAGGCGTTTCCATCCAACGTGAACATACTCCCGAACGGACATACCCTTCTGATTTCCGGACTTACAGCGGAGAATACCGGAGTTTACCGATGTGTGACGAAAAACCAATGCGGTACCGTTTCTAAAAGTACTACTGTGTCGATACATTAGTTGGAATAAATATCGTGTTGTTCTTTTTATATTACACTTTTAGTCCGTTTGCCCGTGTAAATGAGTTATGGGTAACTTTCATTTCAGTATTGTAATATAACAAAATTATTGTCGACGCCTGGAAGTAAATAAATCCAAGATGGCCGCCATCATTTGGCCAAAAATACATATATTAATATGGTGTAAACAAAAGAAAATATCAGGTAGCATTTTGTTTCAGCTTCTGGAAGTACACACGAATCTAATATCTGTTCCACCTTTTGCTGCCGACGAACATTTTGCCATTAAGCACATTAAATCTAAAAAATATTTAAAACTAAGTACTTTTTCAACAATAACAAAAAAGTCACCCTCCCCAAAAAAAATATTGTATGAAATTCCATCAAATATTGATTTTATTGCGAAACAACGATTGTCCTATGGGAATTTAACATGGGGAGTCAATTTCCAAATATTTTCGTTTTTCGATCAAAAAACGAAAACATTTGGAAATTGACTCCGAAACCTGGCTTGAAAATGATGTAACTTAGAAAATGATGTAAATGTAAATGCTTGAAAATGATGTAACTTAGAAAAGAAAAATTATATATTTTGAAAATCGGTCCACAAATAAAAAAAATATTTAAAAAAAATCTATTTCAGCCTCCATGTTAAATTCCCATAGGAAAACCGTTTTTTCGCAATGAAATCAGTATTTGATGGAATTTCATCAAATAACTTTTTTTGGGGAGGGTAACTTTTTTTGTTATTGATAAAAAAGTACTTACTTTTAAATAGTTTTTATATTTAATGTGTTTAATAGCCAAGAGTTCGTCGGCAGCAAAACGTGGAACAGACAGTAAGATGGTCGCCAGAAGCTCGGTAAAATATATTTAGTTGCATATGGTGTAAACAAAAGAAAAATATCAGCTAGCAATTTGTTTCAGCCTTTGGAAGTGAAGGTGGCTGCCAAACCACGATCGGGGTAAAAATACAGATATTGGCATATATATGGTGTCAATAAAAGAGAACTATTTAATAGGTAACATTTTTTTAGACCCCTGGAAATAAACATAAATCCAAGATGGTCGTGAAAGGTCTGGGTAAAATACAGATATTGCCATGTATATGGTGTCCAGAAAAGAAAAATATATTAGGTAACAATTTTTTCGACACCCTGGAAATAAAAATAAATCCAAGATGGCCGCCAGAAGCTCGGTAAAATACAGATAGTGGCATATGTATGGTGTGAACAAACGAAACATAGCAGGTAACACCATTTTTCGACCCCTAGAAGTAAAATATAAATCCAAGATAGCCGCCACAAGCTCTGTAAAATACAGATATTGGAATATGTATGGTGTCAACAAAAGAAAAATAACAGGTAACAATATTTTTCGACCCATGGAAGTAAGACAACAATTTAAGATGGCCGTCAAAATATTCGTAAAATACAAATGTTGGCATATCTATGGAGAGATTTGCTGAACTACAATAATACAGAGACATAGATGCAAGTATTGTCTAATAATACTGTTAGCGTCACATTTTGTGTACGTAAAAAAAGTTCAAGATGGCCGGACAATACAGAAAGATAAATTAATATTATCTAATAATGATGTTAGTATTTATTCCAGATAACACTTTTTAATGTTAAAAAAAAACAAGATGGTCGCCATAATCTGGGTAAACATACAATAGACGGAGTTTCTATGGAATGATTTGGTCAAATACAATAATACAGAGGCATATATATTATCTAGGTCGTTGAATAGTGTTTGTGGTTATTGTAGACGTCGGAGAGATGGCTATGGAAGGTGTTCATTTCCGCCACTAAATATGAGGACATAGAACATATAATTTGTTGCTGTGACTGGAAAGAAAAATGGGGCTAATGGCTTTCCGACCAGTGTAGATCCAGATCAGCCTGTGCTTTCGCACAGTCTGATCAGCATCTGCACTGCTCGCCATTCCATCAATGAGACAACCGTCATGCTTCTAACAAGCAATACAGTTCGTTATCAGGCTACATGAGTGTGATATTGTATTGTATCAGGAGATAACTGTTTACTAATCCAATAAGCTCGATTACTCCAGACACGGTGTCATTTATGGCATATTATGTACGTGAGAAACCTATTAATTATTAAGATGTCTCAGAGTCGGCCACAAGAGATAAACAATGGTTGATCAATAGCTGATGACAAACTTCGTAGTATTGAATATTTAGCCATTGTAGACGTAGACGAATCTGTGAATTAGAGAACACAGGATTAAATGATATCTGGGGCGAATGATTGTACAGTGGAACCTCTCCAAACCGGACACCCTCTATAACTTCCAAAGTGTCCAGTTAAGAGGGGTTCCACTTTATGTATGATCCTGATGATACCATGAACCGATGTAAAGAATACACTAATGCAATGACTCACGATAACCACGTGACACCCGCACCGCGTGGAAATCCTGTGCGACCAGTGTAGAGCCAGTAGCATGCGCATTCGCGCAGTCTGAGCAGAGTGCACCGTTCGTCATTCCGTTAGACAATCACCCTTCATTATTTACGTTCACGAAACGTTGCTATGAAACTGCATCAGGATACTAGTGGATCGAGAACTAGATCGACTACACGTGGCATAATCCCCGTTTCTCCAGTGACAGACGAATTTCCATGTAGTATAGTACTTTGTTGACGTGTTGACTATGTATGCAATAAAGTAAGAAACAGAAACTATTTTCTCATAACTGTATTTGTGACGTACAATATAAAGTACATGTACATGTATATACATTTTAGACAATCGCTTGCCAATATCACGCTCCATTTATTTCACATATTGCAAGATTTAACACTAACAAGCTACGTATCGCCATAATTTAATGACTACCTGTTCGACGGAAAATGAACACTTGTAGCCAAGTGTTAGCATAATAGTAAGACATCAGCTGAGACCCATTAATGATATAACTTATTATAGGAATGGATGGCCTTTTTGTGGAATTTATCGGGGTATAAACTTGGAAAAGTCGCGGGAATACTGGACGAAGGCCGGAAGGCCTCGTCCAGTATTCCCGCGACTTTTCCAAGTTTATATCCCTGATAAATTCAACAAAAAGGCCATTCCCTTATAATTCCAGCATTTGAAATACATTCATCAAGAAAATGTGTTTATTTTCCGTTTTCTTAAGAATTATTTTAACTGCGCCCGACGGTTACGGAAAGTAGTTCGGCATGGGAGTTTACTGGGAAATAAATTTTGGACAGAGACTTGCCATGGACCAATCAAATGTTAGGGAATTGTATAAATATTTTTGTGCTGTAATTATTATTTAATAACATATACTTATACCAGTTGTTAACATCACTGCGTACACTTGTTAACATAACCGACATAAAGTGTTAACATCACTGCGAACTCTTGTTAACACTTGTTATCACTGTGAACACTTGTTAACACTTGTTAACATAACCGACATAAAGTGTTAACATCACTGCGAACTCTTGTTAACACTTGTTATCACTGTGAACACTTGTTAACACTTGTTAACATAACCGACATAAAGTGTTAACATCACTGCGAACAATGTCTGACACATTGACTATGGTCAACAATTATTAACATCTTTTTAAACAATTGTTAACATCGGTGTTCTAATCCACGATATCTGATAAAACATGGCTTATTTCATTACTGCCAAGTATATATTATATCATCATATACAGACAATTATACAATTATACAGAGCATTGAGTTGCCATCTCCGCCATGTTAGTTCGTACATGCTATCGGACAGTCTCACCACTTGGAGCGATTGACACATACAGCAACTAATATGGCAGTCAATCTAATAAAAGTTGGTGCAATACGTCCCAGATATATAGGACGACAACGTCATGCATATTATTTCGGCAGACTACAAAAAAGCTAGATATCTGAGTTTTTCTACCATCGCTCACAAAGAATGCAATGGACACTTTTTTCAATATGTAAAATTTCAATCTTATGCACTGTCTATTATTAGAAGATAGATCATGCCACATGCAAAACCTTATATACTTTCATAACAGGCAAGTAGACAATAGTGACAATATACTCAGATATCTGCTTACAAGACACTGGATTCGATACGGTGTGTCTGGTAATACATATATATAGTTGCTTCACTGTGTATATTTCTTACTGTTACACAGTCGTTACTGAACTCTCAACATTTTAACAAAGGGTCAACAAACCCTTCAGATATCAGTCATTGTATATACATTTGATGACAACAACGCATAGCACGCTGTCGTCTGATGTGTTCCCACCATGGTGCACCAAATTTTATTAATGTGTTTGTCATATTATTAAGGTGGTATGTGTCAAACGCTATAAAAGATAAACCCGGCTTTTACACACTAAGATGACCGACATGGCAATTCCATGCATCGTGTATGATATAGTAAGAAGAGAATGTTCACATGTATGTTATGCATATATCCCACAACATTTACGAAGCAATTACGCATGAATCATAGGATGATCCGGGATCCCACGGATCCTTAATTCATTCAAATCGTTTTCAGGATAATCAAATCAGGTTGCGATGACAGAAAAAATTAACAATGTAGAATGTAATCAGACTGTGTACGTCGATGATCTTATCTACGCAGATGACATGTATTCCAATCTTCATATATACAATGGTGATTTATATTAGACATGCATGACACATGTAATATATCGATGGTCTAGTAACATAAGGTCGTAAGTGCTATGCTTTAGCATACATGTAGCAGTTACGGCCTTATGTTACTAGACCATCGATATGTTAAATTCCAGAATAGAAACTTGTATTAAATGTGTTGGTAGTTTTATGTAGTACAGCCAAACCTCCTCGAACGGCCACCTCTCTACAACAACACCCTCTCTATAACAGCCGCTATTGTATATACCAAATTGATGGTTTCCTCTATATTTAACCCTTACACTGCCGAGCACGAAAATCGTCGCCTGCAGTTGCCTTTGCCTTCTTTCTCAATACAAACATGTTTCGACAGAACTTTAGAATCATTTCCATTGGAAATGATAAATGCCGTCAAAGCATGTATTTGATGAGAATTATCGAAGAAAATAAATAAACATCAGACTAAAAACATTAATTCAGCATTAACCTTCCTACAACAACCACCTCTCTACAACAGCCAGTTTTGCGTCTTCCCGTGGTTGTCTGTTGTAGAGAGGTTACATTGTAGTACAAATGAAGGACAACTATGCGTATGGTGATATTACACCCCTAAGTAACTGAATGGGCTGCGATATGTTAATTTTGCAACCAATCAAATCATCGCAAAATGATTTTCAGATTATTCCATTTATAATATGGGGTATTTGTTGTTCTCAAAAATATGAATATTACTTTCAAACAGTGCAGATCCTGATGAGACGGCTCGTTACGAGCCGGCTCATCTGGATCTGCACTGTTTGCATAAACCGATATAGCGGGCTTTCGGGTTCAAAGGGTTAAGTGTTGCCAAGCCATGCTTTTTATGATATCAATGGAATATAAATGATAAACAACAGACAACACATTTCAATTCAGCAGTATAAAGGTTAATGGTTTAATTGGTGCATATTTACATGCGTGTTCATGTTTGCAAAGTACAGCCGCATACCTTGGCATAGTCATACGTCTGATTTACAGTGGAACCTCTCTAAACCGGACACCCTGGGAACCTCCACTGTATATGATTTAATATTATATTTATTAATCGAGTTTACTGATTTCATAAGAAACGAGGCTATGCCAACGTTTCTTAAAAATCAGTCAACGTTTAATAAATATCATAATAAATCAACACAAATACTAGATTATATTTATTGCATAAGCACATCATCATAATTTGAAGCTGTATTGATTACCTAACATGTTTAGTACATACCCAAATAATCGGATAGTAGCTAACAAAATAAATTTACAATCTGGGTATTAACAATGTTATTTTCATTATACGTCATAAAAGGCATACATCTTTTGAAGATAGGCAAAATAAAAAATAAAAATCTTTTTTTTTGTCGGTTATTATCGTTGGTCATTATGTAGCAAATGCAGTTACCAATAGTAGATGTAGGTCTGCTACTGCAACCCGTGACATCACCGAGCGGAAGGAGATTGGTAATTGCAGGAAAAAAAACGAAAACAAAGTATTGACGTTTTGTAATTGACTATTCATTTAATTAATTATAGTTAACATTTGGTAAGTGTCTAGATTGATAATGTTTGTTTCCGTTATCGTGATTGTTTCCACTTCCGGTCGCTGAAGTCACTACTATGGACACTCCTCATTGGTCAATAAATTCTACCTTTGTGACCTGAAACGAAAATAACGAGCAAATAAACGGCTAAATCGCGAAGAAAAAATGTTTCAAAACAGTCAAAATGGATTTTGAAAGCATTTTTATGGTTGTAATGTGTTTTCGGTGGTGCAGTGAAACCTCTCCAAACCGGACACCCTGGGAGGTCCCCAGGGTGTCCGGTTTCGAGATGTTCCACAGTAAATCAGACATGTGCGCACTTCATGACACATTCTAGTGTTTTGCAATCATGAAAAGTCATTGTAATTAGAGATACATAACAGCGAAACAGATCTAAGGTAAACTCTATATTTTCCCGAGTGTCCGGTTTAGAGGAGTTCCACTGTACTACTTTGACAAATGTTCGTAATGAACGGCATTGCATAGTGTAGTGATGTTATATCAGACATATACTACTCAAACGTACAACACCTAAACAACATAAAACACGTTAGTGCGTACCATGGGGTTTCGCAAGGTAACCATGGTAACATCAACATCATAATACATATGAGACACGCCATGTGATTTTGTACCTTCGGCGGACATCTGCGTACTTTCATGAAATACGTTTACAAAATTTACAATATTTGCCGTTATTTGGTGTCAAAAGTTGACAAACATTTCAGAGTACATGCGGAATTGTGTTCCGCATATACTCTGAAAATTCTGTAAACTTTTGACTTTATTTATGAAAAATATTGTAAATTATGTAAACGTATTTAATGAAATTACGCAGATTTCCAAAGGTACAACAATCACATAGCGTGTTTCGGTATTAAATGTGTAAATGATATTTGACAAAAACACGATATGTGCAGGTTCGGTCTGTGATAAGTGCAGCATCAACGTATAATTATGTGATCGTGCTATAAATATAATTCAATATTTGTGTTGCTTTAATACGACATTTATTAAATTATTTGACTGATTTCAAAAAACAAGTGACGCATCTTAATTCTTATTCAATCAGTACACTCGTTTACTGAATATCCTCATCCAATAACTATCACGGAAGAATTTGTGTTTATTTAATACGATGCTTATTAAACTCGTTAATTGATTTCAAAAGAAATGCGTCATATCCTGTAGCCGATTTCATCAAAATTGCAAAGTATACTTTGAGGGAGAAATTTTCATTTTAAGGATACATTTATTAATTTTTATTATACTGAATTTATTACATTATCACAGCCAAAATGGCTGTGATAATGTAATCAATTCAGTATAATAAGTCTGCATACTTTTAATCATCAAATATATGCAGTCGTTAGTTCTGTATGAAATAATGCATTTCAGGAAAAAATAAAAGATTTCTCCCTCAAAGTATACGTTGCTAGAAAAGTATACTTTGCAATGTTGGTGAAATGGGCTACTGGTCTCTTATGAAATCAGTAAACTCGTTTAATATATTGTAATTATACCATTGTAGACCGTTTATTATTTCCTTCTTGCGCTCCGATATCGATTTCCTCATAAATATCCTCATCCATACCGCGATTTATACCGTTCCCGGTATTACCATGACTACCGTTGCCTAGTGACCGTTTGTTTGATGTCGGGTTGATATTGGCTTTCGTTTTGTCCGGATTACCTTCGTCGTTGTAGGGACTCTTATCATTGTTTACGGTAATTCGAGTTATCTTCGGTTCGATCGCGATTTCCGATTGCATACCTGGCAATGCATCACCATGTGACGTCGCTGTCTTGCCGCGTATATTTGAACTATATTTAGCGCTACCGGTGTTTTCGTAACGTTCCGGACGTATCTGTACTTCATCGATTTTTGCGTACAGATTATCAGAGGAATCTGATGAAGAACTAGCGATGCTCTCGGACCTTAAGGTGAGCTTGGGTGAAAATTTGCTTGTACTAGACAGTTGTTTGACAACGTTTGCGTTAAATTCCGGAGAAGGCCGATTTGATCCGTGAACCTCGTCCGTGAAAACCGAAACATTTTCCGTGACTGGGGTGTTGACTTTTCGGTTATTTCTCGGAATGTCGTATTCAAAGACGGGCTTGTTTCTTATATATGAGCGAGGGTTAGAAATGTCATCCTGTTTCATTTTCGACATTGAATTTCCGTCTGATATGTCTGTAACCGTGTCGTTCTTCGCTTTACCGATCGTGGCGAGGTCATCAGCAGACCTTGTAGGGGAAGGGGAGACGGATGATCGACCTTTACATATGGCCATGTCTTCGTACAAATTTGGGACAGACGGATACCGCGAAATCCCATTTGTTTCGCGAGAGTCGTTGCCCGATGATGGTATGTTTCCGTCCTTTAATGGAATATGTGTGCCAGTAAATGGTTTCGATCGCTTAGAATAAATGTGTTCGGATTTACCATTGGGCGTACTTTTTGTTACTTTTTGGTCCTCATTTGAATTTCGAAAGTTCCTATCGCATGTACAGTTGCTAGATACTTGATCAATATAAATGTCGGTCGGGTTTGTCTGCATATATGAATCAACATACACATTTCGGCGTCTGCAAGCATTCGGCGAATCACCAGGATAAACTGCCGAGTCATGCATAATGCTTACAGTGACGGATTCGCGTCTCTTGCACGGAGGCGTTTGATCCATTTCCGGTAAAGCTTCCATCATCCCGGTCTTGTTCATGTTATATCCGGCCGCGGGGATATTCAGCATGCTCGACAGCCGCCTGCCGACAGCGCGCGCCATGTTGATGTTGATTTCTGACATTTTGCGCAGTTTGTTCTGTTTCGGCGGGCCGCTGTGTATTCCCTTGCGCAGAAGGCGGAACTTGGAGATGATGCAGCCACAGACGCACCATGAAATCACCAGCAGGAGCATGGTTACCACGGCAACGCTTGTGACGATTACTTTCTCCGCACAGACTTCGCCGCCTAGGGCTGAAGAATGAAAGACACAAACTGTAGAATAAAAACGTACAAGACGTAATCAAACTATCCACGATAACCGCCGAACATGACTACCGGGAAAAAGTAAACATTGCAAGTGCAGATTTATTGCACTTGTTCATTTGTGTCACGTGCTCACAGGTTGAAGTAGCGGACCGAGGTCTATAAATACATTAAATATGCCTAAAAGCATCAATAAACGAAAAGAAATAAGCTAAACAATATGTTTTTTAATCCCTCCATATAGACTCCATATGGAGTCTATATGGAGGGAGTAAAAAACATTTTGTTAGCCTATTATTTTTCGTTTATTGATGTTTTTAGGCATATTTAATGTATTTATATATGTTTTTAGGCATATTTAATGTATTTATATATGTTTTTAGGCATATTTAATGTATTTATAGACATCGGTCCCTTACTTTAACCTGTGTGCGTGCTGTATTGTCACAAATTGCATACATAAATAACATATTTGTATAGGAACATCTCGCATGTGAAGTGCGTGAGCCGTACCCAACATTTACGTTTTCGAGAGGTTCTACTGTAAGTTGCCTTCATTGTTTGTTGCTGGTGGTTTTATCAGGTAACCTGCCCTGTATTAACCGACTACGTACTGACTGATAACATATAGAGAATACCAGGCTAGTGTCTTTTGATATTAAGTTTATCAGGCAAGGCTAGGAAACGCGTAGGAATTCCGAGGCTTGCCGAGGAATTCCTACCGTTTCCGAGCCGAGCCTGATAAACTTGATATCAAAAGACTCTAGCCTGGTGTTCTATTTATGAGGTAACGTTTTATGCTCGAAAATGACCACCGATGACGTCGTATAATATGGACGGAAAGCGGACTTGTTTACGTTGCGTCATTACACTGAAGAAATTCGGTAACGTCACGTGCCGTCATCCAACCAATGGAACGTCAGTTTTCGCTTTGTTGCAATGCCTGATACAGCAATATGTTATCAGTCGGTACGTATTCGGTCAATACATGGCAGCTTACCTGATAAAGTATTGTATCAGGCATTGACCTGATACAAACATCCGGGTTACAACGAAGTCGGATGGCGTCACGTGGCGTCCCGAATGACGCCAGTGTAATGACGCAACGTAATCAAGTCAGCGTTCTGTCCATAGATAACGACGTCATATGTGGTCATTTTCTAGCATAAAATGTTACCCGATAAATATAATATCAGGCTAGTGTATTTTGATATCAAGTTTATCAGGCTCGGTTCTGAAACGGTAGGAATTCCTTGGCGAGCCTTGGAATTCCTACGCGTTTCCTAACATTGCCTGTTAATCAAAATACCCTAGCATGGTATTGTCTATTTATTGGCGCTTTGCTTCTGTGACGCATTCGGTGTATTCATGTTGTATCTTCTAGTTATTGTGGTGACTGTACCCCGAATGTTCTAGTATGTACATCTGTGTCGGTTCAAGAAATGTTATTACCTCTGTATGCTTGTCTGTTTATGTGGTCTTAACTTGTTACATTTTAGTTTACCTGTAGCCGATTTCATCAAAATTACAAAGTATACTTATCTGGCAAAGTATACTTTGAGGGAGTAATCCTTTATTTTCCATGACCAACCTGTGTATATGCACGAATCAATTGTCAGGGCAAAACAATAAGCACACCCTGCCAGTAGCCGATTTCACCAACATTGCAAAGTATGCTTTTCTAGCAAAGTATACTTTGAGGGAGTATTCATTTATTTCCCCGAAATGCATTATTTAATATAGAACTAACGACTGCATATATTTGATGATTACAAGTATGCAGAATTATTATACTGAATTCATTACATTATCACAGCCAAAAATGGCTGTGATAATGTAATAAATTCAGTATAATAAAAAATAATAAATTTATCCTAAAATTGAAAATTTGTCCCTCAAAGTATACTTTGTTAGGTAAGTATACTTTGCAATGTTTGTGAAATAGGCTACATAGCACTTAGGTCTAATCTATATATACTGTGTGTACTGTTTCTATATCGCATTCAGTGTTAGATATTATCATTGGCAAAATAAAAACTAAGACAGTAAACACCCTTGTTGTCGGAATAATGTTCAAGAATAACTAAAAGTGCACGTCCACTATCAACCTTAGTTTAAACAGTATTTTATTTCATTTGGATAAAGACATGTCATATATACACAGGGATTCCGCTGGCGATCGCCACTTTCGCAATTGGCGATAAAAATAAACAATTGGCGATAAAAAGTTACAATTGCTAAACAAATTTTTTTTTTTTTTGAAGAGCCAATTTTTATTCCCCCTGTATACACAATATATTATTGGAGGATTGAGGATTGACCTGTTTCCTATTTGCTTTCGCAAACTACTAACCTTGTGCTTCCATATTCGCAGACTTTACTCTAAGTGTAGTTCCAACTGTCACGCGCTCAACGACGTCATCGTCATCATCGGCATCCCTCCGCTTTCTTCCACCGGTCTGACTGCAAATCGCCTGCATAATAAGCAAGATATATTACGAGGAACCCACATTCCACATGTAGTTATCTATAACATGTATATGTGTATAAGTTATTTGTCACATATTGGATGTTTAAGGAATTAAATGCGAGGGAGCGCTAGCGACCGCAGCATTTAGTTCCTGAAAAGTCCAGTATGTGAACACTAACATTTTATAGTTCAGCTAAATTTGACTATGCATCTCCGTTCCGAGTATTGATTTTCCATTTCCTGTCGAACAATTAATTATTAAATTTGGCAATATGCAACTTATTGTGGTTAGATCTTGCAATATGTGAAATAAGAGTAGCTTGACACTGGCCAGCGATTGGCTTAGAAAGTAGGGAGAACAATAAGTCGAGATATTGGATCGCGATCGCTAATTACAGTTTTTCCTTCGAATTCGATGTCTGTTCCAACAACACTCAATTATATCCATTGATATGGCTCTTTTGTTCACCTGGGAGTTGAATTGGGTTATTGCACATTATAAAAGTAGTAAGATTATTACTGATCTTACTGCTTTTGGGAGGGGGCAAGGTGATTGTGGTGTGGCGAGGACCTGGCATCAGATCAGGATTATTCTGATTTCAGGGCGGAATATATAGTTTCTTATTGTAAATATTCAGGTCTGATTTTGGGATTTTCCCCCATTTGTACATGTACTTGAACATGTACATGTACTTGTACAGGTAATATATGGGAGTTAGTACTAAACCCATTGACCCGGCCTTAAATTACCTTAGCTGTTGATAGGCCGTTAAACCCCAACAAACAAACAAACAAACTATACATTGATATGTGAGTCACATGTCTACGTACAATGATGTATCAGGTAACCTGCCATGTATTGACCGAATACGTAACAACTGATAACATATTGCTGTATCAGGCATTGGCCTGATACAAACATCTGGGTTACAACGATGTGAAAACTGATGTTCCATTGGTCGGATGACGTCACATGATGTTACTAAATGTCAGTGTAATGACGCAACGTAAACAAGTCCGGGTTCTCTCCATAGATAACAACGTCATCTGTGGTCATTATCGAGCATACTCGTTACCTGATAAATAGAATACCAGGATACTGTATTTTGATATCAAGTTTATCAGGCTCGGTTCGGAAACGGTAGGAATTCCTCGGCAAGCCTCGGAATCCATACGCGTTTCATAGCCTTGCCTGAGAAACTGGCATGGTATTCTCTATGTTTTCCTTCGAGTTTTTTCTGTGTCACAACAACAAGAATAGGAATTGATATGCGAAGTGTATCTACGTTCGCAGACATGTGTTTGTACGTTGGTGATTGCATGAGCAGTATCGAAATTCTCTGAACAATTGTTTATTGTTAAGACAATATCTCAGTGCTACTGATAAAATCCCCCAAATGGGTCGTACTGTAGCCGATTTCACAAACATTGTAAAGTATACTTAATTAGCAAAGTATACTTTGAGGGAGTAATCATTTATTTTTCCCAAAATGCATTTATTTCATATAGAACTAACCACTGTATATATATTTGATGATTACAAGTATGCAGAATTAGTATACTGAATGTATTACATTATCACAGCCACAATGGCTGTGATAATTTAATAAATTCAGTATAATAAAAAATAATAAATATATCATTAAATTTAAAATTTCTCCCTCTCCTTGCTAGATAAGTATGCTTTGCAATTTCGATGTGGTTTGTCAGGTAATGACATCATCACTGATTAACAGAACATACACTCGTGAACATTTTACAGAAATCATTCCCAAAACAATATAGCGCACCTTTCGACATTCGTCTTTGCACACAGCCACACTGCAAGTGAAAGCGACATCTACTTCCGGGTATCCGGCCAGGTTTGTCGGCTGGAAAGCTTGGAATGTCGCCTCAAGGTCACCTTGCGATCGTTGCTCGAAATTTGGAAATAGCTCCTGATCCGGGGAACATCTATCAGTAGAAAAAGTGAAAGTGAATGGGTGAATGTCCCAGCAACAGCCAATGCCATTTTGGGACTGGACCCCGGTTTCAAGTCTCATCCGAAAGATCAGTGCGATGGAAATACTATGTGCTGATGCCTAATGCCTAATGCCTGCTTTGTCATGTGCTCTAGTCCCTAGTCCCACAACCCTTTCAGTAGAGATGTGATTTATTCCAGTAATTGAAATATAGAAATGGTATACCAAACTTAGACCGAAGAGCCCAGGTAAGCCAACTCGAAAAGACTAGCCGTGAACATACGGTGAACTTTAATTATACACAGCAAGATACGACACGGAATTCATCGGATGTAAAACAAATTAATGTATTTCATTTCGTTCCTATTTCGATCACCATTTCGTGATACATTTCAGACGCGGCTGCCACTGCAGGGTGAAACATAATGTAGTTTGATTTTGCATAGCCCCGTCGAATTAGACGATCATATATTCATTGTTCAAAATCCGAACAGCGAACAGTGTCTCTTCTGACCAGTATGTGTATATGCAGAAAATAATTGTCGGAGCAACACAATAAACACATCCTTCCTGATTTTAAAGTCATTGTAGGTGTTGACGGGATAAATAAAATAGTATGTTAGTGCCATGAATGGGAAAAATATCTGGCGCGGCACGGAAACGGAATGTGCTCGGTAGAGCCTCGCCCATCCAGTTTCTTAAGCCTTGCCAGATTTTTTTTCATTCACGGCACTAACCTACTATTCTCTATCTATTTTCTTTATTTCTGAACCAAAGTATATGGTGTGACCACTCATTTGAACCGTCTCGGCGAGACGGTTCAAATGGTGGTCACTACATATACTTCTGATGAGAAATAAAGAAAATCTTTAATTTTTTCCATAAAAAAATCATGTCTGATGGTTGCCATTAAAAGTTTACTTACTCTTGTTGTATAAGAGGAATGACGGACGCCATACAGTCTTTGGCTTTTATGTCGAAGGAGTCTGAAATAAGAAACGCAACGGGTAAAGTAGACACTCATGTTCCAGTTGTTTATTTGGAACTTGAACAACTTGAATTAGAGGCTCTCCCCGTCGTCCTTTACGGAAAGCATCTTTAAGTCAATGTTTGAAAATATGTCTCATGAGATACCGCCAATCTTCTTAGATACAAGATCACATGTTACTGGTTTCATATTTGGAAGTCCATGGGCAATATGTCAGCACAATGTATATGAAATACATAGGCATATAATTATGATGTTCATTACAAACTGGGCCCGGTTGCTCAAAGCTTCTGTTAACTTAGCAGACTGTTAAATCCTTAGCATTGATAAGGATTTAACAGTCTGTTAAGCTAACGGAGGTTTTGAGCAACCGGGCCCTGGTATTCAACGGTAATTATTTCGTGACACATAATATCAAATAACCTGATTTCAGTAAATATGAATTGAATATCAAACAACACTCACCTAAGAACGGGTCATCCAGTGTCAAGGTCATTCTGATGTTGTCGTTCAGAGTTACTTCCCCACCGCTGACGTCAGTCGTGTCGGCAAACACGCGCATTTTTGCGCTCGGACGGATCGTGTGGTTGACCGAGGCATCGAATACCTCTCTGGAAAAGGTACATACACACGGCCTTAGTTACACTGGAACTTCTCTAAACAGGACATCCGTTTCAACTTACAGTGTAAAGACCGTGTGTCGTATTATTTGGACGCTTTGACGGATCGTGTCGTTGACACAGGCATAGAATACCTCTCTGGAAAAGGTACACAAACACGCCTTTAGTTACCAAGTCAGGAAGAAGAATCGAAAGCTGCGCATGTGCGTGGGCTACAGCTGTTTGCATATGCCTCACCAAATCATAGAAGAAGTATTAGACTTTTTAAATGATGCGTGGTTACACTAGCAGGACAACGTGTTGTCTGGTGGTGGAGAGCTGCATGTGTAACTAAGGGCGTGTTTGTGTATCACTTACAGAGAGGAATTATTGAATACCTTCCTGTAAGTGATATACACAAACACGGCCTTAGTTGTCCGTGTGTTGTCCGCTTTTAAAGAGGTTCCGGTGTAACGAAAGACGTGTGCCGCGTTATTTGGACGCATACAGGACGGATCGTGTGGTTGACCGATGCATCAAATACATCTCTGTAAATGGTACATAAACAAGGCCTTAGTTACACTGGAACCCCTCTAAGCACGTCCGGTTTATAGAGAATAGTAGGTTAGTGCCGTGAATGGGAAAAAATATCCGGCAAGGCTCAAGAATTTCTTTATTTCTCATCAGAAGTATATGTTGTGACCACTCATTTGAACCGTCTCGCCGAGACGGTTCAAATGAGTGGTCACAACATATACTTTGGTTCAGAAATAAGGAAAATAGATAGAGAATAGTAGGTTAGTGCCGTGAATTGGAAAAAAATATCTGGCAAGGCTCAGGAAACGGGATGGGCGAGGCTCTGCCGAGCACATCCCGTTTCCGTGCCTACTATTCTATTTATCCCGTCAACACCTACAAATGGCTGTAAAATGCAAAAATAGCATTGACTGGATGTCAAAAATGTTTCACGGCACCGTGTTTCACGGCACATACGCACTGTGTTGACGGGATAAAGAGAACTTCCAGTCTAACTAAATACGTGCGTCGTGTTATTTTGACGTTTGGACTGATCGTGTCTTTGACAGAGGCAATTTATCCAAAATGTTGATCAGATGTAACTTAATACATCATGATAAGATTATGGATGAGTGTCAAGTTCTCTGGGTTAGAAATAAGTTACGAATGAAATCCAACAGGCGCCAACAATTATTTCCCGCCAATATTCGTTTCCCGCCATTAATCGTTTCCCGCCTATTTTTGTTAAATTAATACATACTCAGGGTATATAACGCCAGTAACGAAGAGATCCGAGGTATCCACGAGACACATGACCGGAATAACCTTGTCGTTTCCGGTCTGGTAATGGGGTTTCTTCTGTATGATGACGCGGAATTTAGTGTCCTATAATCAATATAAGTTAGTAATATAAACATAGTATTGTAGTTGGCATTTCTTGACCATCAGAGATGTTTTCTATGACATATACAGACGGAATTTGCTTCCTGTAGCGTATTTAATGTCAATTAACAAGATATGTCAGATAGTTGATATCAGTTTCGAACAATCAGTCATTCCAAAGGTGAGAAAATGTATTTTGCTACATTTTCAATAATTTGAGAGATTGGTCCTGTTTTTACATTCACTCACTGAAACGATTAGAATACAATCAGTTTACTAGTGAAAATTACGCTAATTCATTGTCTCTAAATTAAATGTGAAAAGCGTAGGTCCAGATCAGACTGTGCGGATGCACAGTCTGATCTGGAGCTACGCTTTTCGGAATCGTTACAATATCGTTTTTGTCGCGTCCGTGTGCGGACAGCGCGATATAGTCGGCACATTTGTGCGCACGTACATACGTACGTTCATCCGAGTGAAAGTTGTTGGTTAAAGTTTCTGGTTAAACTTTTTCTGTGGCCAAGTAGTTGTAATTCCACAAACTTACATATCCGATGTTGCACGTGTCAAAATTGAACTCGTAATTAGTGAGTTCCGGTTGAGTGGTCCGCTGGCAAGCCGAACTTCTTCCCTGGATATATATCAGCCCGCCTTCCGCCGCGTGCTCCAGACTTATCACTACCTGATGTTTGGAGCAACTCTTCACTGTTACTATAAATAGAAAATATAGACAATCTTGTAAATAGGAATACTAAGTGACGGATAGCAAATTATCCTTGGATATATGTCAGTTCGCCTTCCCCCGCGTGCGCAAGACTTATCACTACCTGATGGGCTGAGCAACTCTTGACCGTTACTATAATTAGTTATTGTTACACGGTTTCCGTTGTTTGCACATATGTGCAAACAAATAGAGCGTGCTGTTTGCACATGGCTTCAGGCAATGCGCATTCCGGGGCCGCGCGTAATGCAAGTGCCTTCATGACGTCACTACGCGGAAGTGCCTTCATGACGTCACTACTTCATGACGTTCATGACGCGGCCCCGGAATATGCATACCGAAAAGTATTTACATGAATGGGGCGATTTGTAAAAGTACTGAAAATGCTGAATATAATGCTCAAATTACATCAGTTTTTTGTTGGAAATGTAACAATAACGTTTGAGCATGTCCAGCCGTGTGCAAACGTTTGCTGTGGCCCTCGGGAACCGTTTGAACCCGCGGCCTGCGGCCTTGGGTTTCAAACAGTTCCCTCGGGCCACGGTAAACGCTTGCACACGGCTGGACATGATCAAACCTTATAATAGAAACGTTACTATAAATAGAAAGTATAAACGTACGGATACGTTCAATACCTTTTAATTTCAGCGAAATTTTCTGAGACTAGAATTGTTCTATTATTATAATAATTCTAGTTAGTACATGCAACACGCAATACTAAAATGGAAAATGAATATCGATCATTGAATGGCTATACTATGACTGCATGTGGAGATATATACGAAGCATTTTATTTTTCACATTTATTTTTGTTTCCGTGTGTATTGGTATTGCATGGTAAGGTAAAACGCTAGCGAGTCCAACCCAAATGGCTAATTTAGTTCACTGACAGTTCCAATCCGGAACCCTTGGCGTCAAGTATCACTCAGTGTGTTTTGGCCTTTGTCTGTACTTACTGTTAGGGGAGAAAACAGCCGCTGACAGCTGGATGGAGACGACCGCTGTCACAATTCCCACAATCCATCTGGGTGACGTCATGATTGGTAACCTAAATTAGAACAAACGGTTACCATGGTTATCGTATTATAATTCCAACTACATGAAGTGGCAGTGTGCATGGCGTATACATGTATAAACTTAGGCTATAATATTTGCATATACTAGGTGTATGATCACGTGGTACTAACAACAACAACAACAAATACTGAAATTTCCAGAATTCATCTGATTCAAAGTACGTGTTATTTTATAGTGTCCTTATTACGTAACGGATTTTGATGAAATATTGCGCATCAAACGCATCTCGTTAAGCTGTATTTGGTGGTCTCTGTTTGTTCGCCCAAACTTCTGTCATTTTTTGCGAAAAATTCCAAAACGACATACGTCTGTGCCAAACATCCTTGGACCACCAAATGCAGCTCATGAAGACGCGTTTGCTGCGCCATATTTCATTAAAATCCGCTACATATTAAAGAACATATCAAATAATACTTTCAAGATTTGAACACTTTCAGTCACTGTTGTTGTTGTTGTTATAATTCCAGCACAAAAATATTTACACAATTCCCTAACATTTGATTGGCCCGTAGCAAGTCTCTGTCCAAAATTTATATCCCAGTAAACTCCCATGCCAAACTACTTTCCGTAACCGTGAGGCGCAGTTAAAATAATTCTTAAGAAAACGGAAAATAAACACATTTTCTTGATGAATTTATTTCAAATGCTGGAATTATAAGGAATGAATGGCCTTTTTGTTGAATTTATCGGGGAAATAAACTTGGAAAAGTCGCGGGAATACTGGACGAGGCCTTCCGGCCTTCGTCCAGTATTCCCGCGACTTTTCCAAGTTTATACCCCGATAAATTCCACAAAAAGGCCATTCATTCCTATATTAAAGTGATGAATAAGAACAATAGTTAAATTGTAGATTTGTATCATATCGATGAACCTAATTGTACGTATAATTTGCCTGTAAAAACTAAAAAATATGTATATTATAGGGTTAACTGTAATGTAATGTTCAAATGTGCGGCGTATATCAGAAAATGATAGGTCGGAAAATCTGTTTAATACGCGCTAGCAAATTTCAAAATTACAATGCGGTCAACAATGTGGTTAACCTATTTCTAATGCACTCCTTTACTACTGGCGTAGGAATACATATTTAAATAATTTGCGACCGTTCATCAACAATGATATACCTGTAATGTATGGCCATCAGCCAATCAGATTGCGTGACATTTATAGAGTGCATTAGAAAAAGATTTTCTTTCATCCGATAGTTTCTTAATTATTTTAGTTAAACTAATCACATTAGCGAAGTATAATAATGCCAATTATGACTGTTTATTTTGCCTGAACGAATAACATATCTAACGAATATTAATATATATTAATATCTAACGAATGGACGAATGTAATATACCTCTCTACTGTCTGTTTCAAGAAAGCTGCCCAAATTTTACGGCTACATAGACAATTCAAAAACAATATTATTTTCGATAATATTAAATTAAAGGAAAATTTAAGAATGAGCCTTCTTTTTATTTCGTGAAATTCGGTCAAATATTGGTTTTATTACGAAAAATTGATTTTTCTATGGGAATTTAACATGGGGGAAAAGAGGTAAAGGAGTGTGGGATTAGTCAAAAAACGAAAGATTTTGGAAATTGACTCCGAAACTTAGCTAAATAGCTTGGATATGATCTAACTAAGAAAACAAAAGTTAAATTTTAAAAATCGGTCCAGTATTTCTAAAATTCCAAAAAAAAATTCCTCATGTTAAATCCCCATAGACATCTTCACTCCGTGAAGATGTCTATGGGGATTTAACATGGGGAAATATTGTTTTCGCAATAAAATCAATATTTGACAAAATTTCACGAAATAAAAAGAAGGCTCATTCTTAATTTTTTCTTTAATTTAATATTATCAAAAGAAATCTTGTTTTCGAATTGTTTATATAGCCGTAAAATTTGGGCAGCTTTCGTGAAACAGACAGTAGAGTATAACCTGACAGGTGGAACTTTAGTTTTAAACAAGCTTACACATATATATTATATTCATGTATTTATGTCTTACTTCTGTTGTTGGCTACTTCATTGTATATAACTTTGCTTAAGTCGGTATTGCTGATGAGGCAATACATATAAATACATGCAGTGACAGACTATTTTTGATTATTTTTTTTGAAGTGGCGATCTTTTTATTCTCCCCAGCGGAATCACCTCTCTAAACCGGACTTTAGAGAGGTGGTTCCACTTTAAAACCGATTGATGACTACCTGAAGGCAAGCCTGTGTGATTTGAGATCATAAACAGACATTATCATGGAAGATAAAGGGACAATGGACACTATCAAAATTAAGCAAACATAACTTTCCTCTGTGTCCGGTTTAGAGAGGTTCCACTGTAGTTATATAGAGAATAGTAGGTTAGTGCCGTGAATGGGAACACATATCTGGCAAGGCTCAATAATTTCTTTATTTCTCATCAGAAGTATATGTAGTGACCACCATTTGAACCGTCTCGCCGAGACGGTTCAAATGAGTGGTCACAACATATACATGTACTTTGGTTCAGAAATAAGGACAATAGATAGAGAATAGTAGGTTAGTGCCGTGAATGGGAACACATATCTGGCAAGGCTTAGGAAACGGGATGGGCGAGGCTCTGCCGAGCACATCCCGTTTCTGTGCCGCGCCAGATATTTTTACCATTCACGGCACTAACCTACTATTCTATTTATCCCGTCAAAACCTACGAATAGCTTTAAAATGCAATACAAATAACCATAGCCACCGCACATATTCATACGTAGTGATCAGGTCGTATTGACAGGATATCAAAAATGTTTCACGGCACCGTGTTTCACGGCACATACGCACTGTGTTGGCGGGAAAAATAAAAAATATCGGATGCAAGGCATATAATATGATATTTATTAAACGAGTTTATTGATTTCATAAGAAACGAGGCTATGCCGAGTTTCTTATGAAATCAGTCAACGAGCTAAATACATGTCATGTAGAGTCATCACAAATGTTAGATTCTGTAAAACGCATTAAGCAAGGAATCCGTGTATGTCACTCAGCAAGTTTTCTGGAGCGACCGCATTTGCATATTTAATACACGAGTTATTAAGCAATATAAGCCAAGGTTTGTAATAAAGATAAACATGTAATAATATAGAATGTCGGATACGTGTTTAAACCATTTCCAAAAATTAGTATGACTTTTCACTAATATTGGTCATGATAAAACATGACAAAATACAATTTATTTGTATTATTATAATAATTATTATTATTATGTAAGTGCTTTTCTCACTACTATTGATGAAACAAAGCCGAAAATATACAATATACACTTATTTTTAATGAAAAGTCACTCACCGTTTTGGAACATAGAAATCAGTTCCTTTCACATGTCGTGCAAGAAGGTCCACTGTCAATTATACTGCTGTGACAGACTGTACAAGACCGCGACAGATTGGGGCTATCCACGAGAAAACCGACTATAGTAAAACATGACCAGCGTAGAAGATAAAACTATAGTCTGTTTCGCGAAAGCTGCCCAAATTTTGCGGCCATATAAACAATTCAAAAACCATATTTTTTTCGATAGTATTAAATTAAAGGAAAATTTAAGAATGAGCCTTCTTTTTATTTCGTGAAATTTGGTCAAATATTGGTTTTATTACGAAAAATTGATTTCTCTATGGGAATTTAACATGGGGGAAAAAGAGGTAGAGGAGTTGTGGGAGGAGTCAAAAAACGAAAACATTTGGAAATTGACTCCGAAACCTAGCTAGATAGCTTGGAAATGATCTAACTAAGAAAACAAAAGTTAAATTTTAAAAATCGGTCCAGTATTTCTGAAATTCTAAAAAATTTCCCCATGTTAAATCCCCATAGACATCTTCACTCTGTGAAGATGTCTATGGGGATTTAACATGCGGAAATTGTTTTTTCGCAATAAAATCAATATTTGACCAAATTTCACGAAATAAAAAGAAGGCTCATTCTTAAATTTTCCTTTAATTTATTATTATCGAAAAAAATATTGCTTTTGAATTGTTTATATGACCGTACAATTTAGGCAGCTTTCGTGAAACAGACTATAGACCAGTGTAGATTGTGTTTCGAATCGAATCTCCGAGTTTCGCCGATGTTGATTCCGGGAATGTGCGATTATTTCCGTAAATGACGTTGGAAATTGGCAATGAAATTCATAACTGATGCGGCATTGAGACGTACCGAGATATTGGCCAACACTCGGTGTCATTTAAAAACAAATAAGCGATTTATTTTAAGTGTATCCCGTAGAAGAGGTTTTCCCATGAAGACATTAACATATGTGTTAACCAGGTGATCAAATTAGCGAACCAATCAGCCAATTAGGACAGTTCATGGGAAATTGGGACAAGCAAATCGCCAACGGTCTAGAAAATATACGTTGTTGGTGGGTGGGGTTGGTTTGTTTATTACACAGAAGAGTTTACATATAGAATGATGAGTGCTCATTCAATATGGTACTTATTAAACGATATGAATGATTTCATAAGAAACCAGTATGATATGCCCCTAATCAATCAACGAGTTTCTTGTCATATTAAATCAACACCAGTGTTAAAGTCTATTTATTGCATACGCACAGCATCATACATTATTGCACTGTGTCACTCCACTGTGCTTGTTGTGTTTATTTATCAGAACTGACAACAGATTCGTAGTTAAGGCATTGTTCCCCACAGCACAGGTTTATTTTGGCATAGCAAGTGTACGGGCGACGCTATGTCATCATAATTACGCATAGATCAGTCGACAACCGGGGCCCGTTTCACTAAACTTCGTACAAATAAAATGTTCGTAAGTGCAGATTTAGAATAGTCTGTAAATTTCAATTGATGGATTTACATTTATTGAGCATAGGCTGCATATGCAGCCTATGCTCAATAAATGTAAATCCAATAATTGTTTACAAGAACTCATTGCTAATGTGAAATTTACAGACTATCATAAGTTTGCACTTACGAACATTTTAGTCGTACGATGTTTAGTGAGACGGTCCCCCGATGTATACACTGTTAAGAGTACATGGCTGTGATTTTCATATTGTTTGTAACACACGTATGATACACTACATGCGATTTTATTCTGAAGAACATGTGCGATTTTACATGAAATATGTGTACAGAAACTGTGATATTTTCTGCAAATGTCATCGAAAGATGACGAAATAGTCATAGCAAATGCCGTCAACTTTCGACGTCATTTACGGAAAAGATCGTAAATGTTGTAAATATTTTTCATGAGATATCGCACATGTTCTTACGTACAAAATCACATGGCGTGTCAAGCTTGGAGAAAGCAGTAAAACAGATTGTCGCTTAAAGGTGTGAGATCACGACTGCGTCGTTGTTAATAATTAAGTATGTAAACATATGTCATAATATACTGTACACTGTATATATTTAGTTATTTACAGATATGCATGTAAACTATGATGTCGATACACTTAGACGTAACTACTGCCTGTTCCATGTTTTGCTGCCGACGAACATTTGGCTATTAAACACATTAAATCTAAAAAATATTTAAAAGTAAGTACTTTTTCATCAATAACAAAAAAGTCACCTTCCCGAAAAAAAATTATTTGATGAAATTCAATCAAATATTGATTTTGTTGCGAATACAACGATTTTTAAAATCGTCGGGTGATGGTGAATTTTGCCCATAGCTAAATCGTTTTTTTAGCAATAAAATAATGTTCCCAATAGTTGAGAAGTAACCAAACTGTCGTGGCCATTGCAGTGGAAATGGAAGGTGCCAAATGAAATAGATATGCAGTCTAATTTGTGGCGGTGACTGGAGAAATGGGACTTATGTGTTTTGCTAGTTACGAACGGTAACTCTTGTAATCTACTAGGAGTAGATTGCAAGAGGTACCGTTCACAACTATAGTCTGTTTCACGAAAGCTGCCCAAATTTTACGGCCATATAAACAATTCAAAAACCATATTTATTTCGATAATATTAAATTAAAGGAAAATTTAAGAATGAGCCTTCTTTTTATTTCGTGAAATTTGTCAAATATTGATTTTATTGCGAAAACAAAATTTCCCCGTGTTAAATCACGGAGTGAAGATGTCTATGGGGATTTAACACGGGGAAATTTTTTAAAATTTCAGAAATACTGGACCGATTTTTAAAATTTAACTTTCGTTTTTTGACTCCTCCCACAACTCGTCTACATTTTTCCCCCATGTTAAATTCCCATAGACAATTCAATTTTTCGTAATAAAACCAATATTTGACCAATTTTAACGAATTAAAAAGAAGGCTCCTTCTTAAATTTTCCTTTAATTTAATATTATCCAAAAAATATTGTTTTTGAATTGTTTATATGGCCGTAAAATTTGGGCAGCTTTCGTGAAACAGACAGTAGGCGTAGATTGCAAGAGTTACCGTTCGCAACTAGGGTTTTGCAGCCAGTGTACATGGTGTACCAGTAACTCTGTACGGACGATGCGACAGTATTCTGCATAGTTACTTCCCGCAACTAGATCCAGATCAGCCTGTGCATCCGCAAGTCTGATCAGGATCTGCACTGTTCGCCATTCCACCAAGGAAACACCTCTCATGCTTCTAACATGGAATATAGATCACTGGCAGGCTACAGCAATGTGCTATTTAATCATCAGTAGCTACACTGGTCACAAACCCCATAAGCGCCATTTCTCCAGTCACAGCCACATTTGACAGTGCCATAAATTGAAATGGAAAATAAGAATGTGAGCTCCAACTGTTTTTGCATGAATAATATTTGGTCACATGTTTGTCAAATACTATAATGACATGTACATGTGTATTCTCAATGCTATGGCTTCATATCTATTGCAGCCATTGCTTCATATCTATTGCAGCCATTTACCAAAATATAGAGAATAGTAGGTTAGTTCCGTGAATGGGAAAATATCTGGCAAGGCTCAGGAAACGGGATGGGCGAGGCTCTGCCGAGCACATCCCGCTTCCGTGCCGCGCCATATATTTTATAATTCACAGCACTAACCTACTATTCTATTTATCCCGTCAACACCTACAAATAGCTTTAAAATGCAATACAAAATAACCCCAGCCACCGCACATACGCAGTGATTAGGTCGTATTGACAGGATATCAAAACAGTTTCACGGCACCGTGTTTCACGGCACATACGCACTGTGTTGACGGGATAAAATATAGTACATGTATGCAGGTCTGTCTTAGGTTTTGGTATACACAATCTGATATACCCTGATTGGCCCGAATTTGTATTACTTTACATTACATTATAATACATTACATTACATTAGCGTTATTAGTATTTCCAAATTTTCGTTTGAAGCGTTATTTCCTTAGTTTAGAAGTTGATATATTTTTTAAACAATTATTGGATTTACATTTATTGAGCATAGGCTGCATATGCAGCCTATGCTCAATACATGTAAATCCATCAATTGAACTTTACAGACTTACGAACGCTTTAGTCGTACGAAGTTTAGTGTAACGGGCCTCTGATATGCCCTGATTGGCCCGAATTTAGTTCTGAGTACATAACTCTACATTACATTACATTGCATTGCTTAAGCGTTATTAGTATTTCCAAAATTTCGTTTCAAGCGTTATTTCCTTAGTTTCTACTTCGTTGATAGTGACCTAAGAATTTTACTAATACACACTTTATTATTTGAGTTTATGATAATATCTTTGTCTCATGTTATATAATTTTCTCTCAATATCAATATAGCGAAGTATGAATGTCAACGCCCTACATACTATTGCTATATTGTATCCCGTCAACACAGTGCGTGTGTGCCGTGAAACATTTTTGATATCCTGTCAATACGATTTGGAGATGCGGCTGGCGTTATTGTTTGCATTTTAAAGCTATTTGTAATGTTGACGGGATAAATAGAATAGTAGGCTAGTGCCGTGAATGGGAAAAATATCTGGCGCGGCACGGAAACGGGATGTGCTCGGCAGAGCCTCGCCCATCCCGTTTCCTAAGCCTTGCCATATATTTTTAACCATTCACGGCACTAACCTACTATTCTCTATTTAGTGTGAGAAATTGAAATGTTATTCCACAAAGTTTTGCCGTTGACTGGTGTGTAACGATACATATATATAATGCACCGAATGCCTATAAAAGCAGAAAACGGGCAGCTAGCCTAAATTATGTTTTTCTCTGACAGTGGGTCGTTAAACGCCAGTTCATTCTCAAACAAAGGCAATTTAACTTACTATTATACATATAACCTTAAGTTCTTTTAGCCAATCGTATATATGTATGTGTACATTTATTTCGGTGATAATTGATTTGTGCATTATTTATTCATTACGCAAACCGGACAATGTGTGATGACGCAGTTGTATCCCGTCAACACAGTGCGTATGTGCCGTGAAACACGGTGCCGTGAAACATTTTTGATATCCAGTGATTCCAGTCAATAATATTTTTGCATTTTACAGCCATTTGTAGGTGTTGACGGGATAAATAGAATAGTAGGTTAGTGCCGTGAATGGGAAAACATATCTGGCGCGGCACGGAAACGGGATGTGCTCGGCAGAGCCTCGCCCATCCCGTTTCCTGAGCCTTTCCAGATATGTTTTCCCATTCACGGCACTAACCTACTATTCTCTATCTATTTTCCTTATTTCTGAACCAAAGTATATGTTGTGACCACTCAATTGAATCGTCTCGGCGAGACGGTTCAAATGGTGGTCACTACATATACTTCTGATGAGAAACAAAGAAATGATTGAGCCTTGCCAGATATCTTTTTCCATTCACGGCACTAAGGCCTAAACAAAAAAGTCTTGTGGTGCGGGGAACCCGACCCTACCTAGCAAAACACACCCGACCCTATACTTTTTTGGCCATTTTAAAAACAAATTATTTTCGTTCCTTATAATGCTTAAAAACGGGCTTTGTGACAGTCTTTTGCGTACTTTTTGACCGCTAATATTTAAAAAAAAGAAAAGAAAAAATGATTTTCCTACCCTCCCTACCTAGCTTTTTCTGGACCGTTCCCCGCACCACAAGACTTTTTATTTTAGGCCTAACCTACTATTCTCTATCTATAACAGAGCTACATTTGACGTAGATACATGTAAACTGGAACCTCTCTAAACCGGACACCCTGGGAGGTCCCCAGGGTGTCCGGTTTAGACAGGTATCCCTGTAATTTGCCATCCTTATACATAGAAGTGTCTCCAAACATGACGTGTATCTGTTAGTTGCATATATTCATGTATAATGGAACCTCTCTAAACCGGACACCCTGGGAGGTCTCCAGGATGTCCGGTTTAGACAGGTGCCCATGTAATTTGCCATCCTTATACATAGGAGAGTCTCCAAACCCGACTGTTAGTTATACAGACGCAGGTACACTGCCCTCCTAGTCAAACTGCAGTATCTGTTAAACTGCAGTATCTGCACTATGATGCTATGCTGACCCTGTGCAATCATCCCAAGTCAAACTACAGTATCTGTTAAACTGCAGTATCTGCACTATGATGCTATGCTGACCCTGTGCAATCATCCCAAGTCAAACTACAGTATCTGTTAAACTGCAGTATCTGCACTATGATGCTATGCTGACCCTGTGCAATCATCCCCACCAACTACAGTATCTGCACTATGATGCTATGCTGACCCTGTGCAATCATCCCCACCAACTGCAGTATCTGCACTATGATGCTATGCTGACCCTGTGCAATCATCCCCACCTACTATGATGCTATGCTGACCCTGTGCAATCATCCCCACCTACTATGATGCTATGCTGACCCTGTGCAATCATCCCCACCTATAAAGGTGGGGATGATTGCACAGGGTCAGCATAGCATCATGGTGCAGATACTGCAGCTTAACAGATACTGCAGTTTGACTTGGGAGGGCAGTACAATGTAATTTCTCTAAACCGGACACTTCGGGAGGTCCCTATGCATTGGATCCCGTCTAAACCGGACATACACTGGGATGTCCCAAGCGTGTCCTGTTTAGGGAGGTCCCTCTGTCATTACCAAGTGACTTTGGTGTGATATGAAACTGACAGCAGGTCCGGTTATTCTAAGTTCAGGGTTATATATATTTTTGCTCGAGGTAAATATTCTGTTCTAATTTTGGAACCCCCCCCCCCCACCACCACCCACAATTCAACAGGTTACAATGCGGGATCGAACCCGTTGGCCCGGGACCGTAACTGTTGATAGGCCGTTAACCCTTTGAACCCGAAAGCCCGCTATATCGGTGTATGCAAACAGTGCAGATCCAAATGAGCCGGCTCGTAACGAGCCGTCTCATCAGGATCTGCACTGTTTGAAAGTAATTTTCATATTTTTGAGAACAACAAATACCCCCTTTTTATAAATGTAATAGTCTGAAAATCATTTTGCGATGATTGGATTGGTTGCAAAATTAACATATCGCAGCCCATTCAGTTACTTAGGGGTGAAGGGTTAAGCACCAATAAATCATACCCAATCAACTGTCATTCAAGTACATGATCACGCCAAGACAGGTGTATGCGTTACACAATAATGAACAGACATATTCATAGGATATATATTTACCTTGAAAGAAATCGAGAATTGTGAGGTTAACCCTTTCACCCCTAAGTAACTGGAATGGATTTTGACATGTTAATTTTCCAACCAATCCAATTGTCACAAAATAGTTTTCAGACTAGTCCATTTATGAAAAGTTTTTTGTTTTTTTTTTTAAAAATATGAACATTACTTTCAAAAAGTGCAGATCCTGATGAGACGGCTCGTTACGAGCCGGTTCATCTGGATCTGCACTGTTTGCATAAACCGATATAGCGGGCTTTCGGGTTCAAAGGGTTAAAGGTACATGCCCACTCACAAAACGTTATTTACATCAGAGACATCATCTAAGACATATTCTGGCAATATAAACATTAATTCACCATTACCAAACGTATTGATTGGCATTGTTATACATTTTATATCGGAAGCAAATTTCCACTCTGATATCAGGGGCGATAACCGTGTTCCCTTAAAATGTTAACGGACATTACTATTTATTCTCTGTATTTACTTGTTATGTGTAATGACCATACTTTATAATCTGTGGAAATGTTAATTTTCCAGGTGACGCATATAATTAGTATAAATAAATAATTAAAAACTACCATACCTCATTTGCATATGAAAAGAGCCTGATACTACCGCGAGTCACTATCAGTAAAATAAATATTAGAATAGAATAGAATAGAATTTATTTAACGACTTAAACTAAATAGTTTCTCGTCTACATACAAAAGAATATTTACATATAAATACATGTGTATGTTCACATAGTAACAAAAGTGACTTATACTGATAATGAATTCGCTCACGACATCCACACTGGTAAACACACTGCATGCACACGTTTAACAAAACCGCATCCATGTAGACAAATACCGTGTAAATTCGTATGCGAAAACATTAACTGTATAATGAGTGTGGAATTTACACCTGCAGTATTCTGTTCCGAATCTTGCATGCGTGAAATATGAACATGGCCACATTGTATACATATTTCTTATTTACTGACTGTAGTAAGTTCACAAACTTAAAAACACTCGTATGTCGTCGATAATATGCTGGAATATATTTGTCACGGAGGGCATTGTACGCTGGACAAACGCACACATATATTACTAAATATTATATCTGTATAGCGTGTATTCAGTTCCAGGGCGTCAGTATTTCTGAGATACTTTGTATTTCCTGCTCTACTAGTGCTTTCAGATGGGCACTTTAAACGGCGTCCCAGTGTATCACATTTGAAGGAGAGTCTGAGCACGTTAAAGAACCATAGGGGACTATTCTAATAAGAGCTAGATTTCCTCTGTATCCACCTCCTTCCTTTCTCCGTTTCTTGGGAGACGACATGCAAGGTCATCGAGCCAGTGCCGTCGTTAAATCCAAGCATTTACATTTACTCAACAGGGCTCCAGATTATTAATTGAGTATTGTCACTCTATCATTTCTGAAGCAATTGGGTATTTCAAAATTTTAATTGAGTAACATCAAATCACACTACTGTTTACACATCAACAGACAGCAATTATTGTATAGTTTGCTGCGAATTGAAAACATATTTTGGAATTACATTAAAATTGTCTCCTTGGCAATTCTAATGAAATACCAAGATGTGTTTGCATGGAAAATAAGAAAAATATGCTATATTTGTGGTATATTTATTGTTTTCTGCATCATGATGAAGGTACCATAAATTTGTTATTGCTTTTTGATACTCGCTACGTCTGATTTCAATTGGGTTTTTGGCAATTTTAATTGGGTATTTAAGCAAATACGCAGCTTATCTGGAGTTCTGACTCAATGTGTGTATGCTTTCGACAATAATGAGTAGAATATAGATTTGCAGTGAACGTAATCAAAACTAGACTACGTGGCATTTGGTTTATGTCCGGTTTGATAGGTTCTACTATAATTCAGATAAATTAACACTACAAGACATTTTGTACATTCCATATTCATTTCGCAAAAAGAGCAGATCCTGATGAGACGGCTCGTCACGAGCCGGCTCATCTGGATGTACACTGTGTTTGCCAATACCACTATGTATATATATACATGTATATATATACATGGATTGCATAGCTTACAACATCTGGCTAACAAATCAGTTGAAATCAGCGTGAGATATACCGTCTAATTTCCTGAGAGATATTTGCAACAAACAACAAATTAAATGAAACTCAGAAAATAATAAGAAATAGATTTGCACTCCATGCATGACCAAACGATTGGCATAATTTCTAAAAAATATTCCAATATAATGCAAAATGTTCCTGGTGAGATCGGGCTTTATCTTGAATTTTAACATTTTGCCTAGAAATATCGTAGTTTAAGCTCTCGCAGTTAAGTAATTATCACATGATTCGCTCATTAATCGAACTAAATAAAATCGAATTTTGCAACAGGTGCGTTTAAACATGTAGTTCTAAATGCCAATATTGCATCTGAACACCGTTTGTTGTTTACACGTTTTGCATAGTTAATTGCGTTTTGAGATTCGTTCTTCATTTTATATTTCTCCGCAAATGTATTTTGTGACAACTCATTTGAACCGTCTCGTTGATACTTTACACAAGTATTATTAAATATATTTACTGTGATTGCTCAATTGAACCATCTCTGGGGACAAATTGAATGAATTGAAACATAATTAACGGAATGTACATGAACTAGATGTGGCAAAGTAGTAAATTAAGAAAATATCACGTACAATTATATATTGTGACCACTCATTTGAGTGGTCACAATATATAATTGTACGTGATATTTTCTTAATGTGGTCACAATATATAATTGTACGTGATTTTTTCTTAATTTACTGCTTTTCCACATCTAGTTCATGTACATTCCGTCAATTATGTTTCAATTCATTCAATTTGTCCCCAGAGATGGTTCAATTGAGCAATCACAGTAAATATATTTAATAATACTTGTGTAAAGTATCAACGAGACGGTTCAAATGAGTTGTCACAAAATAATACATGTGTAAAGTTAATATTTATAGCGTGGTGGACATGCACATCGTATAGCTTAAGTGTACCAGAATATCGGAATATATTTTAAGGAACAAAAGTCAAGCAAATTCATCATTGGAAATACACGAATATGCGGGTATGTATTCAACGCAATTTGAAGTGCACTAAACTTGATTTTTCATGTAAAATATTTACAAAAACTGTAATATTTTCTGAAAATCACGTCGAAAGTCATTTACGGAAAATATCGTAAATTTTGTAAATATATTTCATGAGATAGCACATCTTGAAAATCTCTTATGTCTTGTCTCAATTTATTTTTCAGAATCCATATCTACGAGTTACCGTCCTCACGATATGCCTACACGTGGTAACACTGACGTCGGTGGCGCACGGTCGCCTTGTAACAAAGGACGCGGCTGACGGACATTCGCACGGTCGCCTTGTAGCAAAGGACGCGGCTGACGGACATTCGCACGGTCGCCTTGTAACAAAGGACGCGGCTGACGGACATTCGCACGGTCACCGTGTAACAAAGGACGCGGCTGACGGACATTCGCACGGTCACCATGTAACAAAGGGCGCGGCCGACGGACATTCGCACGGTCACCATGTAACAAAGGACGCGGCTGACGGACATTCGCACGGTCGCCTTGTAACAAAGGACGCGGCTGACGGACATTCGCACGGTCACCATGTAACAAAGGACGCGGCTGACGGATATTCGCACGGTCACCGTGTAAGAAAGGACGCGGCTGACGGACATTCGCACGGTCACCTTGTAACAAAGGACGCGGCTGACGGACATTCGCACGGTCACCATGTAACAAAGGACGCGGCTGACGGACATTCGCACGGTCACCATGTAACAAAGGACGCGGCTGACGGACATTCGCACGGTCACCGTGTAACAAAGGACGCGGCTGACGGACATTCGCATGGTCACCGTGTAACAAAGGACGCGGCTGACGGACATTCGCACGGTCACCTTGTAACAAAGGACGCGGCTGACGGACATTCGCACGGTCACCGTGTAACAAAGGACGCGGCTGACGGACATTCGCACGGTCACCGTGTAACAAAGGACGCGGCTGACGGACATTCGCACGGTCACCGTGTAACAAAGGACGTGGCTGACGGACATTCGCACGGTCACCTTGTAACAAAGGACGCGGCTGACGGACATTCGCACGGTCACCATGTAACAAAGGACGCGGCTGACGGACATTCGCAAGGTCACCATGTAACAAAGGACGCGGCTGACGGACATTCGCACGGTCACCATGTAACAAAGGACGCGGCTGACGGACATTCGCACGATCACCATGTAACAAAGGACGCGGCTGACGGACATTCGCACGGTCACCGTGTAACAAAGGACGCGGCTGACGGACATTCGCACGGTCACCGTGTAACAAAGGACGCGGCTGACGGACATTCGCACGGTCACCGTGTAACAAAGGACGCGGTTGACGGACATTCGCACGGTCACCATGTAACAAAGGACGCGGCTGACGGACATTCGCACGGTCACCGTGTAACAAAGGACGCGGCTGACGGACATTCGCACGGTCACCGGTCTGGTGTTCTCAGTGACGTGTACGGTCAGATATGGGGCAGGATAGCGAGAGGACTGAACGCCGGGAATGATGATGATGGAGTAAACGTAGACAAGCGTGACGAAGGTACACACGTGTATCTGTGATGTAAACAAAAAAACATATTTTTTTAGTAATTTCCAATAACCTCCGACGGGAAGCACATTTAATACACATTGTTTTAAAGTCACTTTTTGTATTAAATTTTCGACTACATGGTCTTATTTTATAAGACCATGTGGTCGAAAATTGAATAAAACGAGTGACTTTAAAACAAATATAATTTTTGTTTTATAATAACGAACTAAAATAGTTGTTTTTCCTTTCTTTGATGAACTTGGTGAATGAATGTATGTTTACATATTGTCATCTATAATACATCTACCGGGTATCGCATGAAGCAGAAACTATACTACATGTAGGAGCATAAAGCAAAAATTAAATCCCATTTCATCCTAATGGCAGTACTAATTATGTCAGTTATGTCCTGGTTTCGACAGTCTGTGATACTATATCACACTGGCATGTAAGGAAGAGGATTGATATAAGCTTGCTTTCAATCCAATCCCATTTGTATAATTCGATAATACGATTGATGCCTTACTTGTAAAATATACATAAACATAATATGTTTAAAACCAAAAATACTCAAATACTGTACTCGAAACCAAGCAGCTTGGATGGCTGAGACTGAGATGTGCTAAAGCTCAGGGTTAGCCAATCAAACTGCTTCATTGCGAGTTGAGATTGCCAATATGTGTTCAGAAATGTTGACATCTAGGCAAGATTATCGCAGGAGGTTGTGTATTATCAATTATTGCATAAAATAGACGTTCACAGTGTAATAACACGGTGTAATAAAAATCATAATACACTAGTGTAATAAATATACAAATTAGCTTGTTACAGAAAACAGATCTGGGGACCCGTACAGCTTCAATATTTCATGATGTGCTTATGCAATAAATATAATCTAACATTTGTGATGATTTAATATGATATGTATTAAACGAGTTTACTAATTTCTTAAAAAACGAGGCTATACCGAGTTTCTTATGAAATTAGTAAACTCGTTTTACTGTGCCATGAATCTACCGTTGCATTCAGTACATGTATTTAATGAATAAAACGATCGGTTGTTGCGTTTACTGGGGTTACAATACATTTGGACTGTTTAAAGTGTGTGGAATCCGAAGGACGCATTGCAAACTTTAAACAGATCAAATGTATTTTTCACCACAGTAAACGCAAAATCAAGTAAAACAAGATTATTGTTAATTTTAACGCCATACTTGGTTATTTATAGTTTGGAAACTATTAGAAAATTCCGTGTAAATATAAGTCATAAAACCATGGTTTTATGACTTATATTTACAAGGAATTTTCTGATAGTTTCCAAACTATAAATAACCAAGTATGGCGTTAAAATTAACAATAATCTTGTTTTACTTGATTTTGTCGCAATTCCTGGAACAGCGACGTTGCGAAATTTAACCACTCAACAACATCGAGCGACGTCACGTGTGTCTAATGCATTGTTTTTAGATGTAAACGGAATGCGTCGAATGAGCGTTTGCATTATGAAGTTATAGAAGGTGTAAACGGTATATGTGCTATCTTCTTATTATATTTTTTATCGCGGACCGTACACTGCTAGCATTGGAGTCCACGCAACTCGGCGGTCTATTGAAGACTGTAATGACGATTATTATATGACTACTGACAAGTTCAACCAATGAAATTGCCCAATAGAGGGTCACATGATTGCGGACAGATATGATTTTCACCGGAATATCAGTCTTGCGAGACGAGTCTGCTAGTGATATTCTAAATGCGATATTGACCTGGATGCGCGAGTCACTGATCACGTAACGGAAACATGCCACGGTTCAACGATGAGCCAATTGAACAAAACTACGCAAGTAGTATCGTCCAATCAGCAACGCGCTTACAGATGTAATGCATATAATACAATAAGTATTGTCTTTTGATGGGACACACGATTTACGTTCTCGTGTACACATCTTAAAAAGTCAATAATTGTATATTGTACACCGGCTGATTTTGTAATATGATATATTCGAACACCATTCGTTCTTTTCTCGTGCTAAGGGATGGGCTGTGACCTAGGCGTTATGACATTGGACTTCAATACCGGAGGTTGTGAGTTCAGTAGCCTATTTCATCAACATTGCAAAGTATACTTTAGTAGCAAAGTATACTTTGAGTGAGAAATTTTCAATTTTATGATAAATTTATTAATTTTTATTATACTGAATTTATTACATTATCACAGCCAATTTGGCTGTGATAATGTAATAAATTCAGTATAATAATTCTGCATACTTTTAATCATGAAATATATGCATTTGTTAGTTCTATATGACATAATGTATTTCAGGAAAAATAAATTATTACTCCCTCAAAGTATACTTTGCTAGTAAAGTATACTTTGCAATGTTGATGAAATAGGCTACAGATCATCGCATAAGCGTGAAAACTACTAAAATAGTGTTTCTATCCCGTTTGTCTATCGGATGAGATATTAAACTGTAGTCACGTCTCTATATGACCATGATGGCTGTTTCTGGGACATTAAACCCATTCACATTCACTTTTCTATTTTTATATTACTTGAACTCTTTGGTCTGTATTTCATATTAATGCATTGATTTATACATGTAGTTGTTATATACATACTATCTATGTTTGTTTTAAAGTCGGTGACTGCGCATCAGACCCCTGTGAGCACGGCGGTGTATGTACCCAAGGTGACGGAACGTTCACCTGTGACTGTACTGATACTGATGGATTTACTGGCTCTACGTGTGCGATAGGTAATTTTGTTATGTAATGTGTATTTATTGTTTACCCTAGTTTCTCGACCAATGAAAGAACAGCACTTAGTCTCAAGTAATCGCATATTGCGACGCTTTCGCCAATATATATTAAATTAATCATTAAATGTTCAGCCGCTATATTTAGAGCTGAATGTACGCGTTGCTGCCATCAGTTCACATGACACAAAGCATATATAGCCCACATACGCGCTCATTACGTGTCACACCGCCCATCACATACTCGCATAGCGATTCGAAATCACGTTTAAGGGCGGAGCTTCGCGAATGGGCAGCGCTCGCTCGAAATTAATTTATTAAAAATTAAATATTTGATATATAACTATTACATATTGAAAATCAAACTTGTAACTTACGTTTACATATTAGACCACGGCCGAGATATATACCCTACAGTTGACGAAGACACCACGCTAGTTCCATTTATTCGATCTACTGGGGCCCGTTTCACTAAACTTCGTGCAACTAAAATTTTCGTATGTGCACATTTAGGATCGACTGGAAATTTCAATTGATGGATTTCCAATTATTGAGCATAGGCTGCATATGCAGCCTATGCTCAATATATGTAGATCCAATAATTGTTTACAATAAAACATTCACGGTTAATGTGAAATTATATGTTTGCACTTACGAACATTTTAGTCATACAAAGTTTAGTGAAACAGCACCTGATCCTGATATAGTCCAAAATAACAACGTTGTATCAGTTTATTGACATGGTGTGTATACCCGTAATCTGATATACACTACTGTCTGTTCCACGTTTTGCTGCCGAACTTTTGGCTATTAAACATATTAAATAAAAACAATATTTAAAAGTAATAATTTTTCATCAATACAAAAAAGTCACGTGGAACAGACAGTAGTCACACACGATGTCGTAAAATCCTTTGTTTATCAGGCATCGGCTAAACGAATAACAGTAAAACAAACACCAATGTCATGGAGCTGAGCCTAGCATGTCGACATTGGTATAGAGAATAGTAGGTTAGTGCCGTGAATGGGAAAACATATCCGGCAAGGCTCAAGAATTTCTTTATTTCTCATCAGAAGTACATGTTGTGACCACTCATTTGAACCGTCTCGCCGAGACGGTTCAAATGAGTGGTAACAACATATACTTTGGTTCAGAAATAAGGAAAATAGATAGAGAATAGTAGGTTAGTGCCGTGAATGGGAAAACATATATGGCAAGGCTTAGGAAACGGGATGGGCGAGGCTCTGCACTAACCTACTGTTCTATTTATCCTGTCAAAACCTACAAATAGCTTTAAAATGCAATAAAAATAAATAACCCCATCTACTGCACATATTCATACGCAGTGAGTATGTCGTATTGACATGCTATCGAAATTGTTTCACGGCACCGTGTTTCATGGCACACACGCACTGTGTTGACGGGATAAAAACGTTTTGAGCGTTTCTTGTGATAAATCGAAAAACATAACATATCCAGGTTTTGACTATAACCATAATGCGTTGCAGTGAATACGGTTGTGTCTGTCAAATATTACCCATAATGGTGCCGTGACAAGGATTCCCACATTTGCAATATATGTATATATAATAGTATTTGGGAATGCCTGTGGAGTATCGCCGTATTACGCCGATATTGATGTAAATTTACAGACAGTCTGTTGTAAATCATATCACCTATAAATGATGTTGAGATATGAAAATAAAGTCAACGTTCATGCTTGCATACAACAATACAGTCTTCTTCGTAGCTGTTTAAAGACATTTGAAGACTGTACCGATACGACTGGTGAAGGCATACTACTACAGTGGAACCTCTCTAAACCGGACACCGAGGAAACATCTTAAACATTATTCTGATGGGTTGCTTGGTGATTTAACTCGGATGTATATTCCTGATTTCAAAGCACACGCACATGCCTCAGAATGGCCAAATGTCTGATTTACAGTGGAACATCTCTAAACCGGACACCCTGGGGACCTCCCAGGGTGTCCGGTTTAGAAAGGTTTCATTGTATAACTACTGCACTGATTTTGTTTCTGAATTAAGGGAGTGTGAGGTATGCTTAACTTAACGATGCATTCATTATTCATATAACATCGGTGAGTTTTACTGGGATTCAGATCTGCGGCTAAGTGATCTGTAGCCGATTTCATCAACATTGCAAAGTATACTTATCTAGCAAAGTATACTTTGAGGGAGAAATTTTCAATTTTAGGATAAATGTATTATGTTTTATTATACTGAATTTATTACATTATCACAGCCATTTTGGCTGTGATAATGTAATAAATTCGATAATGTAATAAATTCAGTATAATAATTATGCATTCTTTTAATCATTAGATAAGTATACTTTGCAATTTTGATGAAATCGGCTACTGGTGTAGCGAGAATGTCTGGCCGAAATATGTTAGTGTGCTTTCAGTGCTGAACGTATGGTGCTACCCATTGCACGTATAATCTCGCCTATATATTATTTGCTGTTAAGGTGACGTAAAACGTCAATCAATCAGTCAATCAATCTTGCAGAAGTTCCATGTCGTCGCTGTGATGATATGATTGAAAAGAGGTCACATCATACGGAATGTGTCGCTGCGACACAGCGATGTTTGTGCCAGGAGGGATACGCCCGAGAGGACCCCATTGACGAATGTGAACCATGTGAAGGTGATCTTGTTATTTGGACAGTATATAGAGAATAGTAGGTTCGTGCCGTGAATGGGAAAAAATATCCGGCAAGGCTCAAGAATTTCTTTATTTCTCATCAGAAGTATATGTTGTGACCACTCATTTGAACCGTCTCGCCGAGACGGTTCAAATGAGTGGTCACAACATATACTTTGGTTCAGAAATAAGGAAAATAGATAGAGAATAGTAGGTTAGTGCCGTGAATGGGAAACAATATCTGGCAAGGCTCAGGAAACGGGATGGGCGAGGCTCTGCCGAGCACATCCCGTTTCCGTGCCGCGCCAGATATTTTCTCCCATTCACGGCACTAACCTACTATTCTATTTATCCCGTCAACACCTACAAAAGGCTGTAAAATGGAAAAATTGTATTGACTGGATATCAAAAATGTTCCACGGCACCGTGTTTCACGGCACATACGCACTGTGTTGACGGGATAATTATATATACCGTGGTTGTGTTGTTTTCATTCTCATTATTTTAAAATAATAGTTTTGTTTATTCATCACATAGTAAATGCCTTGTATGTTACTGTCCGTCTGACACATTGTCGTTTGGTACGCTAGGATTAATTTAAACAAACTTCATGAATACCTGGTGTTATGAGGTCAGTGTAATAATGGGGCTAACTCACTCATTCAAATATATTATTCGCTCAGTAACGATAAAAGTAGAATATTAGAATCATATTATGCTCGTCTGTGAAATATCATTGACTGCTGACAATGGCATCACTTTCTTCTGTACACTGTAAGCATAGTATGTTACATATATTATGTTATCATGCAGGTACTCTGTATATCTTATATTCTTGTCCGTCCTTTTTAAGCACTAACAATGTGCATGATCACGTGGTTATGACAACAACAACAGTGGCTGAAAGTGTTGAAATCTTGCCCACTCCAAAGTAAGTATTATTTGATATTTTCCTTAATATGAAACAAATTTTGATGAAATATGGCGCAGCAAACGCGTCTTCATGAGCTGCATTTGGTCGTCCAGGGAGTTCGGCATAGACTTATGTCGTTTTTGCGAAGAATCGGTTTCCGTGTCTACCAAAACGGAAATCGATTCTTCGCAAAAACGACAGAAGTTTGGGCCAAAGTACAGTGACCACCAAATGCAGCTTAACAAGACGCGTTTGATGCGCCATATTTCATAAAAATCCGTTACGTAATAAGGACAATATAAAAAAATACGTACTTGGAATCGGATGTATTCTGGAAGTTTCGGTACTTGTTGTTGTTGTTAGTACCACGTGAGCATACACCTCGGATACGTATTTTCTCAGTTGCGTGTAATGTGTTCTATTTGCAGACATCGACGAATGCAGCATAATAAACGAGACGGTATGTCACCCTGAGTCCAAATGTGAGAATTTCCCCGGTGGATTTGTCTGTGTCTGCAATGAAGGATTTTACGGAAATGGCTACATGTGTAAAGGTAAGTATACTTTGAGGGAGAAATTTTCAATTTCAGGATCAATTTATTAATTTTTATTATACTGAATTTATTACATTATCACAGCCAATTTTGGCTGTGATAATGTAATAAATCAGTATAATAATTCTGCATAGTTTTAATCATCAAATATATGCAATCGTTAGTTCTGCATGAAATAATTCATTTCGGAAAAATCAATGATTGCTCCGAGCAAAGTATACTTTGCAATTTTGATGAAATCGGCTACTGAAGACATATATTTTGTTCTAAATACTTGAATCTATGGCGGCTTAAAAGGAATAAGCGCATGGTCAAGGTGTTATGTCATGAGAAAGAGATAGAATAAAAATGCGCAAGCCCCTTTTAAGCTTCCGTAGGAATAACCTCCCTGGTCATATTGTTGTATTTCGAAACACCCATAATTGCGCGCCTGTTTTCTTGGAAACCACGAGCTACCATGCAAAATGTTTACTTTTTATTACAGTCAAAATAAAGTGATTTGAAAACTTGGAAAGGGTTTCGAATAACTTGATCTAATGTTAATGTGATTGAACACATTCCAAACATGTACTCAAATATATCAGCAAACATTTGCACACGGCTGAACATGATCAAACGTTATTGTTACATTACCAACAAAAAACTGATGTAATTTGAGCATTATATTCAGTATTTTCAGTATTTTTATAAATCGCCCCATTCATGTAAATAATTTTTGGTATGCATATTCCGGGGCCGCGTCATGAACGTCATGAACGTCATGAAGTAGTGACGTCATGAAGGCACTTCCGCGTAGTGACGTCATGAAGGCACTTCCATTACGCGCGGCCCCGGAATGAGCATTGCCTAAAGCCATGTACATATGTGCAAACAACGGAAACAATGTAACAATACATGTTCCATGTTAAAATTACATATCTTGCATTCGTTCCTCTCGCAGATGCTATCGAGTGTGGAATCAGCGATACCTGCCACCCGAATGCCAAGTGTACTGACGTCGGGAATGGAGTTTACTGCTTGTGTAACCCTGGATACGAAGGCGACGGCCATAGATGCATGGGTGAGCAATACTACTCCACCGCCTACGTTAATCTTGTCCAGATTATCAGTGTTTCTGAACATAGCAGTCAAGCAAGTTGATTGTATGAGCCTGGACTGTATCACAGCTCAGGCTCATTGGTTTGTGTGCCGCGCCAGATACGTTTTATACTATTACAAGGGCGAAGAAGTTATTATGCGGTTTGATAAATGAGTTATAGATAATTGTTTATGGAAAAAATTAAAGAATTTCTTTATTGCTCATCAGAAGTATATGTTGTGACCACCATTTGAAACGTCTCGCTGAGACGGTTCAAATGAGTGGTCACAACATATACTTTGGTTCAGAAATAAGGAAAATAGATAGAGAATAGTAGGTTAGTGCCGTGAATTGGAAAAATATCTGGCAAGGCTTAGGAAACGGAAAGGGCGAGGCTCTGCCAGATATTTTTCCCATTCACGGCACTAACCTACTATTATATTTATACCGTCAACACTACAAATAGCTTTAAAACGCAAACAAAAATAACCCCAGCCGCATCCTCCAAAATCGTAGAATCGAACCACACATATTCATTCGCAGTGATTAGGTCGTATAGACAGGATATCATAAATGTTTCACGGCACCGTGTTTCAGATTAGCGCCGGCGATAGCATACTAAGATTTAGCCATTCACCTGACGTATCTGTAGCCGATTTCATCAAAATTGCAAAGTATACTTATCTAGCAAAGTATACTTTGAGGGAGTAATCATTTATTTTTCCTGAAATGTATTATTTCATATAGAACTAACGACTGCAAATATTTGATGTTTACAGTATGTAGAATCATTATACTGAATTTATTACATTATCACAGCCAAAATGGTTGTGATAATGTAATAAATTCAGTATAAAACAAATTAATAAATTTCTCATAAAATTGAAAATTTCTCCCTCAAAGTATACTTTGCTAGAAAAGTATACTTTGCAATGTTGTTGAAATAGGCTACAGGAATGTGGAGTTAGTTCATGGTACTTCATCCTCGACTGTGTCCCCGAAACACATACACACGCACACACAGGCACACAAGCACGCATGCACTCCCACATACACTCACCACCATTTAAAGAAACAGGAAATGGATAACGCACGTCATAAATACAAACAGTCACATGGTATAGTCACAAATGTGTGCAGTTATTCAGAAAGTATTGTGTGTAATTTCGTGCAGTATACCCACCTGTTGCTTGCACAGGTAAGTTCTACACATGTGCATTTTACAGGTGACGTGCATTGTTAACAAATAGTGGATCTCACATACAATGGTCAGTCCTGCTTGACAAGTATTGGGGCTTTATGTGAATAGTTCACTGGGCATCATTGCTGAGAGAGAACTGGAAATACGTATCTGGAATGACGAGTTAGTTGATGCTAATTCCTCGACTATGTCCCCGAAGGACATACACACGCACACACATGCGCACAAGCACGCATGCACGCACGCACTCCCACATACACTCACACACACACACCACCTACATATAAAGAAACAGGAAATGGATAACGCATGTCAGAAATACCAACAGTCACGGTATTGTCACAAATCGATGGTCTAGTAACATAAGGTCGTAACTGCTATGCTAAAGCATAGCACTTACGACCTTATTTTACTAGACCATCGAAATGTGTGCAGTTACTCAGAAGATAGTGTGTCTAATTTCATGCAGCATACCCACCTCTACTATTGCTTGCACATGTAAGATGTACACATGTGTATTTTACTGGTGAGTTGCATTGTTAACAAATCGATGGTCTAGTAACATAAGGTCGTAAGTGCTATGCTTTAGCATAGCAGTTACGACCTTATGTTACTAGACCATCGAAATACAGGTAGTGGATATCACATACAGTGGTCAGTCATGCTTGACAAGTATTTGGGGCTTCATGTGACATGTGAATCTTAGTGACGTATTATCCTTAGTGGACATCGTTGTGTGACACCTTGGGAGCATGCAATCCTGGGTGGAATTATTCGTAGCATCTTAGTGACATATTATCCATATTGGATGTCGTCGTGGAATCGTTGTGGTAATATGTCCTTATTGGACATCTGTGCGATAACTTAGTGGTTTAGTAATGACATCTTGGTAACACACTTAGTGGACACATGTGACATCTTCGTGGTATATTATTCTTAGTGGACATGTTTGTGGCATCATAGTACATGTGCTATACTGTCTCCATGACAACAGTGTGAAACGTCAGTGTACAATATTGCATGTTAGGATTCTCAGTTCACATTATCGAGTCTCACGCACATACCATTTGGGTGAAGACCATTGTTTATCAGGTAACCTGCTCTGTATTGACCGAATACGTACTGACTGCTAACATATTGTTGTATCAGGCATTGACCTGATATCAACATCCGGGTTACAACGAAGTGAAAACTGACGTTCCATTGGTCAGATGACGTCACGTGACATTACCGAATGACGTCAGTGTAAGGACGCAACGTAAACAAGTCAGCGTTCTGTCCATAGAATAAGACGTTATATAATGTCATTTTCGAGCATAAGACGTTATCTGATAAATATAATACCAGGCTAGTGTATTTTGATATCAAGTTTATCAGGCTCGGCTCGGAAACGGTAGGAATTCTTCGGCAAGACTCGGAATTCCTACGCGTTTCATGGCCTTACCTGATAAACTTGATATCAAAATACACCAGCCTGGTATTCTCTATGTGTGTATTCTGTGACAACCTAGGACTAATGTATTCACAGGAGAACTTAACCGTGCGGAGCTTTTAGAAGACAATGCCAATTGTGTTTTGCTGGATGGATAATGCCATAGTTATTATTAACTGATTAAACATGTGTAAATTGACTTCACATGTATAATAAAAGAATCTGTCTCACAAGTGTGTGATTTCAGTTACACAATTGTGTGACAGGTATCACAACAATGACGTTCCAGCAGTCGACAAACGTGTACAACTGTGCATTGGCAAGCAATACCAGCAATTAAACTGGTTCGACGAGACCTGTGACACGGTGGTGATAATAGATACACATGTGAAATGAAAAATGATGTACCATCAGAAGGAAATGACATGCACTGTATTCTATGTTCACCGTTTGATCACCGTTTCCTTTAGATCAAATAATATTATAATGCACTCTATAAATATCACACAATCTGATTGGATGATGGTCATACATTACAGATATATCATTGTTGATGAACGGTCGCAAATTGTTTCAATATGAATTTCAACGCCAGTAGTAAAGGAGTGCATTAGAAATAGGTTAACCGCATTGTAATTTTGAAATTTGCGGGGTATATCAGAAAATGATAGGTCGGAAAACATGTTTAATGGCTCCGCTAGCGCGTCGCCATTAAACAGATTTTCCGACCTATCATTTTCTGATTATCGCCGCAAATTTCAAAATTACAATACAGTTAACCCTATATTACAATGCAGTTAACCCTATATTACAATACAGTTAACCCTATATTACAATACAGTTAACCCTAAATTACAATACAGTTAACCCTATACAGTATACACTATATTGTCCAATTTGCAGATATTACTGTGTGTGATACCGACGCCACGGATTGTGACGAACATGCGTACTGTGTGGATGCACTTGGGACGTACGAGTGCGTTTGTGAACGAGGATGGAGGGGCGACGGACATACATGTGAAGGTTTGTGTATGTTTTCTACATTTAAGTATATGCACCGCAGTCGGATTTAGACGTTTTATACTATAGTCTGTTTCACGAAAGCTGCCCAAATTTTACGGCCATATAAACAATTAAAAAACAATTTTTTTTTCGATAATATTAAATTAAAGGAACATATAAGAATGAGCCTTCTTTTTATTTCGTGAAATTTGGTCAAATATTGATTTTATTGCGAAAACAAAATTTCCCCATGTTAAATCCCCATAGACATCTTCACGGAGTGTTTTCTTAGTTGGATCATTTCCAAGCTATCTAGCTAGGTTTCGGAGTCAATTTCCAAAACAAAAATAGTTTTTTGACTCCTCCTACACTCGTTTGCCTCTTTTTCCCCCATATTAAATTCCCATAGAGAAATCAATTTCTCGTAATAAAACCAATATTTGACCAAATTTCACGAAATAAAAAGAAGGCTCATTCTTAAATTTTCCTTTAATTTAATACTATCGAAAAAAATATTGTTTTTGAATTGTTTATATGGCCGTAAAATTTGGACAGCTTTCGTGAAACAGACTACAAGCATATGTCCCCGACTTCAGTCACACTCGCTCTACATCATCGTGTACCGCGGTTTAGTGTGCAATTATCTCGCCCTGTGACAGATATGAAATACTTGCATGGAAAACTATATTATATGTTTATTAATATTTCTGCATGAATGTATATGTTTTAAAATGTATGGTTGGATATACAGTTCCTTGCAGAATTGAGATGAATATAAAAGACATAAGCTTGATTACATTATGTTCAAACATTAACACAGTAGGCATATGATAGGGCAATACCTATTTATATATGCTAACTTAGCAGTTTATGGTATATTATGGGAGTTAAAATATGCATATTCAGCATGTTCAGTTCTACAAGAACCTCTCTTGTATCATCGTCGTTTATCATCTTCATCTGAATTAATCAAAATATGGATATATTAGTCAGTCACGTGTCAGTATTCATTTGCTGAGTAACCACTGTCAATCTTTCACCGCATTTATGCGGTGTACATGATTTTCGAAACCAATGTGTAAACAAAATACTTAGATGCGATACTGATGATACGTGTAATTACATAGCTAGGCAATAATACAAGTATGTTACTAACATTAGGTGCGTTGTCAATAACTATGAAATGTGTTCCATGTTTAGATCTGAAGGAATGTGAGCTGTACGTGAATATATGCGACGACAACGCGGAATGCCAAGATGACTGTAACGGTGGCTTCATATGCACGTGTAACGAAGGCTACTACGGCAGCGGGGAAAGAGGCCATTGTCATCGTAAGTTATAGCGCACATGGGCCGGGCTATATACGGTATTCCAGCCAGTTCCAACCATGGATTATAAGTTACATATCTAAAATAATGGAAACAGTTGAACTAACGTATCCTGGTTGCTTATTCATTACAATATCCTTGTCACGCCATAAAATTCAGTTATGTTTCAGTACATGTTGCAAAGATATTCTGTAAAATATACAAGCCTGGTAAAGGTATGCACCAACTGTCGAGCAGAAGTCTTAATTTTAAGAATACAACAAAGTCTTCCTTATAATTATACAATTGTATATTATAATTCTTTTAATTCAACATATGAGTGGAGCTCATGTTCATAGCATACAATAGCGTTTTCCTTGTTAATCTCAAATTGTACATAACAGATCAGGATATTATTTGATCTGAGATCGTATTCATTAATATTTCAGTTGAAGAAAGTAGAAGTGAAGACAACAGTCACCGCACTAGCCACCATACACACCACCACGGTTCCTCTCATGGTGGATACTGGCCATGGTATGCTGGTGACCGAGCCAGCCACGGTAGCCACCACGGCAGTGGAGGAAGTGGTAGTAGAGGAGGAGCGAGCGGTGGCAGTTCTGGGAGCGGGCATGGTGGTGGTGGCAGCGGTGGGATGAGCAATAGTGGTCATGGCGGAGGCAGTAGTCATAGTCATAGCCATAGTCATGACCGAGATAGCGGGGGAAGTGGCAGTGGCAGTGGAAGTGGAAGTGGAAGTGGAAGTGGAAGTGGAAGTGGCAGTGGCAGTGGCAGTGGCAGTGGCGGCAGTCATAGTAATACTGGAGGTGGTAATGGTGGTGCTGTTCGACCGCTTAATCTTCAAGTCGCTGTTACAAATCAAATATTACTGAACGCTGGCTAATTACGTGGTGATGCATGTGTATGTACAGACATTCACAGTGAAAATAAAGTTTAACCATGGATTAATAGTGTATAATTGATGTATTCATGATTGAAATGCAGTATACTTACATATTTAAATTTTTAATAATTCCAGCACAAAAATATTGACACAATTCCCTAACATTTGATTGGCCCGTAGCAAGACTCTGTCCAAAATTTATATCCCAGTAAACTCCCACGCCGAACTACTTTCCGTAACCGTGAGGCGCAGTTAAAATAATTCTTAAGAAAACGGAAAATAAACACATTTTCTTGATGAATTTATTTAAAATGCTGGAATTATAAGGAATGAATGGCCTTTTTGTGGAATTTATCGGCGATATAAACTTGGAAAAGTCGCGGGAATACTGGACGAAGGCCATCCGGCCTTCATCCAGTATTCCCGCGACTTTTCCAAGTTTATACCCCGATAAATTCCACAAAAATGCCATTCATTCCTATAGTAATAATGACAATTTTAGTGCTTTCAATCCTGCATCAGTACGCAAATATCTATCTCATTAATGACAAATCTATTTATAGTATCTCTAACATTTCGAGTACATTCTTGAAATTCAAGAATTGTTTGAATTTTACAATCTCAGCAATTATTATATCCATGGTCTAGTAACATAAGGTCGTAAGTGCTATGCTTTAGCATAGCAGTTACGACCTTATGTTACTAGACCATCGATATGTCTAGGTATTTGTTATAACTGCATGAGTGACAAAATGATCATCTACATTGATTTGAGCAAGCAAACATTAATATGTGTTAACTAGTTACAAATGTGATATAATCAAGTAAAACAAGTTAAGCTGGAATAAAGGTTTTGAATATTTCTTGGGCTAGTGCGAGGTTATATATGTTAAATGCCAATATTAGTATTTTGAATGGAATCGGCGTGTTTACTTTATAATGTATTCAAGTTTCCTTTTGAAATTTGGGATTTACTTTACTCAATCTATGTAAATTCTATTAGAAAATATTGATACAACGCACCCTTTTTTTGTATTACAACCACATTGTGCGAAATAAATCACTCCTTACAAAATATAATATGAAATTGGTACACGTGATACAATGACCTTCATCCAGTGTATTTGGAAATTGAAAAGCTTGTAGTACCCAGATAAGTTTGAAAAATACAATGGAACACGAAACAGTAAATAATAACAAAGATAACTGGAGCACAAATGTATTTAATGTTTTAAAGAGAAAAAGCAGAATTTGATATATTACATTCGTAGACGAATCACAATATTTGTTGTATATGTAATATGGAGTAACTTAATCTCGGACCAGGTAATATGTGATCTCATCATATATGCGCATATATATATATAAAAGATGTAAACACAATTAAAATCGCCAAGTTTGATAACTTTCAAAAGTTTGCGAATCTGCGTTTCCAGATATTCAGATACGGTATATATAATGGTTCCTACATGTTACGATCTAGCCGTTGTCCTGACATACGATGTTCTACCACATTTTCACCAAGTTTTCCTTGCTGTAATTAGCAGAAAAGTCATACTAATACTCTATAGTGACACATGTGCCGACTTATCCAGACATATACCAATGTATAACCGAATCGATAACGAACTTCTATAGTGTCCAGCAACATATGCATATAGCTAATGGTTAGTATAGGTATGTCATGGATGTTATGTTTGTTTGTTTGTTTATTGGTGTTTAACGGCCTATCAACAGCTAAGGTCATGTAAGGCCGGGCAAACGGGTTCAATCCCATTTTAACCTGCTGCATTGGGGGGAATATCCCAAATAAGAATGGAATATTTACATCGAGAAAAAATATATTCAGCCCTGAAATTAGAATAACCTGACCTGGTGCCAGGTCCATACCACACCAAAGTCACTTGCCCCCTTCCCCTAAAATAGGAAATACCAAATACAAAATACCAAAGACGTAAGTGAGGGCCAAACCTGGGGCCGATTTCACCAACATTGCAAAGTATACTTAACTAGCAAAGTATACTTTGAGGGAGAAATTTTCAATTTTATGATAAATTTATTATTTTTTATTATACTGAATTTATTACATTATCACAGCCAATTTTGGCTGTGATAATGTAATACATTCAGTATAATAATTCTGAATTGTTTTAATCATCAAATTATGCAGTCATTAGTTCTGTATGAAATAATGCATTTTGGGAAAAATAAATGATTACTCCCTCAAAGTATACTTTGCTAGAAAAGTATACTTTGCAATGTTGGTGAAATCGGCTACAGGTCTCCAGTCGGAATTCCGGTAAGGATGAACTCCGATCGTTAAATTACCCATCGCATTCTCCCACCTGCCACCCACAATGGATGTTATGAAACTGTAAACAATATAAACAATATACTCAACGGATAACCGAATAACAGTCCATGTTAAGGCACATGCTGATGCCATTAAATAAGATATTCATACGCTAAAACAGCCAATACGTATGTAAAACATAAATAAGTAAAGATATCACAGTCTTTCAATAAATTGAGCACGTATCTGATAAAATATCACTATCTCAATCAACGACTTACAATTTATTTGTAGTGTTTAGAATTTCCACACAGAGTTACCTCAACATGTTAGAACTATATAACAATGTATCAATCAACTTAAACGGTATAAAACAAACTTATTGAATGATACATGCACTGATGATGGTATATTTCATTTACGACAACACTGTCTGGTACGACAATGACGGTCTTATTAGATAGGTGTCTCATTTGTATTTGCTACTAAACATGTTGGACGGAAATGTAAATGTAAACATATACATCGAAATGGTCTGAATCTAACACATCACTGTATAGGTAATTGGGATAATCCATGAACTATTACATATCTGACTATAATTAAGATGGAACCTGTAAAATCTCACAAGAAACAAGAATATGCTCCGTTGCTTAGAAATCAGTCAACGAATTTTATAAATATCATCATATTAAATCAGCACACGTGCAATATATTGTTTGTATTACCATGATAGCACTTGTCTAACGTTTCTGTTCAAATTGTTATCTAAGGTTTTTGTTAAACCATTTCCCTCATTGACAAAAGCTTAATCACATATTTTCAAAATCAGTTTGATTTTGAAAATGTAGGAGTAAATGTTTTTATCCCGTCAACACGGTGCGTATGTGCCGTGAAACACGGTGCCGTGAAACATTTTTGATATCCAGTCAATACTATTTTTGCATTTTACAGCCATTTGAAGGTGTTGACGGGATAAATAGAATAGTAAGTTAGTACCGTGAATGGGAAAAAATATCTGGCGCGGCACGGAAACGGGATGTGCTCGGCAGAGCCTCGCCCATCCCGTTTCCTGAGCCTTGCCAGATATTTTTTCCCATTCACGGCACTAACCTACTATTCCCTATATTAGCGATAAAGTAGAATAGTTCATGGACTCCTCCCTTGTTTACAAGTATCTCACAAAGACAGGCAATGCTGAATATATACACTCTATAATCTAATTTGAACAGTGTCTAATCAGTTACGTAATGAAACGGTAAATATCTATACTATTTCACAAATTGTTCTTCAACACATTGGCACTTCTACCTCGTCTGTATTAGGCTGAAAATAGAAAGAAAGAGATGTAATGAAACGCATGACATCATAATTCCAGCACAAAAATATTTACACAATTCCCTAACATTTGATTGGCCCGTAGCAAGTCTCTGTCCAAAATTTATATCCCAGTAAATTCCCACGCCGAACTACTTTCCGTAACCGTGAGGCACAGTTCAAATAATTCTTAAGAAAACGGAAAACAAACACATTTTCTTGATGAATTTATTTCAAATGCTGGAATTATAAGGAATGAATGGCCTTTTTGTGGAATTTATCGGGGATATAAACTTGGAAAAGTCGCGGGAATACTGGACGAGACCTTCCGGCCTTCGTCCAATATTCCCGCGACTTTTCCAAGTTTATACCCCGATAAATTCCACAAAAATGCCATTCATTCCTATAATAAATATTCATATGGATGCTTGAATAATGTGATTGTTTCGTTTGTCTTTTTTCTTCATAACGCATGTCTCCTAATTAATTGCTTGAATTGGGTTGAAAGGAATATCATATTTCAGCGGGAATGTTTTCATACGGTGACTGTCGCTCATAGCATATTAGACCACAGTAGTAATCCAATTGCGGATGCCATTTATAATGTATTAATTGCGTCAGCTGACACACAGCACACGTAACACACATACAGATCACGTTGCTACACCGAATTCACTCAGGCCTCCATAATATCATTTTACATACGCCAATTCATAGAGAATACCAGTATTTTTCATGTACTCAACCCTTAGACCGCTACCCACAACAACTGTCGTCTGCTTCTTTTATATCTTGCCTTATTTCTCAATTTTTGACAGCACTTCGCCCACCAACACCATATAATACCACCGTTACCAGGTTAACCCTTAGACCGCTACCCACAACAAATATCGTCTGGCCGTTGCCTTATTTCTGAATAAAAACATGGTTTGACAGCACTTCGCCCACCAACACCATATACTACCACCGTTACCATGTTAAACCTTAAACCGCTACCCACAACAACTTTCGTCTGCTGTTGCTGTTATATCTTGCCTTATTTCTCAACAAAAAACAAAAACAATGGAAATGATTCTGAAGTGCTGCCAATTTTTTATTTTTTTTTTGAAGTGGCGATTTTTCTATTTTCCCCAGCGGAAACCCTGCTTAACCATTAGACCGCTACACACAACAATGGTCATCTGCTGTTGCTTTTATATATTGCCTTATTTCTCAATAAAAACTTGGTTTGACAGCACTTGAGAATAATTTCCAATGGAAATGATTCTGAAGTGCAGTCAAAGCATGTTGTAAATTATTCTAAAGTGCTGTCAAAGCATGTGTTTGATGATACAAATGTAAAATAGAAAATAAACAGCAGACGACAACAAATTAAGATAGCGGTTTAAGGGTTAAATTTTATACGTACAAAGTCTTGGAAGGGCTTGTGAGTCATCTCGTGCCGTTCTCAACTCGTTCCAGTTTCGGAATCCCTTTCCTGCAAAATATGATAATACATGTATTGTTATTTCAATAGTCACTTTTTTATCGGCTAAAAACACTATTGACTATTGGCATAATGTGCATTATGTGTGCTTTCCTTTGGAGGTTATTAGAAAGTAAGAACAATAATATTACCCATTGATTAGACACGATTGTGGCGATGTGGGTGGTTGGTCGGGAGCACGCGACAGGTAGTTCAACGATCGGTGTTCATCCTTACCGGAATTCCGACTGGAGACCTGTAGCCTATTTCATCAACATTGCAAAGTATACTTTAGTAGCAAAGTATACTTTGAGGGAGAAATTTTCATTTTTTTTTTAAATTTATTAATTTTTATTATACGGAATTTATTACATTATCACAGCCATTTAATGGCTGTGATAATGTAATAAATTCAGTATAATAATTCTGCATACTTTTAATCATCAAATATATGCAGTTGTTAGTTCTATATGAAATAATGCATTTCAGGAAAAATTAATGATTACTCCCTCAAAGTATGCTTTGCTAGAAAAGTATACTTTGCAATTTTGATGAAATCGGCTACTGGTTCGACCCTCATAAACGTTTTTAGCATTTTGTATGTGACAGTTGAATCTGGTTATGCCCTTTATATGCGTATTACGATTGTTCGTAATCCTATTTTAGGGGAAGAGGCCAAGTGACTTTGGTGTGGTATGTACCTGGCAGCAGGTCAGGTTATTCTAATTTCAGGGCTGGTTATATATTTTCGCGATGTAAATATTCCGTTCTGATTTTGGGATTTTCCCCCCAATACAGCAGGTTAAAACGGGATCGAAACCGCTTGCCCGGCCTTACATGAGCGTAGCTGTTGATAGGACGTTAAACACCAATAAACAAACAAGCGATTGTGGCGGCCATGCATAAACTATGACACACTGCGTAGACGAATAGTGAATAGGTTCGTACTAAAATATCAAACGAGAACCACGTAAGGATAAGAACACTTGGACACTACAATCTGGCCTACTACTTAGGCGAATATTGTATGACTCCGCCACGCCTGCGAAAAATGTTTCATGCCGAAAACAAGGCGCCGGATTCCTGTCGATATCCCATTCAGCTACATGCAGAAGATACTGCACAAACGTATGTTCGTATAGTAACCGGCGCAAGAAATTTGCGCCGGTAACTATACGAAAAAAACTTTTATGCGATAGCTCTATGTAGCAGTTCATTAGACAACCTGTGCGTGTTTCGATGCGAAACGTTTTACGCCGGCGCGGGGTGCAGCACCATTGTATGGGTCCCCAATAAAATAAACACACGAGAGCCACATTTGGACATGGATACTTGAATTTCGGATAGATACTTCCAGTGCGAAAGAGGGGTCACTCCCTGTGTGAAACGGATCACCTGATACAGTGGAACCTCTCTAAACCGGACACCCTGGGAGGTCCCCATGGTGTCCAGTTTAGAGGGGTTCCGCTGTAATTAAGCACTCGATGACCATGTTTTCCATTTTCAGTCATGAACATACAGGGCAATACAATACTTAGATTGAAACCCATCTAACCATTTTATAATTCCAGCACAACAATATTTACACAATTCCCTAACATTTGATTGGCCCGTAGCAAGTCTCTGTCCAAAATTTATATCCCAGTAAACTCCCACGCCGAACTACTTTCTACAGGTGCGCTGGCAGTGCTGTAAACAAATGGCTGTCGTCTGTCGGAATAAACACATTTTCTTGATGAATTTATTTCAAATGCTGGAATTATTTAGGAATGAAAGGCCTTTTTGTGGAATTTATCGGGGATATAAACTTGGAAAAGTCGCGGGAATACTGGACGACGCGGGAATACTGGACGAGGCCTTCCGGCCTTCGTCCAGTATTCCCGCGACTTTTCCAAGTTTATATCTCCGATAAATTCCACAAAAAGGCCATTCATTCCGATAATACACAATGGTTGGTGTCCATGCAAAGCCATCGTGTTATACGTGAATCGTTTTGTATCCATACTAAATGTAATGAACAAATAGTAACACTGTGTTCTTGGGACCAATGGCCGGCCTTTTTCACATGTTTGACTGTATGCACGATGTGACTTAGTTCCGAGCAGTTACTCTGTACAATTCCCGTACAGTTCGTACACATGTATGCTACGGACGGACGGTACGAGCATTATGCGGAGTTACTTCTCGCAACTAGATACGGTTATGATGTGGGATCACGAATATGGAGCAGTACTAGGAGTAATGAGAATTTCATGTATTGTCTTCCTTCATAGCAACAACATTATAAGGGATCGACGATTAACGCCAAACACACTGATGTCCTTGCGTGACACTCACCTCCCGGGTAGTAACTATGTTGGTACTCGGTCTTCATTGGCGTTTGTGGATAGCCGATTTTCAGACTCTGGTACCCGGTCTGTCCGGTGTTACACGACTGCGACTGGTAAACGTTCTGTTTGTTCGAGTCCATACGTCCTTGTGAGGAACCAGTGCGGTCAAGGTCGTTGCTCGAGTACATGTATTGTTTGCCGCTGGTTGCCGGGCGACCGTATGCACCTCCTCCGCGACTCATCGCTGGATTAGAAAATAAATACCGAGGAAAAATAAACACCATTCCAATGATAAGTAACCACAATTGAAATAAAATTGCATTGACAAATAAATACCTGGTATGCAAGATGTTCGAGCCAATATAAGCCGAAATTAAATAAACACCATTTCATGACAGACATAGAATATACCCATATTGTATAGAAAATAGACAAGTTATCGTTTGCATTATCGTATTAGGAAAGCAGGCGGTGCGTCACGAGAATGCATACGTCACAAATGGCGATACTTCCATGTGTATCACGTGCCATTATAGGCGTACCACGTAATGACCCAGACACGTCAAGACAATATATATATACCATTTTGTGATGTCAATTTATTGTGTATCAAGTGACATTCTGTAAGTACCACGTGATATCCCATACACGTCAAGAGAATACACTTCTGATACCAATTTCGTGGGTATCACGTAACGCTCTATACGTACCACGTGGTGACCCAGATGAGCCGGCAGGTCGGTACGCATCAGCAGCGGAGTTTTCGTTGGACTTGACGTACTGCGAGTTACCCTGTGACTGGGCTCCATGTCCCGACTTGATGCCCTGGGACCGTAACCTGAACAGTGTATCATAACGTGACTTTAAACTAGGACATGCATTTATGTATTTATTTTGGTGCAGTGACTACGATCATAACGTCAGAGTAATACAATTATACGTTTTGGTGTCATGACCAGGATAACGTCACAGTAATACAATTATATGTTTGATGCCGTGACCAGAATAACGTGACAGTAATACAAGTATACGTTTGGTGCCGTGACCAAGGTAACGTGACAGTAACACAAATGTACGTTTGTTGCCGTGACCAGAATAACGTCACAGTAATACAAGTATGCGTTTGGTATCATGACTATGATAACGTGGCAATAATACAATTATATATTTTGTGTTTCTAATTACAAATCGAAAATGATGTCAACACGATAGGCAATCTTTTGTTTGAGCAACTAGGAACACATACGGACTGTGCGAACATGGCTTTGTTCTCCGTCACGTATTTTGTTTTTTGTCGTGACCAGGATAACGTGACAGCAATACAATTATACGTTTGGTGTCGTACACCAGGATAACGTCACAGTAAACTGTAACATATAATCATGTGCATTGTACTTATAGTCTGTTTCACGAAAGCTTTGTACAATAAAATCAATATTTGACCAAATTTCACGAAATAAAAAGAAGGCTCATTCTTAATTTTTCCTTTAATTAATATTATCAAAAGAAATCTTGTTTTTGGATTGTTTACATAGCCGTAAAATTTGGGCAGCTTTCGTGAAACAGACAGTCGTTTGGTGTTGTGACAAGGCTGAGGCATACGGTCGTTTTTAGTTAGTTTGGTGCCGTGACCAAGATAACGTCACAGTAAACTGAGACAAATATGCATGTATTTAGTTTAGTGCCGTGACCAGGATAACATGACTGTAATACATCACATTATTTGAAGGTTCCAAAGGAAAATAATCGCAAATGAATGGAAAACGCGATGAAACCGATCGTTTTGAACGACGATATGCATAGAAATGAGTTTCTTTTTATTTTGTAAGAAAAAAACACACGATATTTTCGTTTACATATCCGTCCTTCAACACATCGATTTGACATCGTTTCTTTTGTTTTTTAATTAGACACTGGTGTTTGCGTTGGGTTCAACGTGACATGTTTAAACCAACTAATTTAAAAAAAAACGATGTGTACACTATAGGAAATCGTTCGTCTATGGAACCAGGCACATATCCGGACTGTACGTACTATTCTCTATCTATTTTCCTTATTTCTGAACCAAAGTATATGTTGTGACCACTCATTTGAACCGTCTCGGCGAGACGGTTCAAATGAGTGGTCACAACATATACTTCTGATGAGAAATAAAGAATCTCTTCAGCCTTGCCGGATATTTTTCCCATTCACGGCACTAACCTACTATTCTATATCACATGGATCGCATTACTTCCTCCTGCTTCCCCATGCACTGAGGATAACGTCACAGTAAACTGAGACATACATTCGTGTATTTAGTTTTGTACTGTGATTAGGATACCGGCACAATAAGACATATAGTCATTATTTAGTGCCGTGACCAGGATAATGTCACAGTAATACGTACCTGGCCTCCTCCTCGATGAGTAATGCCTTCATTGCCGCGAGCTCCTGGCCGAGGCAAACATTGGCGTCCTTGTCTGCATTGCTTTCCTGCATGCGCCTGTGCAACATACACACATTGACATGTAAATACACTATTTCATAACTAGATAAACGTTTTCATGCGCACGTAAATTAGCACACGAATGGTCATGTAAAGACACGAATTCATGTTATACTGGATAAACCAGTATGAATAAATTGTAAAATTCAACTGAGGGGTTTCGTACATTTCTGTCTTTCGTTTGGTGGTGCTGTGACAAGGATAACGTGGCTGTAAGTCCGTATTCTCTTACATGCGCTTATATGTGATTGGCATCATGGTCATTTATCAAGTACATTGTATTACACTTAAGATGACCCAAAGTATACATGTCTTGGAATAGTCATATATCTACAGTGGCGCATCTCCAGGGTGCCAGGTTTTTGAGAGGTTCCATTGTATATCCAAACTTACTGGTACAGCAGATCTTGTAAATCTTTGAGCTTCTTATCCACTCCTCTGTTTGCGGCATTTCCGCGTTTTCTCTCTGAATTAACATCGTCTTCGAGCGCGGCTGTTATAAATGGGAATTATGAGAAGTTACTGAAAATTATTTTGCTGTATGGGTTAATGTTGTCCGACGTTAACAAGTCGGAGCTTAATGCTAATGTACTAGTACTATTCACCTACTAATCACCTATAATTTATGTTTGCCTTCACATATGCATTACTTAGTAACGATACACCTTTCCACATTAATGCAATTACCCTCGCTACTGATCGTACGTCCGTCCGTCTGTCTGTTTATTTATTTGAATGTTGTTGAAAGTGTTTCTTAAATAGGGGCCCTAAGGGCGTCGATAGACCACATTTTGGAAATTGTAAATACATGTATATATTCTGCGATATTTGGAAAGCCAGTAGAGGAATTTATATATAAATTGCAGTTTGTAAGTGTCGTTATACATGTAGAAGCAAACTATATTTCATTAACGTATACAATGGTTTGCGCTTTGATTCTAGCACATGGGAGAACACTCACGATAATCAATATACTGGTATATAATTCAAGACACTTGTATTACGTTGCAAACATCCGAATTCTGTATTACATGCACATACATTGCATTACATACAGTTGTTAAACATATAAAGAGAAAATATTTATCATATTGCGATGGCAACAACAAGAAATCAGTAACACTGATGGATTACCCTCAAAACAGTTAACGCTAAAATCCTTTCACACAAATTTGACCTTGAGCACAGAGGCAGTATAAAAATAAAAATAGTGATGATGATAAATAAGCATATGACGTTTCAATCCAATCAGACCTATGTAACAGAGATAGTAGTAGCCGACAACGCTAACGCAAATCTAGGACAAACATGCATACGTCCGTTTCAACATTTTGGGATTATGGGGGTATTTCCAATGTTTGAAGAACAAAGGAAAACCCCATAAACAACACTATCATTCACTAGGAGCTTACGGAATACGTAAGTTAACTCTTTGCATGCTGGAAAACTTTTGGGCTATAAATAGTTCAAAATTAGCGGACAAAAAATCATCTCCCTGTAAATATCATGAATATGTCTTGGAATTTCATTAGAATTGAGTCCTGAGGACTCAATTCTAATGAAATTTCAAGACATATTTATAAAGAGAAATAAAACATATACTCCTAATTCGTTTGGCGGATATTTTCACCGCTAGCACGCAAAAGAGTTAAGGGTATATTTTGTGTTAGGTCATGCCCCTAACCTCTTATGCCACACAACGCTGGCTAGCACAGACACACAGACGGAGGGGATGGCGATTATATGCACCCCGACATTTTTTAGAGGTACATGAACAACGCACGGGTTACCGACCGCCCTAAAGGGAAAACTGCATTACACAACCGCCTGCGCTAATCTTGCCCAAATTTTTCAAGGTTTCTGAACATCTATTGGTAATTCCAACTCGCAATCAAGCAATTTGATTGTCTGAGCCTGATATGTAGCACAGCAACTCTACTCAGGCTCAGTCAATCAAGCTGCTTGACTTCAAGAACATTATTCAATTATTTTGAAATAGAGAAATTGTCAATTGTTGGCAAGATTAGCGCGGACGATAGTGTACATAACTTACACTTCGATCTCTGTAGTTCCCGAACCTTTCCTTCCAATTCTCGTATTGTGTCCTTGAGCTTACTGTTCTCCTTCTGTAGCTGTGCATTTGCCGCCCTAAGCTCCTTCACTCCAGCCATTTGTTTGTCAAGTTGTCCCTTCAAATCCGACATCTGTAATATGAAAACGATATATCATTCACTGCGTTTGCTGCTGTGAGCTCCTTTACTCCAGCCATCTATTTGTCAGGCTGATCTTGCAAATCAGTCATGTGCAATATGAAAGCTATATATTTTTACTGTGATAAATTTGGTATTGTCGGACTCGTATGTTAACGACTGTAACTTGGTCATCATTAAAAGGAAAAAGCCGCAGTTGTAATGGAGAAACATAAGAATTACCTTAAAGAGCAAAACCAAACAAATAGCCAACGTGATAACACATCGTGAAGTCTGTATAAATTAGTCCAGCTTTTGGATTATGACTATTTCCTCAGCGTGGACTAAGATAATCACACATCCACGGATTAACCTATGTACTCACATTTTTGTTATGCGCTTCCTCCGTCTCACCCTTGTATTTCTTCAGTTCCTCGTCCATCTTACGCCTCATCTCATCCAGTAACTGCGGCATCGATCCATGTTGGCTTTCCAGGGCTTTGTTTCGTCCCTCCAGATCTCTGATGATGTCGGACGCCTTGTTGATACGGTCTACAAAATAAATATGCACGTTTGGTTAGCCATGTTTTATTTACATATTGCTGTTCTATCTCTTAGTTATCCCCCGCGAACTCTGATGATGGCTGGTGCCTTATTCACACAGCTGGCTTAGCTATATCTAAATCTTATGAAAACTACGCTAGAGTTTGTTTATCAGGCATACAAATATCTCCAGGAATATAACCAATGTATTTTAAGATATGGTGCATGAATTATATTTACCGCATACGACAATTAAACTGCAACATACATTTGCGTCATTAATTTGGTGCCGTGACCAGGATAACAGGAAGGTAATACATATCATTTGATTAGCCCTGTTATTTTTTTCCGATGGGGTTCGATGCCTTACTGGGACATTATATATTTGTTATAATGCATTCATCATTAACACTATTTCATGATGAATGAATAATACAAATATAGCATGTCCCATTAAGGCATCAAAACATATCTGAAATATAACAGGGCTAATCAAATGATATTTATCATTAACAATATTTCGAAGGAGAGGATTTATATAAGCTTGCTTTCAATCCAATCCCATTTACATAATATTGATTACATTATTATTATTGATGTCATGCTTGTAACTGACATACAAATAAATTTGTTTAAACCGATATTATTTCAAGTTGGACATGAATCCATGTGTCTTTTCTAGTTTGTTGTTTCTCACTATATTACTATGTCTTACGCCTTATTGCTGCGTCCTACACAAATATACATAATTTGGTATATATAATATATTGTCATTGTTTCCAACTGCGGTACTGGTACAAGTTGCCATTATAGCTATTTGCCATTTGTCACTCGATTCCGTTTGTGGCACGAATTCGTGCTTATTGTATAGGGTTTTCATACGTCCCAGCATACATGTATCGCCGATGATGTATGACGCCTTCTTAAGGGATTTAACAATACACATAAACGTTTTCTTATCCATTAATGGGTCGTTCTATGGGAAACTTACACGTTTAATTATACCTATTGTATGTAATTGGCATCTAGTTCGATAGTGATTGCAACAGTTACTGCAACGATTGCGTTCCTCACATTCGTGCTATGCACATGGTCGTACAATCTGACCACACACTAACACCACAACACAACCACCTCCTGAGAGGTGGTGGTTGTGTTGTGGTGTTAGTTTGTGGTCAGATTGGTCAGATTGTTTAGTTTAAAAATAGTTTATTGCATATATAAGTACAATGGGCTTGGGCTACAGGTTCTGACAACATTAGTTGCAGCCCTTACCCGATTAATTCAGTGCATTCTCATTGAGTTCGACTAACGGTTTTATAAGCATGTTTTCATAACATATTACCATTGGCATCTTTCATGTTCTGTGCGCTGACTTGGTCGTCAAACGCCTTCTTCTTCTCCAACTGTTTGACCTTGTCTTCTTCTTGCTTTCGCTTTGCTTGCTCGTCGGCGTGTCTGATAAAGTATATAGAGGCTCTTAATATGATATTTATTAAACGAGTTTACTTATTTCTTATGAAATGAGTCAACGAGTTTAATAAATACCATATTAAATCAGACAAATATTCGATTATATGTATGGCATAAGCATACCATCATACATTGAACTGTATTGGTCACCAAACCTTTAAGTAATGAGATACTTTGCATATTTATTACACTAGTGTATTACGATGTTTATTACATTGTGTACTGCCCATTTTATGTAATAAATTACAAAATGGCCATAACTATGAATTTTCGAGACTTTACTCTAAACAAGCTACGTTTCTGGCATAGGACTACATAATTAATAATATGCCGACACTGCAGTTTCTGACCAGTATGTTTGCGAATTCAACACTACTCACTGTCTCGCCACTTCATCGATTGTTTCAATCGAAGCGAAAAACCACCGTGACATACTGAATATCTGAGACATCATCTGACACACGGTCACATTAAGAACAAGGTACACATAATCACCGAAAGGCTGGCAATATAATTTCTGAACATTATTACTAGTCACTGTCTCGCCAATTCATCGATTGTTTCAATCGAAGCGAAAAACCACCATGACACACTGGATATCTGAGACATCATCTGACACACTGTCACATGAAGAACAAGGTACACATAATCACCGAAAGGCTGGCAATATAATTTCTGAACATTATTACTACTCACTGTCTCGCCAATTCATTGATTGTTTCAATCGAAGCGAAAAACCACCGTGACATACTGGATATCCGAGACCATCATCTGACACACGGTCACATTATGAATCAAGGTACACATAATCACCGAAAGGCTGGCTGGCAATATAATTTCTGAAACATTATTACTACTCACTGTCTCGCCAATTCATCGATTGTTTCAATCGAAGCGAAAAACCACCGTGACATACTGGATATCTGAGACATCATCTGACACACGGTCACATTAAGAACAAGGTACACATAATCACCGAAAGGCTGGCAATATAATTTCTGAACATTATTACTACTCACTGTCTCGCCAATTCATCGATTGTTTCAATCGAAGCGAAAAACCACCGTGACATACTGGATATCTGAGACATCATCTGACACACGGTCACATTAAGGACAAGGTACACATAATCATCGAAAGGCTGGCAATATAATTTCTGAACATTATTTTTGTGAAATTAAAAAAGTCAACACAACTCACTGCCTCGCCAATTCATCGGCACGACCGTTCGCCCTCGCAACCTCGTTTTGAAGTTTGTTCAACTCCGCCTTCGGTTTATCCTGGCTGCAACGAAGGTCTGCGATCTCTCGTTCAAGGGAGATAATGCGCTTCTTCAGTAGTTCCATGTCATTCATTAGTTTGTCGTTCTTTCCTGCTTCCGCTTGGAATCTAAAAACGTGAACAAGCATTAATTATTAACAATATATATTTCGAAATGGATATGCATTAGTTACACATATTGGCTAAATATACTTGAAGCTTGTTCTAGCTTGTAAAGCTTAGATCGTATTATTGGTTAATCTGCTGTCTAAATACACATATTCATTTAAGAAATATAACGAAATATATTCACACAAACAATGGAAAATAAGATACCCAATGCATACATATGAAACCCATGAAAAGAAAAACTAACGCAATGCATCATGATAAACTCATGACATGCGCACAGCGGTGGTCGAGAAGCCATCAGAGCGGTACAAAGTCACACTCGAGTCTTTTGCTAACTTTTCAAGTTTAGATAATTTTTATCCTTTATCTTCTGTCTAAATATGCACATCTTCAGAAAATAAATATAGCGAAATGTATTCACATATCATAGAGAACAAGATACCCAAAGGAGGCACATACCCACGTGCAGAAGAAACTAACGAACTACATCGTGACAAACACATGGCATGCGCACAACCGTGGTCAATGATCCATCAACGCGTATTCTAATGCACTCTATGAATATCACGCAATTGCATTGGCTGATGGTCATACATTACAGGTATATCATTGTTGATGAACGGTCGCAAATTATTTAAATGTGTATTCCTAGCCAGTAGTAAAGGAGTGCATTATAAATAGGTTAACCGCATTGTAATTTTCAAATTTGCGGCGTATATTAGAAAATGATAGGTCGGAAAACATGTTTAATGGCTCCGCTAGCGCGTCGCCATTAAACAGATTTTCCGACCTATCATTTTCTGATATACGCCGCAAATTTGAAAATGACAATACAGTTAACAATATTCTAAACACATGGCATGGCACACAACCGTGGCTAATGATCCATCAACGTGTATTGGATAATGTTCTTGCACATACTCATTTTAGAAATTGAGGAATTTCGAGCATGAGAAGGGAGCTCACACTGAGAACCGTTCATACTCAAGGGGCTTTTACGATGAATCTGTGAACTGTCCGATCTCTAGCCGCGACTTCGCGGACCATCACGATGCCTCGATTTGTTTTGTTAAAAATCTACACTGAGCTGACTAAGCACGTACCGGTCGTCGAAGTCGTCTGCCGCTCGTTTGTTCTTCTCGGCGTTGGCTTCACCGCGATTCTTGTCCCGGTTGCATTCCTCTAGCTGACGCCTACAGCAACAAATAGATAATAGGAAATAGACAACAAACAGCGGAAAATAGTTTAATATTCTTCAAATGCGGATGTTGGGTAACGAGATAGCAGAAATTATAACTTTCAACCGCTCGTTTGTTCTTCTCGGCGTTGGCTTCAGTGCGATTCTTGTCCCGGTTGCATTCCTCTATCTGACGCCTACAGCAACAAATAGACAATAGGAAATAGACAACAAACAGCGGAAAATAGTTTAATATTCTTCAAATGCGGATGTTGGGTAACAAGATAGCAGATATTATAACTTTCAAATATATAAAGAGGTTTTGTTAAACGACTAGTTAAATCACAGTTTGTGTTTTTGATACAGTTCTATATACAGTCTTATATATATGAGGTCTAACACAACCTAATGAATAAAGTAGATAACAAGATACCGAAATGAGACGCATGAACCCATGTAGAGAAGAAATTAAGGCAACACATGATGATAATCACATGACTCGCACATAGCGGTGGTCGAGGAGCCTTCAGCGCGGCACAAGCATGCAGTCCACGACCAATTGTGTGCGGTCCATCAGTACGAGAAATACATATCAAAAGCTCTGCAACCAACAGTAGAACATGTACAACCCGAGCATCCATCCGCACAATGGGAAAACATATCCGGCAAGGCTGAAGAATTTCTTTATTTCTCATCAGAAGTATATGTTGTGACCACTCATTTGAACCGTCTCACCGAGACGGTTCAAATGAGTGGTAACAACATATACTTTGGTTCAGAAATAAGGAAAATAGATAGAGAATAGTAGGTTAGTGCCGTGAATGGGAAAAAATATCTGGCAAGGCTCAGGAAACGGGATGGGCGAGGCTCTGCCGAGCACATCCCGTTTCCGTGCCGCGCCAGATATTTTTTCCCATTCATGGCACTAACCTACTATTCTATTTATCCCGTCAACACCTACAAACGGCTGTAAAATGCAAACATTGTATTGACTGGATATCAAAAATGTTTCACGGCACATACGCACTGTCTTGACGGGATAAAATTAATTATTCTCCATTCTGTTACTTCGAAAAGTAATAAATGGAATTAACTCGTATATGAGAAAGTCCAACAGCTATTCGGGAATTTACTTCAAGTTTGTTTTTCAAATTTTCAAGCTCGATTCGTAGTGGGTATGTTTAACTGTTTCACCCTCTATTGCGGTATTTGCCAACAGTGTAGATCCAGATGAGCCGGCTCATAACGAGTCCCTTTTTATACATGGACGAGTCTAAAATAATTTTGTGACAATTGAATTGATCGGGAAATTAACATATCACAGTCCATTCCGATAGGGTTGAAAGGGTTAAATTGCTGACTACTGTCTGTTCCACGTTTTGCTGCCGACGAACTTTTGGCTATTAAACACATTACATCTAAAATATATTTTAGTACTTTTTCATCAATAACAAAAAATTCACCCTCCCCAAAAAATGTTGTTTCATGAAATTCCATCAAATATTGATTTTGTTAAAAAAAAACGATTTTCCTATGGAAATTTAACATGGGGGCTAAAAATAGATTTTTTTTTAAATATTTATTTTATTAGTGGACCGATTTTCAAAATCTAACATTTGTTTGCTATCTCGCCATGTTTCGGAGTCAATTTTCAAAATGTTCCGTTTTTTGATCATTCATGTTAAATTCCCATAGGAAAATCGTTTTTCGCAATAAAATTAATATTTGATGGAATTTCATCAAATCAAATTCTTTAGGGGATGGTGAATGTTTTGTTATTGATGAAAAAGTACTTACTTTTAATTATTTTTTAGATTTAATGTATTTAATTGCCAAATGTTCGTCGGCAGCAAAACGTGGAACAGACAATAGGCATATGGGTTGATATATCTAGGAATGACATACGTCTCAAGCTCTCCAAAGGTGAAAAAAGCCTGGGCCCGGTTGTTCAAAACATCAGTTAGCTTAACGGACTGTTAAATCCTTAACTGAATGGTTAAAATCTCTGTTAAAACAGAGATTTTAACCATTCAGTTAAGGATTTAACAGTCCGTTAAGCTAACGGATGTTTTGAGCAACCGGGCCCTGGATTGCACCCAAATGTACCAAAGGGAAATAACTATTACCGTATAGCGTCCAATTCTCGCTCGTACATCCGCTTCAGGTTGTCCAATTCCTGCTCCATTGTTTTGAAGTTCTTCAGAAAGTCGACGGCATCCTTGTTTCCCGACTCCCCCAGCCGACGGACCTTCTCCACGTACTGGGCGAGTCTGGAAGATGATACCAGGGCCCGGTTGTTCAAAACATCCGTTAACTTAACGGACTGTTAAATCCTTAACTGAATGGTTAAAATCTCTGTTTTAACAGAGATTTTAACCATTCAATTAAGGATTTAACAGTCCGTTAAGGATTTAACAGTCCGTTAAGGATTTAACAGTCCGTTAAGCTAACTGGTGTTTTGAACAACCGGGCCCAGGAGGTTATATGGAGGATTGTCGAGGTCACAGGGCTAATTATTACGGAGCCCCGCAGCGGACGTAATTTTTTTTATTTTAATTCGTTCCCACGAAGTGAAAATTCGTTTCCACGAATTAACAATTCGTTCCCTCAATTTAACAATTTGTTCCCACAAAATAAATTCGTGAAAAGGAATTGTTATATCGTGGGAACGAATTGTTAATTCGAGGGAACGAATTGTTAATTTGTGGGAATTCGAATTGTTAATTCGATGGAACGAATTGTTCAAGTTCGTGGGAACGAATTGTTAATTCCGAGGGAACGAATTGTTAATATCGTGGGAACGGGAATTGTTAATTCGAGGGAACGAATTGTTAAATTGAGGGAACGAATTGTTATTTCGTGGGAACGAATTCATAAAAGAATCTATGTTCCCTGTGGGGCTCCGTAAAATATAGAGGTTATAGAGCAAGTATGGAAAGCAAGGTACATATGTTACAGGGCCGTATGTAGAGGCTATGTGGCGAAATACAGAAGCCAAATGATAGAAAAAAAATATGATCTGCATCACGTATTTCGAAGGAATGTTTTTCACAGGGGCATTACTGAGAGCAAATGGCAGAATTTATAGTTCATAGAGTTAATACAGAGTTAATTACTTTTTTACGTATTCCGGTTGTAAGGCAGAATACAGCGGTTAAATCAGGGAGAGTGGAGATTATATGAATGCATGTATAGGTCATAGCAATACGTTATTTGATTTGTATGTTGATATATGCACGAGTTCTGTAGCGTGCGATATTATATACGTATTTTCGTTTCCCATTGAAACACAATGCTTCGCAAGACGTCAATATTTTTTTCATATTCCATAGCAAAAGACTCGAGTGTGACTTTGTACCGCTCTGATGGCATATAGTTCCTTCTAAATCACCACTACTTTGAAGCACATATATCATGTATATATTGCGAATGATGTATGTATATAATAAAAAGGTTATTTGGTTTGTATGTGGATAATTGCCACTCGTTCCGCCGTGCAACGATATTGCGCTCCTAATGTCGCGCAAAAGCGCACGCTGCGGAACTCAAATAACCTGTAAAATCAAATAACCTATAAATAGTTCGCGACTTTGCGAGGCGGATCGAGTGGCATATAAAATACACCTACAAACCAAATAACCTTTTTATCATATACGTAAATAGTGGCTTGCGTTCGATTGTATCTCAATGAGGATATATGACATATTATTAATGTTGTACGACAGAATATATAGTCATATATACAAATAAGCGGTAATGGGAAAGAAAGAGGACATATATGTTACTAGAAATGTGGCCTGAAGGCACACGAATGCCCCCGTTGGCAGCCAAAGAAAACAAGGCATATTTGAATGTGGATTTGTCACAGGCTGGCAGAGGACCATTGGAGCAAAAAGCATGTGTGAAATGTGAAGCAAATCCGAGCAAGGAAACAGAAATTATAAGCCATTTACCCGAGCGTTAAGGTTTCAAACGCACCAAGTATGTGACCTTGACCATGGGCTTGGCGGGGCGGCACGAATGAGGATTTGTCACAGGGTGGCAGAGGACCATTGGAGCAATGCGTTTGTGAAATGTGAAGCAGATCCGAGCAAGGGAACATAAATTATAAGCCATTTACCCGAGCGTTAAGGTTTCGACCACACCAAGTCTGTGACCTTGACCATGGGCTTAGCGGGGGCGGGACGAATGTGGATTTGTCACAGGGTGGCAGAGGACTATTGGAGCAATGCGTGTGTGAAATGTGAAGCAGATCCGAGCAAGGAAACAGAAAGTATAAGGCATTTACCCGAGCGTTAAGGTTCGAACGCACCAAGTCTGTGACCTTGACCATGGGCTTAGCGGGGGCGAGAAGAATGTGGATTTTTCACAGGGGGTGGCAGGGAAGAACCCAAATGGAAGCAATTGCGGTGGGTTTTGGATTGTTGAAGCATATCCGGGAGCTAGGGATGGAAAACAAAGAAAAGTAATAAGGCAATTTTCCCGAGGCGTTAAGGTTTCGAACGCACCCAAGTCCTTGTGGGACCTTGGACCATGGGCTTAGCGGGGGCCGGGAACCGAAATGTGGAATTTTTCACTTCAACAGGGTGGCCAGGGGAGGACAATTGGAGCCAATTGGCCGTGTGTGAAATGAAGCAGATCCGAGCAAGGAAACAGAAAGTATAAGGCATTTACCCGCGTTAAGGTCGAACGACCAAGTCTGTACCTTGACCATGGCTTAGCGGGGGCGGGAGCGAATGTGGAGGTTGGGGTGGCGAGGACATTGAGCAATGCGTGTGTGAAAGTCAGATCCGAGAAGGAAATCAGAAATATAAGGCATTTACCCGAGCGTTAAGGTTTCGAAGACCAATTCTGTGACCTTGACTGGGGGCTTAGCGGGGACGAATGTGGATTTTTCACTTCACAGGGTGGCAGAGGACCATTGGAGCAATGCGTGTGTGAAATGTGAAGCAGATCCGAGCAAGGAAACAGAAAGTATAAGGCATTTACCCGAGCGTTAAGGTTCGAACGCACCAAGACTGTGACCTTGACCATGGGCTTAGCGGGGGCGGGACGAATGCGGATTTGTCACAGGGTGGCAGAGGACCATTGGAGCAATGCGTGTGTGAAATATGAAGCAGATCCGAGCAAGGAAACAGAAAGTATAAGGCGAGCGTTAAGGTTCGAACTCACCAAGTCTGTGACCTTGACCATGGGCTTAGCGGGGGCGGGACGAATGTGGATTTGTCACAGGGTGGCAGAGGACTATTGGAGCAATGCGTGTGTGAAATGTGAAGCAGATCCGAGCAAGGAAACAGAAAGTATAAGGCATTTACCCGAGCGTTAAGGTTCGAACGCACCAAGTCTGTGACCTTGACCATGGGCTTAGCGGGGGCGAGACGAATGTGGATTTTTCACAGGGTGGCAGAGGACCATTGGAGCAATGCGTGTGCGTCCGATGGTCATCTGTGTTGCATATCCGAGCAAGGAAACTTGAAAGTATAAGGCGAGCGTTAAGGTTCGAACTCACCAAGTCTGTGACCTTGACCATGGGCTTAGCGGGGGCGGGACGTATGTGGGTTTTTCACAGGGTGGCAGAGGACCATTGGAGCAATGTGTGTGTGAAATGTGAAGCAGATCCGAGCAAGGAAACAGAAATGATAAGCCATTTACCCGAGCGTTAAGGTTTTGGGACGTACGTACGTACGGACGCCGGTAACACTATATGCCCCCCTCACCATTCGGTTGCGGGGGAATAAAAATAGAATTTGAAAGACAGAGTACCGTGTTACATGGCGGAATATATGCCATATGGAAACAAAATGGTATATTATAGAAACAATAAGAAATGAATTAAGAAAGATGTAGTTTCTAATAATTATTATTTTATAAAACGGTCGCCTAGTTACCTGTCATTGAGCGCTTTAGCGTTTTCTTTGTCCTGCATCCTATTGGACGCCGCTTGATTCGAACAATTGAACGGCATCTTGGCTGGCTATTCTCACGGTCACCTGCAAAAACCGGTACGGTTATAATTACGGTCACATCTCAATATCTCAACATGTGAAAAATGGAGTTTATTGAAGGAATCATCTTCCTTCGAGTTGCAGTACGGCATCTTGGTTGGCTATTCTCACGGTCACATGGACATACTGGAAATATTGATACGATTATAATTACGGTCACCTCTCGATATAAAAAAATATGTGGCTTAGTGGGATGTGCCGCCAGTGTAGCTTGTTAGACGTATGCCGGGTGTTTCATTAATGGAATAGCGAACAGTGCAGATCATGATCAGTGTGAATGCACATGCTGATCTGGATCTACACTGGTAGCAAAACCCATAAGCCCCATTTCTCCAATTACGGCCACATACAGTAGAAACTAACCATGGAGTATGTGACATACAATAAATGTATTAACGGACGTCGCTTGGTTGGGGCTATTCTCACGGTCACCTGCAGATACAGATACGACTATTGTCACGGTTACCTACACAGACGGTCAGGTACTTTTATTTTGTATACGCTGTGTATATCTGTTTTACGAAGCCCCGCAAGTGACATGGATTTTTTTTATTAATTAGTTCCCACGAAATAACAATGTGTTCCCTCAATGTATCAATTCGTTCCCTCGAATTAACAATTCATTGCCACGATATAACAATTAATTCCCTCGAATTAACAATTCGTTCCCACGAAATGACAATTCGTTCTCTCAATTTAACAATTCGTTCACTCGAATTAACAATTCGTTCCATCAATTTAACAATTCGTTCCCACGAATTAACAATTCGTTCCCGTTAAAACGAATTGTTATTTCGTGGGAACTAATTGTTAATTCGTGGGAACGAATTGTTAATTGAGGGAACGATTTGTTATTTCGTGGGAACCCCTTCCTCTAAAATGGGATTACGAATAATTATAATACTCACATAAGGGGTATAACCAGATTCAACTGTCACATACACAATGCCAAATACGTATGCGAGGGCCAAACCAGGTCTCCAGTCGGGATTCCGGTGGGATGAACCCCGATCGTTAAATTACCCATCTCATTCTCCCACCTGCAACCCACCTTCCGAGAAACTGTCCATTCGGAATTTCGTATATTATCTATTATGAACAAGAACCGACACTCTCATCGGCGCGTAATGACCAGCAGCTATACTTTCATCAAAACTTATCTGGCAAAGTATACTTTGAGGGAGTAATCATTTATTTTTCCGAAATGCATTATTTCAAGTAGAAGTAACGACTGCATATATTTGCTGATTACAAGTATGCAGAATTATTATACTGAATGTACTACATTATCGCAGCCAAAATGGCTGTGATAATGTAATAAAATTCAGTATAATAAAAATTAATAAATTTATCCTTCAATTGAAAATTTGTCCCTTAAAGTATACATTTAAAATGGTGACCAAACGTGTATTTTCTAACGCGCTAATTTGCATTATAATTTTGTATAGTTGCCGCTTTTTTCGTCATTGTCGTCGTCGTCGTCCGCGTCGTCGTCCACAATGTCAAAAAGTGTGTACAAGCTTCGTCATCATGGTATAACTTTAATGTTAGCTGACGGATTGCTTCAATATTCGGACACTTGATACATGTGAGCATTTGGAACACACTCATGCCGCCATTAACATAACTTTGGCCGTTTTTACCTTCACATTTTTGCGGAAAGACTTAGTAGTTTTTTTGCGTCAAAAAGTTTGTACAAGCATCTTCATCATGGCATTACTATTTATTCTCTGTATTTATTTTTTGATGTGCAATGATCAAACTTTATAATCTGTCGAAAATATTATTTTTAACTAGCATAAATACTTAAAAAATACCAAACTCATTTGCATATGAAAATAGCCTGATACCACCGCGAGTCACTATCAGTAACATAAATATTAACTAAATGTTTATATCTGTATAGCGGGCACTCCTAATTTTCAGAACTGGTGGAATAGCGACACAATTATACACTTATTTAATTCAATCCTATAAAGAACAGTTTGTGCCTACTGAGTGGACTTGCACCTTTCATACACTGCCAGCGCCCATGTTATGCAATAAAACATATATAGAGAATAGTAGGTTAGTGCCGTGAATGGGAAAAATATCCGGCAAGGCTCAAGCATTTCTTTATTTCTCATCAGAAGTATATGTTGTGACCACTCATTTGAACCGTCTCGCCGAGACGGTTCAAATGAGTGGTTACAACATATACTTTGGTTCAGAAATAATGAAAATAGATAGAGAATAGTAGGTTAGTGCCGTGAATGGGAAAAAATATCTGGCAAGGCTCAGGAAACGGGATGGGCGAGGCTCTGCCGAGCACATCCCGTTTCCGTGCCGCGCCAGATATGTATTCCCATTCACGGCATAACCTACTATTCTATTTATCCCGTCAACACCTACAAATGGCTGTAAAATGCAAACATCGTATTGACTGGATATCAAAAATGTTTCACGGCACCGTGTTTCACAGCACATACGTACTGTGGTGACGGGATAATATAATCAGAATGGGCAAGTGCTATAGTAAATATGCAAATGAGACCGCTTTAGAAACATGTTAGATGATGACCACTGCGTCCATGCTTGATGTTGTGCTTATACAATAAATATAATATATTTTCTTAATAAATTTACTTAATTTATATTCACATCTAGAATAAATTAATTTGACCTTCAAACGGATTACTTAATACTTTTACAAAATTCAATGGAACCACATTTATCAGTTTATATGTAGTATACTCGATCTGTAGGCAACCGAGTGTGGCGTAGATTATAATCCGAATATCTAATCATGTTCATATTCCGTTGCTCCATCATAATTTTCAATTCGTCACGATATAAAGTGACTTATCAATTTTTACTAATATGTGGATGTGACTAGAGAAATAGGGATTATGGATTGTGCGACCAGTGTAGATCCAGATCAGCCTGTGCTTCCGCACAGTCTGATCAAGATCTGCACTGTTCGCCATTCCATCAATGAAACACCCATAATGCTGCTAGTCAATAATATAGATTGTTACTAGGCTACAGGAGTATGCTATTTGATCAAAAGCTAAACTGGTCACACATTCCATAAGCCCCATTTTTGCAGTCACAGCCTGTGGATGTGACTGGAGAAATCGGGCTTATGGGTTTTGCGACAAGTGTAGATCCAGATCAGCCTGTGCTTTGCAGTGTTCGCCATTCCATCCAGAAAACATCAATAATGCATCGTTATCAGGCTACATGAGTTTGCTATTTGATCAAAAGCTACGCTGGTCATTAATCCTATAAGCCTCATTTCTCCAGTCACAGCCACATATATTAACAAGGCTATGAGATTTTCCGTCTTATCGCATCTGTCGATTTACTGAAAATTCCCTACGCTGGCATTATGTTTTTCGCCGGTATTGATTTCGCAAAATATGGGAAAAGTTAGTTTAGTTTTTAATTGAAACAGTATCGTATCCCATTAGAATAATCACAGGTAATATACACGCATTATCATTGTAGAATTGAGGTGAAAAAATGCTTGTATAAATAGAGAATAGTAGGTTAGTGCCGTGAATGGGAAAAATATATGCCAAGGCTCAATAATTTCTTCATTTCTCATCAGAAGTATATGTAGTGACCACCATTTGAACCGTCTCGCCGAGACGGTTCAAATGAGTGGTCACAACATATACTTTGGTTCAGAAATAAGGAAAATAGATAGAGAATAGTAGGTTAGTGCCGTGAATGGGAAAAAATATCTGGCAAGGCTTAGGAAACTGGATGGGCGAGGCTCTGCCGAGCACATCCCGTTTCCGAGCCGCGCCAGATATTTTTCCCATTCACGGCACTAACCTACTATTTTATTTATCCCGTCAACACCTAATAATGGCTTTAAAATGCAAAAAAAAAATCCAAGCCACCGCAAATATTCATACGCAGTTATTAGGTCGTATTGACAGGATATCAAACATGTTTCACGGCACTGTGTTTCAAGGCACATACGCACTGTGTTGACGGGATAATACCTATTTCCTGGAATTTAGTTCGTAAATGATGTCGAAAGTTGACACAAAGTTCAGATTCCGCATAAGCTCTGAAATTGTTGCCAATTTTCGACGTCATTTACGGAAGATGCGACCGAATTCCGAAATCAATATCGGCGAAGGTTATTCCAAAAGCCGGGCATATTTTCATGACTTCCTCGTTCAGTTACGTCACTGTAGTAACCAACTACTGTCTGTTTCGCGAAAGCTGCCCAAATGTTAAGACTATATAAACAATGCAAAGACAATATTTGTTTTCAATAATATTAAATTAAAGAAAAAATTGAGAATGAGCTTTTTTTTATTTCGTGAAAATTGGTAAAATATTGATTTTATTACAAAACAATTATTTGTCTATGGGAAAATAACATGGGGGGAAAGGAGGTAGAGGAGCTGTGGGAGGAGTGAAAAAACGATAAAAAAATGGAAATTGACTCCGAAACGTGGCTAGATAGCTTGGAAAACTAAGAAAACAAAAGTGTTTTTTTTTCGTAATAAAATCAATATTGGAGCAAATTTCAATAAATAAAAAATAGGATCATTCTTAAATTTTGCTATAAAAAATATTGTTTTTGCATTGTTTATACAATGTATAGCCGTAAAATTTGGGCAAGTTTCGTGAAACAGACAGTAGGGCCCGTTTCACTAAACTTCGTACGATAACAATGTTCGTATGCCTCAATTTTTATCATTTTAATTAACACTTTAATGTGGAGGTCTAATACTATCATGTAATACGTGCATGTATTGGTCGTTAAATCTGAAGGTGTATGATCACGTGGTACTAACAGCAACAACAAGTACCGATTCAAAGTACGTATTATTTTATAGTTTCCTTATTACGTAACGGATTTTGATGAAATATGGCGCATCAAACGCGTCTTGTTAAGCTGCACTCTGTAATTTCGCCAAAACTTATATCGTTTTTGCGAAGAATCGATTTCCGTGTTACACGGAAATCGATTTTTTGCAAAAACGACATAAGTCTGTGCCAAACTCCCTGGACCACAAAATGCAGCTCATGAAGACGCGTTTGCTGCGCCATATTTCATTAAAATCCGTTGCATATTATTAAAAGGAAACCATCAAATAATACTTACTTTGGAGTGGGCGACGTTGTTGTTGTTGTAACCATGTGATCATGCATCTTGGTTACTAACTTTGCTGAAAACTTTAGTTTTGCGTTTACGAACGGTTTAGCCGTACGAAGTTTAGTGAAATACGCCCCAGGTATTGCTGTACATATATAGAATAGTAGGTTAGTGCCGTCAATGGGTAAAAAATATCTGGCAAGGCTCAGGAAACGGGATGGGCGAGGCTATGCCGAGCACATCCCGTTTCCGTGCCGCGCCAGATATTTTTTCCATTCACGTCACTAACCTACTATTCTATTTATCCCGTCAACACCTACAAATGGCTGTAAAATGCAAAAAGAATATAACCCCTGCAACCGCACATATTAATACGCAGTGATTAGGTCGTATTGGCAGGATATCAAAAATGTTTCACGGCACTGTGTTTCACGGCACATACCCACTGTGTTGACGGGATAAATAACTAAACTGTGTGTTCTAAAACTATTAAACGAATGGGACAGTGATAGAAGGTTACTAACTCCCGCATGGCGTTAGCCCCCTTCTTCCACTGGCCCCAGAACATGATTTATAAACCAGCCGGCATTACATACACTGAATAAGTTGCATTTACCTACACTGGTTGTATATCAAGTACTTGCACATACTTATTATTTATGATCTGATTGAGAATAGTAGGTTAGTGCCGTGAATGGGAAAAAATATCCGGCAAGGCTCAAGCATTTCTTTATTTCTCATCAGAAGTATATGTTGTGACCACTCATTTGAACCGTCTCGCCGAGACGGTTCAAATGAGTGGTCACAACATATACTTTGGTTCAGAAATAAGGAAAATAGATAGAGAATAGTAGGTTAGTGCCGTGAATGGGAAAACATATCTGGCAAGGCTCAGGAAACGGGATGGGCGAGGCTCTGCCGAGCACATCCCGTTTCCGTGCCGCGCCAGATATTTTTTCCCATTCACGGAACTAACCTACTATTCTATTTATCCCGTCAACACCTACAAATGGCTGTAAAATGCAAAAATAGTATTGACTGGATATCAAAAATGTTTCACGGCACATACGCACTGTGTTGACGGGATAAAAATAAATTAAAGGCATATTTATTCGAAATCATTGAAACGGGAAGGTTTTACAAAATCTACGATCGATTAATGTGTTATGATATACTAGCACTTTCCATCGTTTACGTACTCACTCATGCCAATAACATATACTTGCTAATATATACATATGTGCCTGTGAAATGGTGCTTATGGGTAACATGCCTGATTTACAGTGAAACCTCCCACGTTGTCCGGTTTAGAGAGGGTACACTGTACATGGATATGAAAACGATATAAACTAGAAAATATGGTCTGTCGACGCACTTAGGGCCCCTGTAGGTGATTTGAGAAACTCTTACAAAAAATGATATACATGTACAAACAATATACACTGTTGCTGTATACATGCGTATAAACTTTCAAATTGACCGTATGCACGCTATGCCACTTGCTACTAGTAACAATACTATTCGTTTGTCTAGTATCAGTTTACATTATGCCGAGTGATATATTTACGCGAACGAAATGAAAGTGAAATGAAAATTATATGAAGTTTAAATGATATATAAAGTTACAAACGGTACACTACTGTCTGTTCCACGTTTTGCTGCCGACGAACATTTGGCTATTAAACACATTAAACCTAAAAAATATTTAAAAGTAAGTACTTTTTCATCAATAATAAAAAAGTCAACCCTCCCAAAAATATTTTGTTTCATGAAATTCCATCAAATATTGATTGTATTGCGAACAAACTATTTATGGGAATAAGTCTGTGCCAAACTCCATAGACCACCAAATGCAGCTCATGAAGACGCGTTTGCTGCGCCATATTTCATCAAAATCCGTTGCATATTAAGGAAACTATCAAATAAAACTTACTTTGGAGTGGGCGACGTTGTTGTTGTTGTAACCACGTGATTAGCACCTTGATCTCTACTCACATATAAATTGCATAAGGTCTATTTCGCACATAATAATCCTATGATATGGATAAGAAATAACGTAAATCCATATAGAAACATACATTCATAATCCATACTGATGTAATAATTGATCAATCGTATGATATTTTTAAAGGTACATGCCCATTCAGTAGTCACATAATGTGCTGTCTATCAGAGACATCATCTAAGCCATGTTCTGGCAGAATAAACATTTATTCACTATTACACCACACAAAGATTGGCATTATTACACATTTTATATCACACTTAAATTTCCACACTGATATCAGGGGCGATAACTGTGTTTCCTTAAACAGTTAACGGACATTACTATTTGTTCTCTGTATTTATTTTTTGATGTGCAATGATCATATTTTATAATCTGTCGAAAATATATTTTTTCAGGTGACGCATTTAATTAATATATATTATTAAAACATGTCATGCCTCATTTGCATATGAAAATAGCCTGATACCACCGCGCGTCACTATCAGTAAAATAAATATTACTAAATGATTTTATCCCGTCAACACAGTGCGTATGTGCCGTGAAACACGGTGCCGTGAAACATTTTTGATATCCAGTCAATACAATTTTTGCATTTTACAGCCATTTGAAGGTGTTGACGGGATAAATAGAATAGTAGGTTCGTGCCGTGAATGGTAAAAAATATCTGGCGCGGCACGGAAACGGGATGTGCTCGGCAGAGCCTCGCCCATCCCGTTTCCTGAGCCTTGCCATATATTTTTCCCATTCACGGCACTAACCTGCTATTCTCTATCTATTTTCCTTATTTCTGAACCAAAGTATATGTTGTGACCACTCATTTGAACCGTCTCGGCGAGACGGTTCAAATGGTGGTCACTACATATACTTCTGATGAGAAATAAAGAAATTATTGAGCCTTGGCATACATTTTTCCCATTCACGGCACTAACCTACTATTCTCTAAATATCTGTATTGTGGGCACTCGTACATTTTAGAACTAGATGAATAGTGACACAATTATACACTTATTTAATTCCTATAAATAACATTTTGTGCCTACTGAGTGGGCATGTACATTTTTCTTAAATATTGCACTCATATAAACTTAAATTATAAAAAATGATAAGGGTAAGAAACATGATACTTTCATAATCCATACTGATTCATTAATCGATCAAACATACAGCTACGCTATGTATGCGTGTTATATTTTAACCACAATATCTTCAATGTTTTACTCATATAAACTTAAATTATAATATTTGATATGGGCAACAAACATTATTTCGTAATACATGTACGACTCATTTACTAATCGATTAAACATACGTAAGATCTATGGGATGTACCAGTGTGCTATATTAACCAAATGTCTTCAGTTTTACACTAATGTTAATTATTTAATATAAGGATAATAATATAAAATGTCATACATACCGGTTAGTTGCAATATGCCCGAGTCATGAAGTTACACCAACACTGACTGTGTCGCGTTGCCATGTTGCCAACCGTCAACAGACGAACTCCATTTTCTTTGCATCTCCGTGCAAATACCCCGTTAATGTAATTGAAGATTTCCGTCGGAAATTTCGTCGAAGAATCGCGATATTTGTGCTGCAAAGTGCGCGATAATGCTGCAATTCACAACACATATGCGGAATCCCATTCCGCATTTGTATTGTGAATTTCAGCATCTTTCATTGCAATTTACGGAAGTCACAGACGTTTGTATCGACGTCATCGACTACCGGTAAGCCACGTTTTCCCGTCTCCACAACCAGTCACGTGACTTGATACGCTTTATTGGTCGCAAGATGCGATATTAAAATCGAATCTGAATGTATTAATCTAAACCAGCGATGGATGGAGTGGTGTATTGGAAATGTGTATTGGCCACGAGAAAATAACGTTATTTTCTTTATGAGCAGTCTAGAGAATGGCAATACACCAGATCAGCGGAACCACACAATGCAGCTAAGCGTTTCACTGGTACAATACTTTTAAGCAGTACTGTACGTCAAATAAATATCTACGATTGGATGAAGAATATAGGAAAACACTGCGATTATAAGGTTGTAAAACATCATCTTTTGTTAGGTGGTATATATAATTATACACATTTTCTCATGCTGTCCAAATATAGCCTTGTCGTTAATGCAAAATGGATTTGTTTACTGAAAGCGTAAGCACAACAAAAGGTGAAAACATCAGTCGGCACATATGGATATACAACATAGAAAATTACATAATTTGATCAGTTTGTGTCGATTTTCATTCCTCATCAATCAAAAGTTACATACAAAATTGTACACGAGTCATGATTTACTATGATATTTATTAAACGAGTATATTGATTTCATAAGAAACGAGGTTAAGTTTCTTACAAATAAAACATGAACTTAAAATACATGTATATATGAAACACAAATTATCTTACACGAGTGACAATTCAATATGATATTTCGATGGTCTAGTAACATAAGGTCGTAACTGCTATGCTAAAGCATAGCACTTACGACCTTATGTTACTAGACCATCGATTTAATAAACGACTTTACTGACTTCGTAAGAAACGATGCTGTGCCAAGTTTCTTATAAAATCAGCAAACGAGTTTAATTTACAAGTGCGTAGAGCATCTTACATGAATGATGATTTAATACATTTATCAAACGAGTTCGTAACAAAATTTGTTACGCCGTGTTTCTTATCAACTTAGTCAACATAATTAATATAGTAATTTCCAATAACCTCCGAAGGGGAACACATTTAATACACATTGTTTTAAAGTCACTCTATTTATTAAATTTTCGACCACGTGGTCTTTACCAGATAAAGACCATGTGGTCGAAAAGTTAACAAAACTCGATGGCCGCGGCCTGCATGTCGCGCCTTGGGGCGAGGCATCGACACTAAACAAAGAGAACGTTAACCAAAAAAATGTAACCAAGAACTTTAACCGGACACACGTACGTACGTACGTACGTACGCCAAAGTGCCGACTATATCGCGCTTTCCGCAAGCGGGCGCGACAAAAAGTGTTCGTTTGTTTGTTTGTTGGGGTTTAACGGCCTATCAACAGCTAAGGTCATTTAATTCCGGGTCAATGGGTTTAGTACTAAATCCCATATATTACCTGTACAGGTACATGCACATGTTCAAGTATGCACAAGGGGGGGGGGGGGGGGCGGGGAATCCCAAAATCAGAAGTGAATATTTACAATAACAAAACAATATATTCAGCCCTGAAATCAGAATATTCCTGATATCATGCCAGGTCCTCGCCACACCAGAATCACTTGGCCCTTCCCAAAAGCAATAGGATCAGTAATAATTTTACTACTTTTATAATGGGCAATAACCCAATTCAACTCCCAGGTAACTAAAGAGCCAAATATAAAAACGTACCTGAGGGCCAAACCAGGCAAATCGTGATTCCTATCAGGTGGAACCCATACCGTTAATTTACGCCATCTCATTCGCCCGACCACCACCCACAATAAAAAGAGTGACTTTAAAACAACGATAATTAATATATATATGCAATATAGGTCATCTAGTTATTTTACATGAGTGACGAGTTAATATGATATTTATAACACGAGTTTACTAAGAAATAGGACTAAGCCGAGTTTCATATGACATCAGTCCACACGTTTAATAAATACAACTTATTAAATCCACGCTTAATGCATGTGTAGACGCGTGATGTGTGTGACACTGTCCGATTCACGTACAGAGTAAACACTACTCAGGGGCCCGTTTCACTAAACTTCGTACGACTAAAATGTTCGTAAGTGCAAATTTCAATTGATGGATTTTACATTTGTTGAGCATAGGCTGCATATGCAGCCTATGCTCAATAAATGTAAATCCATCAATTGTTTACAAGAAAATAGTGTTAATGTGAAATTTACAGACTTTTACACTTACGAACATTTTAGTCGTATAAAGTTCAGTGAAACGGCCCTCAGAATATACTGCCTTGTCGCATATCCCAGGAATACAACGTTTCCAGTAACACTCGTACATTATTTGCCAGGCCCGTACGCAGGAATTATTTTAGGGGGGTGCGTTATCGACGGCGCGAAGGGCTAAACATTGTTTTTGCACACCCACGGACAGACCTCGGCAGATTAACCCTTTCACCCCTAAGTAACTGGAATGGATTTTGATTTGTTAATATTGCGACCAATCTAAATCATCACAAACTGATTTTCATGCGAGTCCATTTATGAACATGGGGTGTTTTTGTTCTCAAAATTATGAAAATTAATTGCAAAAAGTGCAGATCCTGATGAGACGGCTCGTTACGAGCCGGCTCATCTGGATCTACACTGTTTGCCAATACCACTATACAGGCCTGCGGGTTAAGAATGAAAGGGTTAATGAGTGTGCGTACGCACCCGTCGCACGGGCCTGTTTGCCCATGCATATACAGGTATAAACGTATACCATTACATTAATTTGGGGGTAGACCTTTGGAAACAATGTGCATGGAAATATGGAACAGTACAACGGTTTACTATTGTTTAAATTTTAAACAATGAAAATAGGACCATACGAGTGAAAATGAAACATACCGTGTATACTACATGACATATGTAAAGGATATTACGTGAGTCACGATTTAATATAGAGTTTATGAATTCACGTTCAAAGGGAGTTTAATAAATATCATATTAAACGGGTCAATATAGTACGGAGCACAGCAGGTGACGTATAATGTTGTTTTTTTTTTATTAATTCGTTCCCACGAAATAACAATTCGTTCACTCAATTTAACAATTCGTTCTCGCGAAATAATAATTCCTTCCAAGTGAGGGAGCGAATTGTCATTTCGTGGGAACGAATTGTTAAATTGAGGGAACGAATTGTCATTTCGAGGGAACGAATTGTTAAATTGAGGGAACGAATTGTTATTTCGTGGGAACGAATTAATAAAAAAAATCCATGTCCCCTGCGGGGCTCCGTAGAATATCATATTAAACGGGTCAATTTTGTTTGTTTGTTTGTTTGTTGGGCTTTAACGGCCTATCAACAGCTAAGGTCATTTAAGGCCGGGTCAATGGGTTTAGTACTAACTGCCATATATTACCTGTAAAAGTACATGTTCAAGTACATGTACAAATGGTGGGAAAATCAAAATCAGAACTGAATATTTACAATGAAAAAACTATATATTCAGCCCTGAAATCAAAATAATCCTGATCTGATACCAGGTCCTCGCCACACCAGAATCACTTGGCCCCATCCCAAAAGCAGTAGGCTCAGTAATAATCTTACTACTTTTATAATGGTCAATAACCCAATTAAACTCCCAGGTAACAAAAGAGTCAAAGATAAAAATGTACCTGAGGGCCAAACCAGGCAAATCGTGATTCCTATAAGGAGGAACCCATACCGTTAATTTACACCGTTGCGTTCACCCGACCAACCACCCACTAAACGGGTCAAACAAGTATATGAACTTATATCGCAAATGTTAGATGCACGGTCGATATTAAAGTTGGGGTCCCATCTAGTAGGCATAACATGTACTGTATATAAATTAAATAAGTACATAATTGTGTAACTATTCCACCAGTTTTAAAAATCATAAGTGCCCGCTATATAGATATAATCATTTAATAATATTTATATTATATATAGTGACTCGCGGTGGTATTAGGCTATTTTGATACGCAAATGAGGCACTGGACATTGTTAAATTATTTATGCAAAGTAAATCCGTCACCTGAACAAATAATTTTATCGAAAAATTATAAAGTATGATCATTGCACATCAAAAAATAAATACAGATAATAAATAGTAATTTCCGTTAATATTTTAAGGAAACACGGTTATCGTCCCTGATATCAGTGTGGAAATACACGTTTAATATACAAAGTATAATAATGTCAATGAATACGTCGGGTAATGGCGAAGGATTGTATATTTTGCCCGAAAATGTCATATCTAAAGAATGGAGGGCACAAATACATGTATGTCTCCATAAATTATAACCTGAAATGTGGGACCCAAGCTTTAACTGTACAGACGGACAACCGTATCCATAGGTACATGCACTTGTGAGATTCGAAAATGTGAGTTATCTCCCCTTAAGAACAGACAAAACGTGCAATTATGTTAATCGGCATTACGATAAACGGTTCATCTGTGTTGATATTCAAAGACAGATAGATGCACAGCATAATATTCGATGCCCGTACTGAATACTACGTACCCCACGCTCTCAGTTGCTGAGAAAATTTACCTTATGGCGATTGCGGCCAGCCTAGCCCCAGATCAGCCTGCGCATTTGCGCAGTCTGATCTGGGTCTGCGCTGGTCGTCATTCCATCAATGAAACACCCGTCATGCTTCTAACAAGTAATATAGATTAATACGCGGGTACATGAGTGTGCTATTTGATCAGGAGCTACACTGGTCGTAAATCCCATAAGCCCATATCTCCAGTTACAGTCACATATGCGCTGTCAGTATACATCACAGATACATTGAATACCATATTTCTCACGCGCTAAGTAGCTAAGAAAATGTACCTTATGTCGATTACGACCAGCGTAGCACCAGATCAGCCTGCGCATTCGCGCAGTCTGATCTGGGTCTGCGCTGGTCGACATTCGATCAATGACACAGGCTAACTGCTATCAAGACTAGATGGCCGCGGCCTGCATGTCGCGCCTTGGGGCGAGGCATGGACACTAAACAAAGAGATATAGTAAAACGAAAAACATTAACAACCAACAACTTTAAACTTTAACGTACGTACATACATACGCCAAAGTGCGGACTATATCGCGCTTTCCGCAAGCGGGCGCGACAACAACCATTAAATTCACATCTTAGTGCAATCTTGGCAAGATCTGAATTTAATTGGCAATTATCATATGGTACATTCTCTCACGCAATGATCCTGTTATGCACTATATGCAGTTGCCGTCGCACGTCGCTGGTATTTGTTGATTCGTCAGTCGCCATAACGGCTTATACGAATTCATTAAAGCGACAACACCACAATTCTGAAGCATAATTCAACAGATTCATCTAGTGCATACTGAGCATGCGTAACGCTACAGTGTTTACAGTCATTCATTTATCAGGATCTCAAACATGAAAGTAGTATTCTTTTACGAATTATATTATTATTACATTCAGTATCCCATCAACTGTTTGGAATTCATTTCTTTGCAAATTAATTAATTAATAGTTGAGTGGAATTGGTTTACCTCCGCCATATCGGCTTGCGGAGAGCTTGCCCTCTCCTCTCACGTGATAAACATATAATACGAAAACCTCCATTGCATGCATGTTACCTCAACCTCACACCCCTCCACCCACAATGATTGAAAAGCTGCTCCACCAACGTATTTTTATGGTTCGCCTCTTTAAAATGTTTAAGGTTCGTCTAATGAATTTGGTAACTTTCGCCGCTTCACTTCATATGGCGTATAAGATGTGTCTATACCACGAAATGAAAAGAGCGCCAATTGACGGAAACTGCCGACCTTACACGAATCATTCAATTGCAAAATGAAATGTGGCTTTGACTGGGGAAATGAGGCTTATGGGTTTTGCGGTCAGTGTATATCCAGATCAGCCTGTGCATCCGCACAGGCTGATCAGGATCTGCGCTGATCGCTATTCCATCAATGAAACGCACGGCATGCTTCTAACAAGCAATTTAGATCGTTATCAGATGACATGAAATTCAGTACGACTGTGACTGGAGAAATGGGGCTTGTGGGATTTGTCACCAGTGTAGCTCCTGATCAAATGACACATTCATCATGAATGTGTCATTTGATCAGGAGCTACACTGGTGACAAATCCCACACGCCCCATTTTATCCAGTCAGTCATAATGAATTTGCGGAATTGTATCGCTATTTACTTATTTACATGCATGTCATGGTATTTAACGGCCTGTCAACAACTAAGGTCATTATAGGCCGGGCTAACGGGGGCGAATCCCATATTTCACTGTATGGATAGGTGGGTGGGGCTATTTACATCGACAAAATATATATTCATCTCCGAAATTATAATATCCTGATCCGACGTAAGCTCCTCAAAAACACCGACCCACTCACTAAAAGTAATAGGATTAGTACTAATTGTATAAGGGGTATAACCTGATTCAACTCTCAAGTAACAAGAAAGCCATAAATTAAATGTTCACGAGAGCCCAACCAGAATGTGTCGCTAGCCACGTCCAAATTTGACGAATATGTATTTCCGAACAACAATAACTCGATTTCATTATGACGCTGGGACGTTAAACCCTGCCCTTGTCCTCTATATCGGGAGCTATACATGAACTTGCCGCTCATATCATAATGTACAGGTATCCCACCACAGGTCAAGTAAATGTAAATGCTTTGATTTAACGATGGCACTGGCTCGATGACCTTGCATGTCGGGAGCGACTATTTAAGTCCCCATCCGATAGGACTAGGCTAGCACGAATGTGTCTTGCCCAAGGACACGCCGAATCGGTACTCGGGACCTTTCGATCCGTACACCGATGCTCTACCACTGAGCTATTGCGGCTGATAACAGGTCAAGATCTACAATTGGTACGCATCATTTAGTAATTATTAATTTGACCCTTAGACCGCTACACACGACAATTGTCGTCTGCTGTTGCTTTTACATCTTGCCTTATTTCTCAATAAAAACATGGTTTGACAGCACTTTAGAATCATTTCCAATGGAAATGATTCTGAAGTGCTGTCAAACCATGTTTTTATTGAGAAATAAGGCAAGATATAAAACGAACAGCAGACGACAATTGTTGTGAGTAGCGGTCTAAGGGCTGAACATTAGCTGCCTAAATTAACATTAACATTACATTTTAACTGATTCTAAAGTGCTGTCAAACCATGTTTTTGATGATGAAAATGGAAAATAGAAAATAAACATCAGACGAAAAAAAATTAAGATAGCGGTGTAAGGGATATTGGTGTGTCAAGAGCTATGTTTAACGGGGTTGATTCCCATATGTTGATTCCCCTGTTGTGACGAGAGGTAAACATCCAAAACCAGAACGGAATATTTACAGGAAAAAATGGATTTGTCAGTAAGCGAGGCTTACGGAATACCCACGCGTGGACACAGGTACCCCTAAATATGTAGTTTATAACATATTTCCCTGATGTTAAGTTTAGTGACGGACGGACGAACGCACGGACGGACGGACAACCTGGCTCCAGTATACCCCCTACAACTCGTTGCGGGGGCATAAATATATTCGGCGCTGAAATTAGAATATCCTGATTAAGTGCCAGGTCCCCCAACATCAGTTTGTTTGTTTGTTTATTGGTGTTTAACGGCCTATCAACAGCTATGGTCATGTATGGCCGGGCCAACAGGTACGATCCCGTATTCAACCTGCTGCATTGGGAAAACTCGCAAAATCAGAACGGAATATTTACATCGAGAAAAAATATATTCAGCCCTGAAATTAGATTAATCTGATCTGGTGCACACCAAAGTCACTTGGCCTCACCACATGAGAGTCATTAAGCCCCACTCCCTAAAAGTAATACGATTAGTACTAATCTTACTACTTTTATAACGGGTGTACCGGATTCAACTCCCAAGTAGCAGGAAAGCCAATCATGCACATGAGGGCCAAACCAGGGATATCGGGATTCCGATAAAGACTAAACCCACCGTTAAACGTAACCTTTGCATGCTCCCAACCAACCACCCAAACAGCATTTATAAGCCCTGTTGCATCTATGAAAGCCCAGGATAGTCTTTATAAAAGCGCCATTCAAGATTCAATGCAATACAAACGAGCGCGTGGATCAATATCTAAAAGATGTAATTTATGTCAGTACATCTATACATCTATATAATATATATGAGACAAGCCATGCGAGTTCATACCTGAGAACATGACAAATATTCACATAATTTACGATATTTTCTGTAAATGGCGTCGAAAGTTGACGAAATGTTCAGAGCAAATGCGGAATAGGATTCCGCATTTGCTATGAAAATTTCGTCAACTTTCAACGTCCCTTAAAGAAAATATCACAGTTTCTGTAGATATTATTCATGAAATATCGCACATCTCATTAGGTAGAAAACCCCTTGATGTGTTTCATATAAACCGTATAATACCACACCCGGTAACAGCCAAATACTGTAGACATCGATATTGATTTGCTGTGGTTATGCACTAATGAATGTATTATCCACTCGAGGTGGGAATTAGACACATATTCACCCTTAGACCGCTATCTTATTTTTTTTGTCGTCTGCTGTTTATTTTCTATTTTCCATTTTTATCATCAAAAACATGCTTTGACAGCACCTTAGAATAATTTACAACATGCTTTGACAGCACTTCAGAATCATTTCCATTGGAAATGATTCTGAAGTGCTGTCAAACCATGTTTTTATTGAGAAATAAGGCAAGATATAAAAAGAACAGCAGACGACAATTGTTGTGACAATTTGTAGCGGTCTAAGGGCTAAACATTAACTGTCTAATTTCCGCATATAGAAACCATGCGATGTCTAATTCCCGTGGGCGGGAGAAGAGTGTTAGCGCTGTTATGACGGGTTGATTTATGGACGGCCGACTTATGGACGCCTCTTATTGCCACAAACGTATTTCTTTGCTGTTTAATTCCCGTCTCCGGCGAGTTTTGATGTCTAATTCCCAGGGTCCATTGCTAGGTGCATTGACGAATAAAATTGGACGGCGTTCTATACCCAGGTAGTTTAAAGGTACATGCCCACTCAGTAGGCACAACATGTTCTTTATATCAGAGACATCATCACGAGAGGTATTATTATTAAAGTAAATCCCTGTCTAGCAGTGTCTTGTGTATTTATTATCCAAAATGTCACATACGACGTATATAATTACCATATACCGTTTATTACGGAGCCCCGCAAGAGACATAGATTTTTATTTATTAATTCGTTCCCACGAAATAACAATTCGTTCCCATAATTTAACAATTCGTTCCCTCGAATTAACAATTCGTTCCCTCGAATTAACAATTCGTTCCCACGAAATGACAATTCGTTCCCTCAATTTAACAATTCGTTCCCTCGAATTAACAATTCGTTCCCACGATATAACAATTCGTTCCCACGAATTAACAATTCGTTCCCGAATTTATATCGGACACACAGACACATGGACGGACGGACGGACGGACGTGACGGACGGACGGACGGACATATGCCAAAATGCCGACGATATCACGCTTTCCGCAAGTTGGCGCGACAATGATGATAAACACCCATGTGAAGTATCAAGGTTTGGGTGAAGCAGTTTCAGAGATATAGTACACGAAAAAACTTTAACAAAAAAAATAAAAATAATTTGACCTTGACATTGGGCACAGGGGCCGCACGGTTGGGGTGGGGGGGGGGGGGTAGAATGAAAATATGGATGATGATAAACAACCATGTGAAGTTTCAAGGTAATGGGCGAAGCAGTTGCAGAGATATAGTATAACGAAAAACTTTTAACCAACAAACTTTAACCAGACGTACGTTCAAAAGTTAACGTTGAAGTTAAAGTTAAAGTCAATTACGTAGAAATAATAGGTGAAGGTAAAACAAATGGTCACATGTTGGATAGTTGTATGTGGTAGGCACCCCTTGGTTATGAAGCTGTGAAAGTTTGGTGGTCCTAGGTGGTACAGTACCAAAGAAATGGACTTAAACACGAAAACTTAACATTGTAAACACGAAAACTTAACATTGAAAATGGCTAAGTCGACTGCGAGGAAAAAATGGGTCAAGTTAAAAAAAAAGTAATATATTGGATAGTGATATGTGGTTGGCACCCCTTGATTATGAAGCTGTGAAAGTTTGGTGGTCCTAGGTGGTACAGTAACAAAGAAATGGACTCAAACACGAAAACTTAACATTGATTGTGGACGCCGCCCACCGCTCGCCCGCCGCCCGCCAGCCCGGCTTTCGCCAATCCAATAGCCTGGATTTTTAAAAAAAAAACCTGGCTAATAAATGTAAATCCATCAATTGAAATTTCCAGACGATCCTAAATTTGCATTTACGAACATTTTTAGTCGTACGAAGTTTAGTGAAACGGGCCCCAGGTCTCCAGTCGGAATTCCGGTAAGGATGAATCCAGATCGTTAAATTACCCATCACATATTCCCAGCTGCCACCCACTATTATCATAATGAACTACAGTCAACCCAGTGCTAACGGCCACCTGCGAATAGCAATTACATGTACCTGTCTATAGTAGCCATGAGTTTCCGCAATTACGACATAAATCAACCTGCGAACAAAGACCGCATGTTTTGTTTGTTTATTTGTTGGGGTTTAACCGTCTACATGTATCAACAGCCAAGGTCATTTAAAGCCGGGTCAATGGATCAAGACCGCATGCGAACAAAGGATAGATTCTCTTCCCATGGCTGGCCTTTATTGACAGGTTCGACTGTATAGGTGTTCTGAGTGTCCGATTTAGAGAGGTTCCATGAGTGTACATGAATTATCATTACTGTCTGTTTCACGGTTTGCTGCTGACGAACATTTGGCCATTAAAATCATTAAGTCCAAACAATATTTAAATGTACTACGTACTTTTTCATCAATAACAAAAAAAGTCACCCTCCACAAAATATTTTATTTCATGAAATTCCGTAAAATATTTATTTTATTGCGACAAGTTTCCTATGGGAATTTAACAAGGGGGCTAAAAATAGATTGTATTTTATATTTTTGTTATTTGTGGACCGATTTTCAAAATCTAACTTTTGTTTTCTTAGTTACATCATTTCCAAGCTATCTAGCCAGGTTTCTGAGTCAAATTCCAAAAGTATTCATTTTTTAACTACTCCCCCTCCTCTTCCGCCCATTCCCACCCCCCCCCCCCCCCCCATGTTAAATTCCTATATGAAAATGTTTGTGTTCGCTATTAAATCAATATTTTATGAAATTTCATCAAACAACAAGATACTGGGAGGGTGACCATTTTGTTATTGGTGAAAAATTACTTACATTTAAATATGTTTTAGATATAAAGTGTATAATCGCCATAAGTTCGTTGGCAGGAAAACATGGAACAGACAATAAATCCCCTCCTGTCTATTCGCGAGGGAAAAAAGCGGTTTCTAACTTGATACAATTCATTTCCCATAATTCCATAAACAAAGCTATAGGTGGCTGTGACTGGATAAATGGAGCTTATGACATTTGTGACCTGTGTAGCTCCTGATCAAATATCACGTTCCTGTAGCCTGATAACACCAACATTGCAAAGTATACTTATCTAGCAAAGTATACTTTGAGGGAGTAATCCTTTATTTTTCCAGAAATGCATTATTTCATATAGAACTAACGACTGCATATATTTGATGATTACAAGTATGCAGAATTATTATACTGAATTTATTACATTATCACAGCCAAAATGGCTGTGATAATGTAATAAATTCAGTATAATAAAAACTAATAAATTTATCCTAAAATTGAAAATTTCTCCCTCAAAGTATACTTTGCTAGAAAAGTATACTTTACAATGTTGGTGAAATAGGCTACTGATCTACATGTATATTATGTAAATGTATTATATATAGAGAATAGTAGGTTAATGCCGTGAATGGTAAAAATTATCTGGCAAGGCTAAGGAAAAGGGATGGGCGAGGTTCTCCCGTTTCCGTGCCGCGCCCGAGATGTTTTCCCATTCACGGCACTAACCTACTATTCTATTTATCCCGTCAACACCTACAAAGAGCTTTAAATGCAAACTATAACCCCAGCCGCGTCCTCAAATTCGGAGAATCGACTAGTATGACAACCGCACATATTCATACACAGTGATTAGGTCGTATTGACAGGATATCAAACATGTTTCACGGCACCGCGTTTCACGGCACATACGCACTGTGTTGACGCGATACATTTTCAGCGCATGCCGGGTGTTTCATTGATGGAATGGCGAACGGTGCGGATGCACAGTCTGATCAGGATCTCCACTGGTCGCAAAAACTCAAAAGCCCATTTATCCAGTCACATCCGCATTTACTGAATGTCACAGACATCATCTATTATATTAAAGACACAGTACCTTGCTAAAATAGCCAATCGTATCAAATTCGAAAATGACATAGTAGAGAACATGTATATTGTAAAGATTGTCATTAAAGAAGCAAAAGCAGACAAGACAATAACAAGAAATCAATTTATCCCGTCAACACAGTGCGTATGTGCCGTGAAACACGCTGCCGTGAAACATTTTTGATATCCTGTCAATACGACCTAATCACTACGTATGAATATATGCGGTGACGGGTGTTACTTTTTTTGCATTTTAAAGCCATTTGTAGGTGTTGACGGGATAAATAGAATAGTAGGTTAGTGCCGTGAATGGGAATAAATATCTGGTGCGGCACGGAAACGGGATGTGCTCGGCAGAGCCTCGCCCATCCAGTTTCCTGAGCCTTGCCAGATATTTTTTGCCATTCACGGCACTAACCTACTATTCTCTATATTGTAAAGATTGTCATTAAAGAAATAAAAGCAGACACGACAATAACAAGAAATCAATGTTAAAGGTACATGCCCACTCAGTAAAAAATATCCGGCAAGGCTCAAGAATTTCTTTATTTCTCATCAGAAGTATATGTTGTGACCACTCATTTGAACCGTCTCGCCGAGACGGTTCAAATGAGTGGTCACAGCATATACTTTGGTTCAGAAATAAGGAAAATAGACAGAGAATAGTAGGTTAGTGCCGTGAATGGGAAAAAATCTGGCAAGGCTTAGGAAACGGGATGGGCGAGGCTCTGCCGAGCACATCCCGTTTCCGTGCCGCGCCAGATATGTTTCCCATTCACGGCACTAACTGCAATACAAATAAGTCATTAAAGGTACATGCCCACTCAGTAGGCACAAACTGTTCTTTATATCAGACATCATCCGAGACATTTTCTGGCAAAATAAACTTTCATTCGCCATTACCCCACGTATTGATTGGCATTATTATACAGTTTTATATCAGACGTAAATGTCCACTCTGATATTAGGGGCGATAACCGGGTTTCCTTAAAATGTTAACGGACATTACTATTTATCCTCTGTATTTATTTTTTGATGTGCAATGATCATACTTTATAACCTGTGGAAAATACTATGTTTTTAGGCGACACATTTAATTTGTATAAATAATTAAAACATAGTATGCCGCATTTGAATAGGAAAATAGCCTGATACCACTGCGCGTCACTATAAGTAAAACATATTACTAAATGATTATATCTGTATAGCGGGCAGTCGTAATTTTAAGAACTTGTGGAATAGTGACACAATAATACACTAATTTAATTCCTATAAAGAACAGTTTGTGCCTACCGACTGGGCATGTACCTTTAACAAGAGGCCCAAATGGGCCTGTATCGCTCACCTAAAAGCCTCCATAGTGGTCATCTTGATTTCACAAAGACTCTTCACTTACAACTTCAAATGTTCCACAGAATTTGTTGGTACCTTCTGATCTAACATATATTGCGAATGTGCATGTGATTTACTGCTATACCTTCGATTTGATATATAAAATGACCATATTCGGGCCATGACCATTTCTGGCCCAGAGGCCACCATATGAACAAATCTGAATCAGCGTTAACTATCGATCATTCATACAAAGTTTCGTCGAAATCGGCCTGGCGGTTTGTGAGAAGATTTTTTGACAATTTGACCTACTTTTCAACGGCGGACATCTTGGATTTGGTGATGACCTCCATTTTGACAAAAATGAACAGGCTTCACCAACAAACCATTTCAGTTAAGTTTGGTCAATATCGGCCAAGCAGTTCACAAGAAGAAGTCCTTTGAAATCTTTAGTAAAAGAACAACCTTTTGACCGGTCGGTGGCCATCTTGGATGACGTAATCATCTGATTTTGGCAAAACATGCTCCAGAGTGATCGTCTCGTCGATACCTTGGATTGGATATATTATATGACCATATTCGGTCAAAAATATAATTTGACCCCTAGTTGACCCCTCGGGCCACGCCCATTTTTGACCGAGGGGCCACCATACGAACAAATCTGAAACAGCGTTAACTATCAATCATCCACACCAAGTTTCGTCGAAATGCGACTGGAGGTTTGTTAGAAGAAGATTTTTTGACAATTTGACCTACTTTTCAACGGCGGACATCTTGGATTTGGTGATGACCTCCATTTTAACAAAAATGGACAGGCTTCACCCACAGACCATTACAGTTAAGTTTGACAAATATCGGCCAAGCAGTTCACAAGAAGAATACGTTTGAAATCTTTAGTAAAATAACAACTTGTTTACCTTTCGGTGGCCATCTTGGATAACAAAATCATCTGATTTAGACAAAAAAATGCTCCAGAGTGATCGACTAGTCGATACCTTCGATTTGATATATTATATGACCATATTCGGGAAACAAGAGGGCCATGATGGCCCTAATTCGCTCACCTGACTCCATGAACACTAGAGGAGAATGGGACAGTGAGTTCATGTGTTTTACAAAAATTGTGCTATTTTTAGATGGCGGTCATCTTGGATTAAGTGATGACTCTCATTTTACCAAATCTGAAAATGCTTCACCCAAGGATCTTATCTTACTATGAAGTTTGGCCAGCATCGGCCATGTGGTTCCTGAGAAAAAGAAGTTCAAAATCTTGAATAAATGGAACTTTTGGTGGCCATCATGGATGACATAATCATCCGATTCCGACAAATATTGCACCAGAGCAATCGCCTCATCGATACCTTCAATTTGATATATGACATGAGCATATTAAGTCAAAAATAAAATTTGACCCTAATTTGAGCCCACGGGCCATGCCCTTTTTTGACCCCGGGGTCACAATTTTCACAACTTTGAAAGAGCATTGTAAATCGATCATTACTACCAAGTTTAGTCGAAATCTGGCCAGCGGTTCATGAGTAGAAGATTTTTTTAAGAATTTATGCTATTTTTAGACGGCGGCCATCTTGGATTAGCGATGACCTCCATTTTAACAAATCTGAAAAGGCTTCACCCATGGACCATAACTGTTAAGTTTGGCTACCATGGGCCAAGCGCTTCATGTGAAGAAGAATTTTGAAATCTCTAATAAAAGAACGACCTTTTGACATTTCGGCGGCCATCTTGGATGACATAACAATCCGATTTCGACAAAAAATGTACCAGAGTGATCGCCTCATTGATACCTTCGATTTGATATATAACATGACCATATTCGTTAAAAAATAAAATTGGACCCCAATTTGACCCCACGGGCCACGCCCATTTTTGACCCCGGGGTCACCATTTTAACAACTTTGAAAGAGCATTGTACATCGATCATTCCTACCAAGTTTCGTCGTAATCCGGCCAGCGGTTTATGAGAAGAAGATTGTTTAAGAATGTATGCTATTTTTAGACGACGGCCATCTTGGATTAGCGATGACCTCCATTTTAACAAATCTGAAAAGGCTTCACCCATGGACCATAACTTTTAAGTTTGGCTACCATGGGCTAAGCGGTTCATGTGAAGAAGAATTTTGAAATCTCTAATAAAAGAACGACCTTTTGACCTTTCGGCGGCCATCTTGGATGACATAACCATCCGATTTCGACAAAAAAATGCACCAGAGCGATCGCCTCATTGATACCTTCAATTTGATATATGACATGACCATATTCAGTCAAAAATAAAATTTGACCCCAATTTGACCCCACGGGCCACGCCCATTTTTGACCCCGGGGTCACCATTTTAACAACTTTGAAAGAGCATTGTACATCGATCATTCCTACCAAGTTTTGTCGAAATCTGGCTGGCGGTTCTTGAGAAGAAGATTTTTGAAGAATTTGTGCTATTTTTAGACGGCGGCCATCTTGGATTACATAATGACGTCATTTTAACAATTTTGTAGTCCCCCTACCTAAGGACCATGACCATGAAGTTTGGTGACTATAGGCCCAATGGTTACTGAAGACGTTTGAAAATGTTCACGGACGACGGTCGACGGACGGACGACGGACGGACGACGGACGGACGGACACATTGCGGTAACAATACCTCACATGAGCTTCGCTCAGGTGAGCTAAAAATATAATTTGACCCCTAGTTGACCCCTAGGGGCCACGCCCATTTTTGACCCGGGGGCCACCATATGAACAAATCTGAAACAGCGTTAAATATCAATCATTCACACCAAGTTTCGTCGAAATCGGCCTGGAGGTTTGTGAGAAGAAGATTTTTTGACAATTTGACCTACTTTTCAACGGCGGATATCTTGGATTTGGTGATGACCTCCATTTTAACAAAAATGGACAGGCTTCACCCACAGACCATTACAGTTAAGTTTGGCCAATATCAGCCAAGCAGTTCACGAGAAGAATACGTTTGAAATCTTTAGTAAAATAACTTTTTTACCTTTCAGTGGCCATCTTGGATAACAAAATCATCTGATTTAGACAAAAAATGCTCCAGAGTGATCGACTAGTCGATACCTTCGATTTGATATATTATATGACAATATTCGGTCAAAATTAAAATTTGACCCATATTTGACCCCTCGGGCCACGCCCATTTTTGACCCAGGGGCCACCATATGAACAAATCTGAATCAGCATTAACTATCGATCATTCATGCAAAGTTTCGTCAAAATCTGCCTGGCGGTTCGTGAGAAGAAGATTGTTTAAGAATTTGACCTACTTTTCCACGGCGGCCATCTTGTATTGTCGATGACCTTCATTTTAACAAATCTGAAATGGCATCACCCATATATCATCCCTGTAAAGTTTGACCAACATCGGCTCAGCAGTTCGGGAGAAGAAGATGATTGAAAATGTTCACGGACGACGGACGACGGACACTTTGCCATACGAATAGCTCACATGAGCTTTGCTCAGGTGAGCTAAAAACAGGGACCGCATGACGAAAATGCCGATGATGACAAATACTTTATATCTTTGTATTTATCCGTGTTTAACGGCCTATCAACAGCTATTTGACCTTCACCTTAAACATAGGGGCCCTATGGTTGTGCTATTGGATGACACTACAGAACATGACAAATAATTTATTTATTTAATTTATTTATTTATTTAATGTTGTTAACGGCCTGTCAACTGCTAAGGTCATTGAGTGCCGGGTTAAATGTGTCGAATCACATTTTTGACCTGCTGTGAAATAAAACCAATCTAAATCATTTGATGGGGGCGGGGTCCCCGAGTCATTTGACTTTGACCTTGAACACAGGGACCGCGTGTGTGGGCTATAGGATGAAAATATGGATGATGACAAATAAGCGTATGCAGTTTCCAGCTAATTATAATGCAGAGATATAACAGACAAAATGTGTTTTAAAAAGTGTTTGGCATTGACATTTATTTAAAATACAGGGGCCACGTTGGTGGGCAATAGGAGGAAAATTCGGATGATGATAAATAAGCACATTAAGTTTTACGCTATTCCGAGTTACAGCAAGGATACTAGGTAGCTGTAATTCTCGAACAGACAGGCGGACAGACGGACAGGGTGGCGACTACATGGACCTAGAATTGTCGGGGTACATTAAACAAGAGTGCCATGATGGCCCTATATCGCTCACCTGAGCAATGTCACAACAATCAAGCAAATAATGGTATGTAAAGTTGTCACTACATATACATGAACATAAGCCCATGACAGGCACAACATGTTAATGTGACAAACTTGAGAAGTCATCAGGGTAGGAGTTGTCTCGCGATATGTACAGATATATCTTACACAACTTTGAGAGGTTTGGAGACCACAACAGGATGCTTCCAGCCTTCTTTTTATTGCAATCCTTACATTTTATGTATTATATAACCATATTCCGTAAAAACGTTGACCCCTATTTGACCCCCAGGGCCATGCCCATTTTTGACCCAGAGGTCACCATTTTAACAGCTTTGAAAAAAAAGCATTGTACATCGATCATTCCTGTCAAATTTTGTCGAAATCGGTCTGGTGGTTCCTGAGAAGATTTCTTAAGAATTTATGCTATTTTCAGACCGCGGCCATCTTGGATTAACGACGACCGCCATTTTAACAAAACTGAAAAGGCTTTACCAATGAACCATAACTGCGAAGTTTGGCCACCAATGGCCAAGCGGTTTGTATGAAGAAGATATTTGAAATCTCTAATAAAAGAACGACCTTTTGATCTTTCGGCGGCCATCTTGGATGATGTAATCATCCGATTCGATGAAAACAGCACCACAGCGATCGCCTCATCAATACTTTTGATTTGATATATTATAAGACCATATTCCGTCAAAAATGATATTTGACCCCATTTTTGACACAGGGGCCACCATTTTCACAAATTTGAAAAAGCATTGTACATCGATCATTTCTGCCAAGTTTTGTCGAAATCGGTCTGGTGGTTCGTGAGAAGAAGATTTTTTAAAATTTGTGTTTTTTTTAGACGGCCGCCATCTTGGATTAACGATGACCGCCATTTTAACAAAACTGAAAAGGCTTTACCAATGGACCATAACTGCGAAGTTTGCTACCAATGGCTAAGCGGTTTGTATGACGAAGACGTTTGAAATCTCTAATAAAAGAACGACATTTTGACCTTTCGGCGGCCATCTTGGATGATGTAATCATCTGATTTCGACAAAAAATGCTCCTAAGTGATCGTTTCGTCCATACCTTCGAATTAATATATGACATGACCATATTCGGTCAAATTTCACAATTTGACCCCTCCAGCCCGCCCATTTCTGACCCGAGGTCCACCATTTGAAGGAATCTGAAACATCGTTAACTATCGATCATTCATATCAAGCTTCGTCGCAATCGGCCTGGCAGTTCGTAAGAAGCAGATGTTTTGAGAATTTGACCTACTTTTCTACGGCGGCCATTTTAGATTTCGCGATGACCATCATTTTAACACCAGATGGCCGCGGCCCGCATGTCGAGCCCGCCGAGGCATTTGATGGTCTCAGAGCGTATTTATTTGAAGTTTGATGCCCAATAAGCATACAAAGTTTCAAGCAAATCTGACTTACGGTTACAGAGATAGTAGGTATCTGAAAACATTAACGCAAATTTTGACAGAAACTTTAACGCAAACTTTTAAGTCATTTGACCTTGACATAGGGTCACAGGGGCTGCATGAGTGGGACACAGAATGAATATATGGATGATGACTAATAAGCATAGGAAGTTTCAAGTCAATGTGATTTAGGACTGCAGAGATATAAGGTATTTAAAAACTTTAACGCAGATTTCTGAACGCAAACTTCCAAGTCATTTGACCTTGACCTTGGGCACAGGGGCCGCATGTGTGGGATACAGCATGAATATATGCATCATGACTAATAAGCATATGAAGTTTGGATACAGCATGAATATATGGATGATGACTAATAAGTATATGAAGTTTCAAGTCAATGTGACTTAGGACTGCAGAGATATAAGGTATTTAAAAACTTTGACGCAGATTTCGGACGGACGGACGGACGGACGCACGGACGCACGGACGTTCCAACATTTTGGGTTTATGGGGTATTTCCATTGTTTGAACAACAATGAAAAAGCCCCTAAACAACAATAGAGTTTATGAGCTTACTGAATATTACAAAGGAATCTTTTGTTCCTAACCCCGCCCCTAAGCTCTCAAACCCCCGGACGTTGGCCCGGACACCCGGACGTCATTGTGATCACTATGTCTCGCTTTCCGCAAGCGGGCTCGACACAAACTGAAAAGGCTTGACCCACTGACCATTATTGTGAAGTTTGGCCAATATTGGCCAAGTGGTTCACGAGAAGAAGACCTTTCGGCGGCCATCTCGGATGACGTAATTACCTGATTTCGACGAGAAAAAGCTCCAGAGCGACGTCTCGTCGACACCTTCGATTTGATATCTGACACGACCATATTCGGTCAAATGTGACATTTGACCCCTACTTCACCCCTCCTGTTCCGCCCATTTTTGACCCTGTGTCCACCATTTGAAGGAATCTGAACCAGCGTTAACTATCGATCATTCATACCAAGTTTCGTAAAAGTCGGCCTGGCAGTTCGCGAGAAGCAGATTTTTTAAGAATTTGACCTACTTTTCAACAGCGGCCATCTTTGATTTCACGATGACCACAATTTAAACAAAAATGAAAAGGCTTGACACAATAACCATTACCGTGAAGTTTGGCCAATATCGGCCAAGCGGTTCACGAGAACAAGTAATGGCACCAGTCAGCAAGCATCAAGCCACATATAATTGTAATAAGACGGGTAGAACTTAGAATGTCATCAGCAAGCAAGCATCAAGCATAATAGAATTATGGTGGATATCACCTTCCATAGGGACCAAGCGGTTCACGTGAAGAAGAATTTTGAAATATCTAATAAAAGAACGACCGTTTGACATTTCGGCGGCCATCTTGGATGACATAACCATCCGATTTCGACAAAAAAATGCACCAGAGTGATCGCCTCGTTGATACCTTCGATTTGGTATATGACATGACCATATTCGGTCAAAAATAAAATTTGACCCCAATTTAACCCCACGGGCCACGCCCATTTTTTACCCCATGGTCACCATTTTAACAACTTTGAAAGAGCATTGTACATCGATCATTCCTACCAAGTTTTGTCGAAATCCGGTTGGCGGTTCTTTGTGCTATTTTTTAGACGGCGGCCATCTTGGATTACGTAATGACGTCATTTTAACAACTTTGTAATCCCCCTACCTAAAGACCATGACCATGAAGTTTGGTGAACATAGGCCCAATGGTTACCGAGGAGAAGACGTTTGAAAATGTTCACGGACGGACGACGGACGGACGGACGGACGGACATTGCGGTAACAATAGCTCACATGAGCTTCGCTCAGGTGAGCTAAAAACAGTTTAACCGTTAAGGTGAACATACATACTGGGATTGCTGTCGTGGTTTGTTACATTTCATGACATATATACTGGGATTGCTGTCGTGGTTTGTTACATTTCATTGTTACATTTCATGACATATACTGGGATTGCTGTCGTGGTTTGTTACATTTCATGAAATGTAACAAACCACGACAGCAATCCCAGTATATGTCATGAAATGTAACAATGAAATGTAACAAACCACGACAGCAATCCCAGTATATATGTCATGAAATGTAACAAACCACGACAGCAATCCCAGTATGTATGTTCACCTTAACGGTTAACGGGGCATATCAGGGTCTTTTTCTTCAAAAAAATAATATAAACAAATAAAAACGTGTCTTCATAATGGCCCTGTGTAAAGTGGTTTAATTGAAGATATGTGGCTATACTAGGACTGCTGGATTGTTTTGATTTTCACCGATATCGGTACATAAGTATTAGAATATTAAATTTTATGCACCAATATGGGTGAAAATATAAACAACCCATCGGTCCTAGTATCGTCATATATCTTCAATTAAACCACTTTATACAAAGCCATGATGAAAACATGTTTTTATTAAAATATAATTATAGTATATTGTTAAAAAAGATCCTGATATGCCCCTTTAAACAGTGATGCAAATGGAAAACAATACAACGCAATTGCATTGTACTGCGTTGTATTATAAATGGTGAATAAAAAGGCAAAAACACGTAAGAGTAGCTAAAACTAGAAAATTTGTAAAATAAAATGCCACCGCTGGTGCTCATTCATGAATACAACGGCAATCACCGAGTGAGTGATTGGAGAAAATATTATTTTCAGAATCGAAAAATGGTCATAACTCCGGATGGATCGATGGGACAGGAAAAATGTGCACTTCATGGTTGGAATGTATACCGAGTATGAAGAGAATCGGCCAAAAACTGTAGAAGTAGTTCGGCGGATAAGGAAAAAATATATATTCCGAGTCGAAAAAAGGGGCATTACTGCAGATGGAACGGTGGGACAGTTTTACGTTACGCACTAGGATGGTAGTGCTGTATACCGAATATGAAGAGAATCGGCCAAAGACTGTAGAAAAAGGGGCATAACTTTGGATGTATCAGTGTGACAGCGAGACTGTTTACGATACGCACTCCTGCACTGATGGTAGCTGTATAACGAATATGAAGAGAATCAGCCAAAACTGTACAAGTGGTTCGCCGGACAAGGAAACGTGTCTACCGACAGACAGACGGACGGACAGGGTAAACACTATATGCCACCGACAACTGTCGTTGCGGTGGCATAATAACGTGTGTGTTCCCTTGTGACAAATTGTAGGCCCAGATCAGTCCGCGCATCCACGAAAGCAATCTCACCATGTCATGTTAAATCCCCATAGACATCTTCACAGACAGAGTGAAGATGTCTATGGGGATTTAACATGCGGAAAATTTTTAGAATTTCAAAAATACTGGACCGATTTTCAAAATTTAACGTTTGTTTTCTTAGTTAGATCATTTCCAAGCTATCTAACCAGGTTTCGGAGTCAATTACCCCCATGTTAAATTCCCATAGACAAATTAACTTCACAGAGGGGATTTAACAAGGGGAATGTATGGCATCCGAATAGGTTAAGCAGACATGTAAATAGAAGATAGTACACTACAATTGTAGTGCAATGCAATTTATTGGAGATGGAGAACGAAAACACAAAACATATATGTGGCTGTCATTGAATAAATGGGGCTTACAGGTTTTGCGACCAGTATAGATCCAGATCAGCATGTGCATGCGTCTGATACAATTCCGCATGCCAATGTTGTCAACTTTTGACACCATTTAAGGAAACTATTATAAATTTTGTAAATGTATGTCATGACATTACGCAGATGTCTGAAGGTACAAAATCACATGGCGTGTCTCATATTAAGAAAGAGATCTCTAGTGTTGAAAGGGATCATTGCACATTTAAGCAAATACACCTGATAGATCCTGATTTGACGCTACAAACCATTTCATTATAATGTACACTGTTTGTAAATATTAGGAAAGGTGTCTTTAGTGTTGAAAGTGCCAATTGCGCATTTAAACAAATATGCAGGTTACAGCGAATATTTGTTGAAGGTGTCCAAACGAAACATATGAAAACGAATGTAAAACGCAGTTTTTTTTTGTACGTGAAAACGATATTTTCGTTTCAATACCTTGCTTTCAACTATTTAAATACCTGTCGTTTCTTTCAACACATCGAATTGACATTGTGTTCGTTGTTATTTTAGACAATGATGTTTTCGTCGATTTAAACGCGACACGTTTATTGATGCGTTTAAACCAATACAACATTTTTGTCTAATTATAAAAACGAAAACAACATGATAGAGAATACTAGGTTAATGCCGTGAATGGGAAAAAATATCCGGCAAGGCTCAAGAATTTCTTTATTTCTCATCAGAAGTATATGTTGTGACCACTCATTTGAACCGTCTCGCCGAGACGGTTCAAATGAGTGGTCGCAACATATACTTTGGTTCAGAAATAAGGAAAATAGATAGAGAATAGTAGGTTAGTGCCGTGAATGTTTTCCCATTCACGGCACTAAACTACTATTCTATTTATCCCGTCAGCACTACAAAGTTTAAAATGCAAAAAATAACCCCAGCCGCATCCTCAAAATCGGAGAATCAACTAGTATGACAACCGCACATATTCATACGCTGTGATTAGGTCGTATTGACAGGATATCAACAAGAGTTGTCAGAAGACAAAGAAGCTCGCCTGTTGGCAGCCTTCACTCAAACTTGGCACAGTTGCATAAAAAAACATGAATATTATATAACTTGACCTTGGGTTAAGGGGCGTGCGGTGGATCTTGACATTGGGGTCAGTGGTGCAAGGTGGGTCGTGGGTTTGCTATAACATAATATAGAATAGTACGATTAATGCATGTATGAAATATCAATGCGCTCCCTGAAAACAGAAGTAAAACAAAGTTGAACCCAACGTTAAGTTTATGAACGCACTAAGTTGGTGATTTTCTACAGCATGATAGCTATTCACATGAGGAATGCATGTATGAATGTGCTAAGTTTGTGACCTTGACCTTGGGAAAAGGGGTGGGGTGGGGTTGGTCATGGATTTGCTGTAGCACAATAGAGGATCATCAGATGAATGCATGTATGAACTATCAAAGCGTTCCCTGTAAAGAAACAGAAGTTATACAACATTTACCCCAACGTTAAGTTTATAAACATGCTAAGTTTGTGACCTTGACCTTGGCGTAAGGGTTGTGTGGTGGATTGTGGATTTGCTACAGCATGATAGAGGGTCATCAGATGAATGCATGTATGAAATATGAAGGCATTCCCTGTAAATAAACAGAAGTTACACAACATTTACCAGATGGGTAAGGGTTGGGTTGTGGATTTGCTACAGCATGATAGAGGGTCATCAGATGAATGCATGTATGAAATATCAAGACGTTCCATGAAAGGAAACAGATGCTATAAGACATTTACCCCAACGTTAAGTTTATGAATGTGCTAAGTTTGTGACCTTGACCCTGGGGTAATGGGTGGGCGGTGGGTGATGGATTTGCTATAGCACGATAGAGTATCATCAGATGAATGCATGTATGAGATATCAAGGCGCTCCATGAAAGGAAACATATGTTATAGGACATTTACCCCAACGTTGGGGAAAGGGGTGGGGTGGGTCATGGATTTGCTATAGCATGATAGAGTATCATCAGATGAATGCATGTATGAAATATCAAGGCTTTCCCTGTAAAGAAACAGAAGTTATAAAAACATATTTACTCCAACGTGGGTGGGTGGGTGGGGGTGGGGGGTGGGGGGAGGGGGGAGTGGGTCATGGATTTCCTGTAGCACAATAGAGGATCATCAGATGAATGCATGTTTGCAATATCAAAGCGTTCCCTGTAACGAAACATAAGTTACACAACATATACCACAACGTTAAGTTTATGAACATGCTAAGTTTGTGACCTTGACATTGGGGTAAGGGTTGGGTGTGGGTTGTGGGTTTGCTACAGCATGATAGAGGGTCATCTGAGGAATGCATGTATGAAATATCAAGGCGTTCCATGAAAGGAAACAGATGTTATAAGACATTTACCCCAACGTTAAGTTTATGAATGTGCTATGTGTGTGACCTTGACCTTGGGGTAAGGGATGGGCGACGGGTCATGGATTTGCTATAGCACGATAGAGTATCATCACATGAATCAATGTATGAAATATGAAGGCGTTGCCTGTAAATAAACAGAAGTTACACAACATTTACCCCAACGTTAAGTTTATGAACATGCTAAGTTTGTGACCTTGACCTTGGGGTAAGGGTTGGGTGGTGGATTGTGGATTTGCTACAGCATGATAGACGGTCATCAGATGAATGCATGTTTGAAATATGAAGGCATTCCCTGTAAATAAACAGAAGCTACACAACATTTACCACAACGTTAAGTTTGTGGACTTAATTATGAACATTTACCCCAACGCTAAGTTTGTGGACGACGCCGACGCCGACACCGACGACGCCGGGGGTATGCCATAAGCTCTTCTGCACTTCGTGCAGGCGAGCTAAAAATGTTTCACGGCACCGTGTTTAACGACACATACGCACTGACGGGATAAAACAAGATATGCAATCGTTTCAGCATGAAACTAGGAACAAATGCAGACAGTACGTTCGATCATCAGTAATTGTCTACTGCGACCCATTGTCCGTGCAACTCTCCTCCTTTGTTGATTTCAACTCGACAACACAGTCCGTGCCCGGGTAGGGCGGTAGGTTTAGTTCGTATTTCGACTCTAGGGTTTTGGGCACGAATCTGCCGCCCAAGTAGTGGTGTTGGCCCTTGAACAGCTTAGCACATTCCTTGGGCGCCGTGAGGGAAATCAGCATCTCGGGTTTCAGGCCTTCTGGGTCTCCGTGTTCAACATCCCAACCTGGATGTAAATATTGATTGATTGATTGATAGGTTGCAAAGTATACTTTAGTAGCAAAGTATACTTTGAGGGAGAAATTGTCAATTTTATGATAAATTTATTATGTTTTATTATACTGAATTTATTACATTATCACAGCCAATTTGGCTGTGATAATGTAATAAATTCAGTATAATAATTCTGCATACTTTTAATCATGAAATATATGCATTTGTTAGTTCTATATGAAATAATGCATTTCAGGAAAAATAAATGATTACTCCCTCAAAGTATACTTTGCTAGTAAAGTATACTTTGCAATGTTGATGAAATAGGCTACATATCTCCTATCCGTGTGTACCAATTGTAAAGACTGCCATTCTCAAGTTACGACCGACAACTCGTATGACAGTCAGTAACGGAGAACATCTGTATTATCTCCCTTGTACATACGCAGTGTCGCACAAATTCAATGCGTATTTTATTTGTATTACACATGTATTATAGATGTTCTACCTTTAAGTTACTAAATCAGAAACAAATGATAACAAATAAAACAAATTTAAAATTCACTTATTCGAGTTGCAAACAAATAAAACACTTGTAAATTTCAACTTTATTACAGTATTTTCCCTACTCAATTTGCAAATCAATGCGTATTTTGTACTCCCACTTTTGATAATCAATGCGTATTTGGCTAAAATAAGTGCGTTAAATACGCCAATACGCACGTTATCTGGAACTCTATTCTAGTGCAAATGAAACCGATACATAAATCAGAAATCGGTGGTCAGTGAAGCTTGAGGGAATGAAACCCACATTTAATAGGGTTATTCCCATAGTAGATATGAATGCACTTGTGAAGTATCGCAACAGACAGACAGACAGACACATACAGACGGACGGACGGACGGACGGACATGATAATCACTATATGCAGCGCTCCAGATAAGGTGCGTATTGGCAATTATTTTACGCAATTATTTTAGCTGAATACGCATTGATTATCAAAAGTGGGAGTACAAAATACGCACAGCAATGCGAAATGAAAATACGCATTGACTTTCAAATCGAGCAGTGAAAATACTGTCATAAAGTTGAAAATTCACTTAATTGAGCTGCAAAAAGCAAACAGTGTTTGCTTTTTGCAGCTCAAATATGTGAATGTTTAAATTTGTTATATTTGTTATCATTTGTTGCCTATTTAGTAATGAAGAAAATCAATAACCCATTTGTAAAAGTAAAATACGCAATGATTTTGAAATCAGGGGGTATAGTAGCTACGGACGGTACAGGAGTAGATTGCAAGAGTTACCTTCGCAACTATACAACCTCCCCGTTACCCAAATGCTGGATCTACCCCTGGCAGTCATGCATACCTGATGGCCCATCGATGCTACAAACTGGTGACGGACTGACTGCCACACGGACAATGGTAACACTATATACCAACCCGTAATTACATGGCGGGGGGGCATAAAAGTCGTTGACACAAGCTAAAGAATAATCGATAATGTAGCACTGAAGCTTCAGAGGCAGTGGCCCAATTTGCGCGGGCAATGTTCAGCCGAGCATACCTGATGGCACGTCAATGCTACAAATTGGCGACTGAACTTTCTTTAATGTGTCCATCACCGGCTGGAATTCTGGCCGCACCGGACCTGAAGCGATATAACAATAATTGGGTCACGTGGTGGAATACATTATGTATTCATCTATCATTGAAGTAGTAATTTAAACATGTGCTATTGCCGTTTGTTAACGTACTAAGTCCAGTGCTCCAGATAAGGAATTAGTAATTGTGTATTTTCACTCCATCATATCTGAAGTAATTGGGTACTTCAATATTTTAATTGGGGTAAAATAAAATCACACTACTGTTTACACATCAACAGACAGCAATTATTGAATAGTTTGCTTCGAAATGAAAACATGTCTTGGCATTTCATTAGAATTGTCTCCTTGGAGACAATTCTAATGAAATACCAAGATGTGTTTTCATGGAAAATAAGAAAAATATGCTATATTTGTTGTATGGTTATTGTTTTCTGTAGCATGATAAAGGTACCACAAATTTGTTATTGCTTTTTGATACTCGCTACTTCTGATTTCAATTGTGTTTCTTTTGCAATTTTAATTGGGTATTTACGCAAATACGCAGCTTATCTGGAGCTCTGTAAGTCTAATGTTCTATCCACCTCACTGCCAAGCCACTCATACCATTGTGTTTCTTTGTTTGTTGGTGTTTAATGGCCTATCAACAACTATGGTCATGTAAAGCCGGGTCATTGAAGTCGTAATTTAAACATGTTTGTAAAGTCTAATGTTCTGTCCACTTCGTTACCAAGCCACCCATAACGGGACACGGACAAAATCCCCCCACCCCCGGACATAATCCCCCCCACCCCCATGATTTTTTGACACAGGAGGACACAATCCCCACGTCTAAAATGCAGGTAGGACAAAATCCCCCCGTCCAAAATCACAGGTAGGACATAATCCCCCCATCAATATGTTTTGAAAGAATCATTGCATTAATTGGTTTACTGTGGTACGAACACATTTGGTATGTTTAATGTGCGTGATGTCCGAAAAGCAAATGCAACAGCTCATGGGTTTATTACTTATATTTGCATGTTGGGGCTCAATCGTTAAACACATTCATGGTATTTGAATTGTCTAGAATAAAAAGATATACATGTAATTGCAGAAAATGTGATCTTTGTCAATTTAAGTTAGAGGGTCATTTTTTTTAAGTTACCCAGACACATGTCCTTAGGTGCAAATTCACATGGCGTGTCTCATATGGCGTGTCTCATGTGAGACACGTCATGTGAGCCACGTCATGTGAGACATGTCATGAGATTCTGTGCCTTGGAACATGTCCGATATACCATGAACAATATTTCCAAAATGTACGATAGTTTCCGTCAATGACATCGACAGTTGACAAAAGTTTCATAGCAAATGCGGAATTGAATTCCGCATTTGCTATGAAAATTTCGTCACATTTCGACGTCATTTACAGAAAATATCACACTTTCTGCAAATATATTTCATTAAAAATCGCACATGTTCTTAGGTACAAAATCACATGGTAGGACTCGTCTCATATCATCGTTTTTCGTAGCGTCGGATGTACTCAGCATATGTCCAGTACATGACGGTTTAATGATGACGCACTCCGACAGACTCGTCCGTCTGGCTGGCTCTATTAAACCTTAGCCGGAAATAAAAAGTGTCGTCAGCTGTTATTTTCTATTTTGTCTTCCTATTAAGTGAAAACACGGTTTGACAACACTTTGGAATCATTTCCATTGCTATTTTGTCCCATTCCTAATAAGTGAAAACACGGTTTGACAACAATTTGGAATCATTTCCATTGCTATTTTGTCTTCCTATTAAGTGAAAACACGGTTTGACAACACTTTGGAATCATTTCCATTGGAAATGATTCCAAAGTGTTGTCAAAACATGTTTTTATGAGTAAAATGGTAAATATAAAATATACAGCAGACGACAAAATTTAAATCATCATTATAAGCGTTAAAGTTGGGGTCCCATCTGCTAGGCACAAAATGTCCTTTATATAAATTAAATAAGTATATGTTTGTGTCAATATTATAACGGTTTAAAAAAAAACGAGTGTCCGCTATTCATATATAATCACTTAGTAATCTTTAATTTAAAAACAGAGACACGCGGTTGTATCAGGTTATTTTGATAAGCAAATGAGGAAGCACATTTTAAAATAATACTTTCAACTAACTGCGTCACCGGAATAAATATTTTAATCGACATATTATAACGTATGATCATTGCACCTAAAAAAATAGATAGTAAATACATACTTTGTTTAACGGTTATCACCCCTGGTATCAAAGTGGCTATTCAAGTTTGATATAAGAGTATAAAAATGTCAATTAACACGTCCGGTGATGCCAAATTGATGTTTATTTTGCCCGAAAAAAAAAGAGAGTCAAATCTAAAGGATGGATGAAAAAGATATATCTCCCTATATTAAAACCCTGGCATGTGAGAGTTCACGTTTAAAACACTATATATCTCGGTTAAGTTGAAACAAACACCCGCCCACTTGTGCTGCGTATCACATTCTTGCTCGTTTTTCTCTCAGCTGTGACTGGAGAAATGAGGCTCATGGTTTGTTTTTTTTGCGGCCAGTGTAGATCCAGATCAGCCTGTGCATCCGCACAGTCTGATCAGGATCTGCACTGTTCGCCATTCCATCAATCAAACACTCGTTATGCATCTAACAAGCAACATAGATCGGTATCAGGCTACACGACTGTGCTACTTGATCAGGACCTACACGAATTCCTAGTTGTGGCTGTGACTGGAGAAATGGGGCTTATGGGTTTTGCGACGAGTGTAGATCCAGATCAGCCTGTGCATCCGCACAGTCTGATCAGGATCTGCACTGATCGCCATTCCATCAATGAAACACCCGTCGTGCTTCCAACAAGGAGTGTATATTGTCATCAGGCTACAGGAGTGTGCCGTTTGATCTGGAGCTACAATTTTCACAAATCCCATAAGCCCCAACTTCACTAGTCACAGCCACATATGAGACACGCCATCCGATTTTGTACCTTCGGAAATCTGCGTAATTTCATAAAATACGCCTACAAACATTACAATATTTTTCATAAATAAAGTCAAAAGTTGATAAAATGTTCAAAGTACATGCGGAACATAATTCCGCATGTACTCTGAATTTTGTTGCAACTTCTGACGCCATTTACGGAAAATATTGTAAATTTAGTAAACGTATTTCATGAAATTACGCATAAGTTTGAATGGACAAAATCACATGACGTGTCTCGTATGGGTATCGCCAAGAGAACGCGACTTGACATAAACAATTTCTTCATATTGCCTCATTTGTTTACTTTCATGACATCCAACGAAATAAGTACGACTGTATTACTTTCTTAGGCAATCGGCCAATCGATTACTCCGCGGAGTGACAGCTGTGTGGTTTCTGCGATGTAGATCCGCGCGTATTGATACGGCGGAGTGATACCGCGTGATAGATGCGTGAATTAATCGAGGCCATCGTTTGTTTGATTCCGTAACAATGAAGTATTGGTGTTCAGGCTGGGATCCCTGCACTGGAGATCTCCAGATAATCAGTGCTCCAGATATGCTGCGTATTTTCTTAAATACCCAATTAAAATTGCCAAAAACCCAATTGAAATCAGAAGTAGCCAGAATCAAAAAGCAATAAACATTTTGTGGTACCTTTATCATGCTGCAGAAAACAATAAACAGACCACAGATATAGCATATTTTCTTATTTTTCCATGAAAAAACATCTTGGTATTTCATTAGAATTGTCTCCAAGGAGACAATTCTAATGAAATGCCAAGACATGTTTTCATTTAGAAGCAAACTATTCAATAATTGCGGTCAGCTGATGTGTAAACAGTAGTGTGATTTTATTTTACCCAATTAAAATTGTGAAATACCCAATTGCTTCAAAAATGATGGAGTGACAATACTCAATGACTAATTCCTTATCTGGAGCGCTGAACTACAGAAACTGTCCGATTCGTGTAAATCGGCCCAATTTTCATAAACTGCCTAAGTTAGGCACAAAATGTTCTTTATATGAATTAAATTAAATTACTATTTATTCTCTGTGTTTATTGTTTAATGTTCAATGACCATACTTTATAATCTGTCGAAAATATAATCTTTTCAGGTGACGCATTTAATTAGTATAAATAATTAAAAAATAGCATGCGTCATTTGCATATGAAAATAGCCTGATACCACCGAGAGTCACTATCAGTAAAACAACTATTACTAAATGATTATATCATTATCTGTATAGCGGGTACTCGTAATTTTTAGAACTGCGAGAATAGTGGCACAATTATACACATATTTAATTCCTATAAAGAACATTTGCTGCCTACTGAGTGGACATGTACCTATAATTCCAGCACAAAAATATTTACACAATTCCCTAACATTTGATTGGCCCGTAGCAAGTCTCTGTCCAAAAATTATATCCCAGTAAACTCCCACGCCGAACTACTTTCCGTAACCGTGAGGCGCAGTTAAAATAATTCTTAAGAAATAAAAATATGAAATAAACAAATTTTCTTGATGAATTTATTTCAAATGCTGGAATTATAAGGAATGAATGGCCTTTTTGTTGAATTTATCGGGGATATAAACTTGGAAAAGTCGCGGGAATACTGGACGAGGCCTTCCGGCCTTCGTCCAGTATTCCCGCGACTTTTCCAAGTTTATACCCCGATTTTTTTTCGAAAATTGTAATTTTTTATCGCCAATTGTTTATTTTTATCGCCAATTGCGAAAGTTGCTTTTCCAAGTTTATATCCCGATAAATTCCACAAAAAGGCCATTCATTCCTATAATAATCTTGCGCAGATGTCAACGTTTCTGAACATCCAGTAGTATCAACTCGGATTCACGCAGTTTGATTGACTGGGCAAGTCGGTCAAATATTGACTGTATAACGAATTGCAGTCTACATTCGTTTACTCAAAGTCGGTTAAGTCGAATTCCCTCGTTACGTCAAAGTCGTGTCCATGTCCCGTTTCAGATCCTATTATTGTCAATGTAACTGGCTACCGTTACGTCGAATTTCGTTACGTCAAATTTTCGCCAATTCAACTAATTGTTAGGTCCCGGAAACAGAAATGTGTGGTATTTCACTCTCGTTACGTCAAAGTGTCAGTTTGCGCTCGAAGTGCGAATTCGCGGCGCCAATTTACCGAATCAAAGACTGGACTTGTTTACCCGTGTAAACATGTGTAAACACACTTTGAATACGTGTTAAAGGTGATTTCCTCGACACCAATACAACTGTAAGCGATTTACATGCTTTATTTATTAAACATAATAAAATGCTACTTTACTGCTTTGAATTGTCTTTTCTTGTTCCACCCTGATAATACATATGTGTATACTTAGTTCGACTACATACATGCCTTGAAAACTAATTAGATGATGACTGAGAGGTAGTAAAAAAGGATAAAAGGTCAAAAGTGTTTGTTTTAAAACTATTGACATTTGATGGTGGCCTATTTGTGGAAGATTGGAGTGAGGACCGACACAGTGTACAGATAGTGGTAACATGTTCCATTGGGTGATAGTCCGGGGATAGAAAGCATATGTGTAGGAGTTTTTGTGTGTATGAATATGTTTGTAGAAGCTGTTATCGATGTGCTAAATGCATTTAGTACATAGATAACAGCTTCTACAAACATATTCATACACACATGTTACATCGCCATAAGAACATTTCTGTTCGCAAAAAAAGGTCAATGCTTTAACGAATTGCATGTCCATGGGCATGTGAAATAATCCTACATTTGATTGTACACACATCGCTAGGAGCTTACCTTTAAAGCTGAATCCGAAGATGCCATCGACGACGAAGTTGTACGAGTGAAGATGTCTATGGAGATTTAACATGGCAATTTTTTTTGAATTTCAAAAATATTGGACCGATTTTCAAAATGTAACTTTACTTTTCTTAGTTAGATCATTTCCAAGCTATATAGCCAGGTTTCAGAACCAATTACCAAATGTTTTAGTTTTTCGACTCCTCTTTCAGATTCTCCATCTGATTGTACACACATCGCTAGGAGCTTACCTTTAAAGTTGAATCCGAAGATGCCATCGACGACGAAGTTGTACGAGTGAAGATGTCTATGGAGATTTAACATGGCAACATTTTTTGAATTTCAGAAATACTGGACCGATTTTCAAAATGTAACTTTTGTTTTCTTAGTTAGATCATTTCCAAGCTATCTAGCCAGGTTTCAGAACCAATTTCCAAATTTTTTAGTTTTTCGACTCCTCCTTCAGATTCTCCACATCGCAGGGGGGAAATAAAAAAATCGCCACTTCAAAAAAAAAATGGAATAACCAATAGGATAAAAACTAGATGGCCGCGGCCTGCATGTCGCGCCTTGTGGCGAGGCATGGACACTAAAAAAAGAGATATAGTATAACGAAAAACTTTAACCAAAAAACTTAACCAAAAAACTTAACCAAAAAGTTTAACCGGACACACGTACGTACGCCAAAGTGCCGACTATATCACGCTTTCCGCAAGCGGGCGCGACAAAAACATTAACCAAAAACTTCAAAGTAATTTGACCTTGACATTGGGCACAGGGGCCGCACGGGAGGGGGTAGAATGAAAATATAGATGATGATAAACACCCATGTGAAGTTTCAAGGTAATGGGCAAAGCAGTTGCAGAGATATAGTATAACGAAAAACTTTAACCAAAAAACTTAACCAAAAAACTTAACCAAAAACTTCAAAGTAATTTGACCTTGACATTGGGCACAGGGGAAAAACTTTAACCAAAAAACTTAACCAAACAACTTAACCTAAAACTTTAAAGTAATTTGACCTTGACATTGGGCACAGGGGCCGCACGGGAGATGGGTAGAATGAAAATATAGATGATGATAAACACCCATGTGAAGTTTCAAGGTAATGGGCAAAGCAGTTGCAGTGATATAGTATAACGAAAAATTAACTTAACAAACAACTTAACCAAAAAACTTAACCAAAAACTTTAACCAAAGAACTTAACCAAAAACTTTCTTAACCAAAAAACTTAACCCAAAACTTTAACCAAAGAACTTAACCAAAAAATTTCAAAGTAATTTGACCTTGACATTGGGCACAGGGGCCGCACAGGAGGGGTAGAATGAAAAATATAGATGATGATAAACACCCATATGAAGTTTCAAGGTAATGGGCAAAGCAGTTTGCAGAGATATAGTATAACGAAAAACTTAACCAAAAAACTTAACCAAAAAACTGAACCAAAAACTTTAACCAAAAAACTTAACCACAAAAACTTCAAAGTAATTTGACCTTGACATTGGGTCACAGGGGCCGCACGGGATGGGGGATGAATAGATGTGTAGAATGATTATAAAGAAAATGATGATAACACCCATGTGAAGTTTCAAGGTAATGGGCAAAGCAGTTGCAGGAGATATAGTATAACGAAAAAACTTCAACCAAAAAACTTTACTTTAACCAAAAAACTTACCAAAAAAACTTAAACCAAAAACTTTAACCAAAGAATTTAACCAAAAAACTTTAACCAAAAAACACACAAAAAACAACTTAACCAAAAAACTTAACCAAAAACTTTAACCAAAGAACTTAACCAAAAACTTTAACCAAAAAACTTAACCTTACAGCTTAACCAAAAACTTTAACCGGACACACGTACGTACGTCGCCAAACGGCCGACTATATCGCGCTTTCCGCAAGCGGGCGCGACAATAAACAATTGGCGATAAAAAATTACAATTTTCGAAAAAAGAAAAAAAAAAAAAGTTTTTTTTGTTGTTTTTTTAAATTGTAATTTTGTATCGCCAATTGTTTATTTTTATCGCCAATTGCGAAAGTGGCGATCGCCAGCGGAATCCCTGCATCGCTAGGAGCTTACCTTTAAAGCTGAATCCGAAGATGCCATCGACGACGAAGTTGTACGAGTCGGTGATTAGATGGGCCTCCGATGGGAAAAACGACAACACGGGCATGTCCAGACCTTCACACTGCTTAGACAGGTTCTGGAACAACGGCTTGTTGGGTCTCTTTGGGTAGAATAGCGTTGGTTTGTAGCCCTGTACGTAAATACAGAATGTATTCCGTCAACAACAGTGCAAATGTGCCGTGAAACACGGTGCCGTGAAACATTCTTGATATCCTGCCAATACGACCTAATCACTGCATTTTAAAGCCATTTGTAGGTGTTGAGGGGATAAATAGAATAATAGGTTAGTGCCGTGAATGGGAAAACATATCTGGCGCGGCACGGAAACGGGATGTGCTCGGCAGAGCCTCGCCCATCCAGTTTTCTGAGCCTTGCCAGATATTTTTACCCATTCACGGCACTAACCTACTATTCTCTATATCAGGAACTTGGCTTTTGGATAACGTTCATTACACAAGGCTTGGAAACGCACAAATTCCGAGGATCGCAGAGAAATTTATAGAGAATAGTAGGGTAGTGCCGTGAATGGGAAAATATATCGGGCAAGGCTTAGCAAATGGGATGGGTGAGGCTCTGCCGAGCACATCCCGTTTCCTAGCCGCGCGAAATATTTTTCCCATTCACGGCACTAACTTACTATTCTATTTATCCCCTCAACACCTACAAATGGCTTTAAAATGCAACACAAATAACCACAGTCACCGCCCATATTGATACGCAGTGATTAGGTCATATTGACATGATATGGCACATACGCACTGTGTTGACGGGATAAATACTGCTCCATAGACTTACCTTGTATCAAAAGACAAGTACATATAATATACATACTATAAATAAATGCTTTGATTCAATGACGGCACTGGCTCGATGACTTTGTATGTATTTAAGTCCCCATCCGATAGGACTTGGCTAGCACGAAGTTGCCTTACCCAAGGACACGGCGACATCGAATATTATTCCAACTGCTTAAATGGGTTCTGACTTAGCGGCTTTTTTTTGTATCTTTGGTAATAATAGTGTCGGTCAGCAGCCTTATACGTAAATATTGTATACCAGGGAAATGCCTTTTGATCAGGGTTATCAGTCAAGGCTAGGAAACGCGTAGGAATTCCGAGGCTCATCGAGGAATTGCTACCGTTTACTATCCAGACTCATTGGGATATATTTGGGTAGAATAGTATCGGTTAGTATTAGTATGCACCTCCCCCTAGGGCACGCCCCACCCTCCCCCACCCTGGCGGGGGTGGGGCGGGCCCTAGGGGGAGGTGAGCCAGAAACCACCTTGTTCATATATGCATAGGGAATACCAGGCCAGTGCCTTTTGCTTAGCCTCAAGTTTAGCAGGCAGGGCCATGGAACCCGTAGGCACTCCCTGGCTCACTGGCTCTCAAGCCGAGACGTTTTCGCAGCGTTTTCTGTTTGTTTGTTGGGGTTTAACGGCCTATCAACAGCTAAGGTAATTTACGGCCGTGTCAATGGGTTTCGTACTAAATCCCATATATTACCTGTACAAGAACATGTACATGTTCAAGTACATGTACAAATGGGGGGGGGGGACCCAAAATCAGAACTAAATATTTACAATAATTCTTTTTATATATACAGGCGAACCTGTGAACAACGACCGGCCAAGGGAAGTGACCAAAGTGGCCGTTGTTGTATATTCAGCCCTGAAATCAGTGAGTGAGTGAATAGGGTTTAACGTCCGCTTTTCTGACATAGAGGTACAAGCCTCAGGGAGTCTACACGCAGACGGGTCAACGGGGTCGAGTCCCATATCCACCTGTCCAAGGGGGGTAAATCCCAACTTCAGAACTCAATATTTACAATCAAAATATATATTCAGTCCTGAAATTAGAACAACCTGATCTGGTGCCAGGCCCTCGCCACACCAGAATCACTTGGGCCCCCTCCCAAAAGCAGTAGTATCAGTAATAATCTTACTACTTTTATAATGGACAATAACCCAATTAAACTCCCAGGTAACAAAAGAGTCAAACGCCGCAGCGCTATCTGATACAACCAATATTATATATAATAGAAAGACATGTGAATATCTTTCCCATTCACGGCACTAACTGCAATAAAAATAAGTCATTAAAGGTACATGCCCACTCAGTAGGCATACAATGTTCTTTATAGGAATTAAATAAGTGTATACGTGTGTCACTTTTCCCCCAGTTCTAAAAATTATGAGCACCCGATTATAAAGTATGATCATTGCACATAATACAGAGAATAATCGTAAAGTCCGTTAACATTTTAAGAAAATGCGGTTATCGCCCGATATCAGTGTGGAAATTTACGTCACATATAAAGTGTAAAATAAGTCCAATCAATACGTGGGATAATGGTGACTGAATGTTTATTTTGCCACAAAATGTCATATCTACAGAATATACAAAACTATCTGTCTCTCTATAGTCTTTAAAGGTACATGCCCACTCAGTAGGCACGAACTGTTCTTCATAGGAATTAAATGAGTGTATAATTGTGTCACTATTCCACCAGTTCTAAAAATTACGAGTGCCCGTTATACAGATATAATCATTTAGTAATGTTTATTTTACTGACATTGACGCGTGGTGGTATCAGGCTATTTTAATATGCAAATGAGGCATGATATTTTTTAATTATTTATACTAATTATGTGTCGCTTAAAAAAATAATATTTTAGACAAAATATAAAGTATGATCATTGCACATCAAAAAATAAATACAGAGAGTAAATAGTAATGTCCGTTAACATTTTAAGAAAACACGATTATCGTCCCTGCTATCAGTGTGGAAATGTATGTCTGATATAAAAAGTATAATGATTCCAATCAGTACGTGGGGTATTGGTGAATGAATGTTTATTTTGCCAGAACATGTCTCAGCTGATGTCTCTGATATAAATAACATTTTGTGTCTACTGAGTGGGCATGTACCTTTAAGACTTGTACGACCAGTGTCACAGTAGGCCAATAATATGAATGCTGCAAACAGTTTCGCTTCCAATGTTGCAAACGTCGCATGGTCAATTCTGCCAAACAGAGGTTCCGCCATTAGCTGCTGAACCTTAACGGAAATTGCCGTCTGCTGTTTTTCATTTTTGCTTTAATTCTTAACAAAAAACTGGTTTTGACAGCACATAAGAATCATCTCCACTGGAGACGATTCTTATGTGCTGTCAAAACCAGGTTTTTGCCGAGAAATATTGAAAATAAAACATTTCCAGCAGACGACATTTAATTCAGCGTAGTAAGGGTTAATACTGGTTTACTCCCGATCTTGTGCAATATGTACGTGAACAAGAAATGCGTCTGTCGAACGCGGATGCCACCTGCAGCATATTTGAGAAACTGTGACAAAGTGGTTAACCGAAATTTGAGAAACTGTGACAAAGTGGTTAACCGAAAAGTGTGACGGACGGACGGACGGACGGACGGTCCAAACACTATATGCCACCCGTTTCTTCGAAACCCGGTGGCATAATAAAGGAGTAATGCGTTCCGGCGACTAGGAGACCATTATTGGGTCGTATTACGTGTACTTACAAACATTTTGAGATGTCTGGCGCACACAAGGCCGTCACCCCCGTTGTTACCCGGGCCACAACAGACGAGCACGGCGTGGTTGTCTTTGGTCATTTTCTCCACGGGGTAGCACTTGAAATGGAGTAAGTATGCTGATAAAGTGAGACAAAACACGGATAGCACTGTAAATGGAATAAGATTCTGATAAAAGGGAGACAACACATGGATAGTACTGTAAATGGCGTAAAATCCTGATAAAAGGGTGACAACGCATGGACAGTATTGTAAATGACGTAAAATCTTGATAAAAGGGGGACAACAAATGGATAATACTACAAATGGCGTAAAACCATGATAAAAGGGGGACAACACATGGAAAGTACTGTAAATGGCGTAAAACCATGATAAAAGGGGGACAACACATGGACAGTACTGTAAATGGCGTAAAATCCTGATAAAAGGGAGACAACACATGGATATTACTGTAAATGGCGTAAAATCCTGATAAAAGGGAGACAACACATGGACAAACAATATTGCAAATGGAGTAAGATCCTGATAAAAGGGGGACAACGCATGGATAGTACTGCTAATGGTATAAAATCCTGATAAAAGGGGGACAACACATGTATAGCACTGCTAATGTAGTAAAATCCTGATAGAAGAGGACAACACACGTATATAACTACAAATGGAGTAAAATCCTGATAAAGGGAGACAACACACGAGAAGCACTGCAATTAGGGTAATTGTGTTGAAGCAGGGGAAAACACACATATAGTGCTGCATATGAAGCAAACTCCTGATAAAGGAAGAGACAACAAACATACACCATGCAAAACTGGTTTATTTCCTTGAACACCATTCGAGAAATATCCGGCTATGGGTCTAATAAAAGAGGACGGTCGTTCACACCATTTGTTGGCAAATGAAATATATCAACTTGCAGACTATTAAACCGACACTAAAATATGTCTCGCTGCCTGTAATTTAAAGTCGTTTCCATGAAATATGCATGAACACCACGAGTATCTAGAGTATATGTATACAAATGCAATCGGCTGTCGACCTCAGCACCAAACCACTTAAACAATCTTAGATCAGGTTATATTGTAACGTCCCTATGTCGTATCCGTCTTCAGCAATACGGTATACACCATATATTTCCTGTTCACGCAGGGGAATGGTAGCGGGCCCTCGTAAATCGGGGTAGGGAAATTTAACGACTATATCTACTTGGCAATGAAAAGACGACAGTGACGAGATTTTAGTAACATCTGATATTTTTGATAATAGTTCTAACATGCAGTATTACTCAACGTGTACAATTAAAGAGTGGTGACAAACTGTGATAACAACGATGAGGGTGATCTGATTATGGACAGATAATGACTAATATGAGATGTACACATGGCAAGATACAAAAACACAACAGGCGACTGCGGGAGTAAGTAGACTCAAGAAAGGATATTAGCGCATGTAAACACGGACTAGATTTATGCTAAACTCTGGCGGAAAATCACACTAACGCAAACCCAAGTCATGGTGGGGGTAATCACGAAGCTGGAGTTTGGGAAATAATGCTGGGTGGGGGAGTCACACAGCAGTGATCACGAAGCTGGGGTGGGAAATAATGCTGGGTGGGGGAGTCACACCGCGGGGATCACGAAGCAGGGGGTGGGAATAATGCTGGGTGGGGGAGTCACACACAGCAGGGATCACGAAGCTGGGGGTGGGAAATAATGCTGGGTGGGGGAGTCACACCGCGGGGATCACGAAGCTGGGGTGGGAAATAATGCTGGGTGGGGGAGTCACACAGCGGGATCACGAGGCTGGGGTGGGAAATAATGCTGGGTGGGGGAGGGTCACACAGCGGGAATCACGAAGCTGGGGTTGGGAAATAAATAATGCTGGGTGGGGTAGTCACACAGCGGGGATCACGAAGCTGGGGGTGGGAAATAATGCTGGGTGGGGGAGTCACACAGCGGGGATCACGAAGCTTAATCACACAGCGGGAATCACGAAGCTGGGGGTGGAAATAATAATGCTGGGTGGGGGAGTCACACAGCAGGGATCACGAAGTTGGGGGTGGGATAATGCTGGGTGGGGGAGTCACACAGCAGGGATCACGAAAACTGGGGGTGGGAATAATGCTGGTTGGGGGAGTCACACAGCGGGGGGTCAGGAAGCTGGTGGAGACTAATGTTGGGTTGGGAGTCACACAGCTGGGTGGGGAATTACACAGCAGTGGCACACAGCAGGGTGGGGAGTCGCACAGCGGGGGTCACGAAGCTGGGGTGGGAATCATGACACATAGCTGAATGGGGGGGGGGGGGTCACACAACAGCTAGGACGCATGACAATGGAATTGGGATCACCTAACAGGGGTGGGAGGGGGGCACGAAGTTAGGGTGGGGCGTCACACAGCAGCGGGGTCATGAAGCTCAAATTGGGAACCGTATCGCAATGGGGAAAAAGTGGGTGGGGTAATGGGATATTGGCATTATTATGGTTCCAGCCAATATTAATAATCAATAATGCCAGAATGACGTTCAAATCATCACATCTCACGACTAACGGACCATTGGTAACATCGTCGGTGAGTAATGTTTAAGGGGGAGGATATTTGGGCCTTGGGAGTTCTGAGACGGGAGTTCTGAGACGCGAGTTGCGTCTCGAGTTGCGTCGCTCGGGACAAAGTCGCCAACTGACAGATTTCACTCCTATTTATAGCTGTTGTCAGGCCGAGTTGGACAAATTCCGTGACTTACGGAACTTGTCCAACCTCCCGCATAGTGATCGGCTAGATTGTATGGACGGAATATTCCGATCAGACACGAGCCAAAACAAGCACAGCCAGTAAACATGGCGGCTGCATTCAACACACACAGGAAATGCCAACAAAATATTGTGAATTATAACGAACTAAACAAGTTTCCTGCTGTGTGAAGACGACAATCATAAACTATTGACAAGTGTGAACATTCAGGCATGCATCTGAGACCGTGGTAAGTTGTGTGCACAAAATGACAGACGTGTTTTGTTGTCCAAAATGTGTGATAAATTCGAAGCGAGGAATACGCAATACACAAGCGTGTATAGCAATGCTTCGCTGGCTGGGTCGCTTCAATATTATGTAATAGTGCACATATCTACAATGAATGCATACAGCACACGTTCTCATAAGTTTTATACACAATCTTTTATTGAAACAAATAAAGAATTTCTTTATTTCTCATCAGAAGTATATGTAGTGACAAACATTTGAACCGTCTCGCCGAGACGGTTCAAATGAGTGGTCACAACATATACTTTGGTTCAGAAATAAAGAAAATATATAGAGAATAGTAGGTTAGTGCCGTGAATGGGAAAACATATCAGGCAAGGCTCAGGAAACGGGATGGGAGAGGCTCTGCCGAGCACATCCCGTTTCCGTGCCGCGTCAGATATGTTTTCCCATTCACGGCACTAACCTACTATTCTATTTATCCCGTCAACACCTACAAATGGCTGTAAAATGCAAAAGTAGTATTGACTGGATATCAAAAATGTTTCACGGCACCGTGTTTCACGGCACATACGCACTGTGTTGACGGGATAAATTTGATTTGTATGTGGATATATGCACGAGTTCCGCAGCGTGCGATATTGCGCTCCTTTTTAGGAGCGCAATATCGTTGCGCGGCGGAACGAGTGGCGTAGTTCCGACACTGACGATTATGAACGCACGAGATGTCAATATGGAACAATATTGGCGGCTTGCATTGCATGGTGTTTCAATGGGAAACGAAACTACGTATACAGTGCTCCAGATAAGGAATTAGTAATTGAGTATTGTTACTCCATCATTTCTGAAGCAATTGGGTATTTCAAAATTTTAATTGGGTAAAATAAAATCACACTACTGTTTACACATCAACAGACCGCAATTATTGAATAGTTTGCTTCGAAATGAAAACATGTCTTGGCATTTCATTAGAAATGTCTCATTGGAGACAATTCTAATGTAATACCAAGATGTTTTTTCATGGAAAATAAGAAAAATATGCTATATTTGTGGTCTGTTTATTGTTTTCTGCAATATGATAAAGGTACCACAAAATGTGTATTGCTTTTTGATACTGGCTACTTTTGATTTCAATTGGGTTTTTGGCAATTTCAATTGGGTATTTAAGCAAATACGCAGCTTATCTTGAGCCCTTACGTATATACTATTTTCATATCATCAGCGCTCCAGATAAGGTGCGTATTTGCGTAAATATCCAATTACAATTGCCAAAAACCCAATTGAAATTAGAAGTAGTGAGTATCAAAAAGCAATGAAATATTTGTGGTATCTTTATCATGCTACAGGAAACAATAGACAGACCACGAATGTAGCATATTTTCTTATTTTTCCACGAATAAACATCTTGGTATTTCATTAGAATTGTCTCCATGGAGACAATTCTAATGAAATACCAAGATGTGTTTTCCAAGGAGACAATTATAATGAAATACCGAGATGGGTTTTCATTTAGAAGCAAACTATTCAATAAGTGCGGTCTGTTGATGTGTAAACAGTAGTGTGATTCTATTTTACACAATAACATTATTGAAATACCCAATTGCTTCAGAAATGATGGAGTGACAATACTCAATTACTAATTCCTTATCTGGAGCCCTGTATGCCAGCAAGTCCATATATGGCTGTGACGGGAGAATCGTGATTTGTGATTCGTACATTCGTTGTACATGTACTTGTTGTCTATTACGTGCGTGTGTATTACCCACTCGCCGATAGACACTAGGGGATATAGCGTTAGTCCATGTACGTGCATACGTGTGGGCGTGCGAATGTAGGTAAGTTCATTTGTTGTCGCACCGCGACAGCGCGATATAGTCGGTACATTGGCGTATGAACGTCCGTCCGTTCGTACGTCCGTACGTACGTGCGTCCGAGTTTGCGTTATTTGTTAAAGTTTTGGGTTAAAGTTTTTCGATATACTATCAAAGTCTCGGCGGGAGCGACATGCGGGCCGCGGCCATTTAGTTCAATAACTTATGAACCGCAATCAGCGATTTTGATAATATTTGGCCACAATGTGTGTCTACGGATGCTGCTTTGTTTTGCATACGACCCACGTCCGATCGCCCAAGATCAAGGTAACTGAGAACTATATTTCTATTATTTTTGTATTAAGGCTGCCAGCGAGGAGATTAGCTTCGTGTAACGATGTCAGTTCTCGTTTATGTTAGTTAGGCTGACAGCAAGGCTGACAGCGAGGCTGCCAGTTCTTGTATAACTTGTTCTCTATTTTCTATTTTCGGAAACAGAGGACGTACATGTATTGTAAAAATCTATCCATTTTATTTGATCTTTTATTTTCTTATTTGGATCATTTCCAAAATGAATAATACCTATGTTTCGGAGTCAATTCCCTCCACTACCTATGGAAGGTGCTTTGTTTTACAAACGACCCACGTCCGACCGCCCAATGTCAAGGTCACTGAGGACTTATGTTCAACTTGTTTGTAAGGCACATTGACCGTGATACTGAGGAGCCGGTGCATGATTCAGCATTTTGCAGGGGTGGGAACACAGAGAATAGCAGGTTAGTGCCGTGAATGGGAAAACATATCTGGCAAGGCTTAGGAAACGGGATGGGCGAGGCTCTGCCGAGCACATCCCGTTTCCGTGCCGCGCCAGATATGTTTTGTCATTCACGACACCAACCTACTATTCTATTTATCCCGTCAACACTTACAAATGGCTGTAAAATGCAAAAATAGTATTGACTGGATATCAAAAAATGTTTCACGGCACATACGCACTGTGTTGACGGGATAAATTAGATTTATATGTGGATATATGCATGAGTTCCGCAGCGTGCGATATTTAGGAGCGCAATATCGTTGCGCGGCGGAACGAGTGGCGTAGTTCCGGCACTGACGAATACAAACGCACGAGATGTCAATATGGAACAATATTGACGGCTGGCGTTGCATGGTGTTTCAATGGAAAACGAAACTACTTATACTGTGCTCCATATAAGGAATTAGTAATTGAGTAGTGTTACTCCATCATTTCTGAAGCAATTGGGTATTTCAAAATTTTAATTGGGTAAAATAAAATCGCATTATTTCTTCCTCTTGTGATGAATATAGAGTATCAGACGAGTTCTAGTATTGGGAGAATTTGCTTGGAAGCTAGTTTGTTCAGTGAGTATACGTGTTGTGTATTAAATCGTTTTGTAATGGTTCGCCTGTGTCCTTAGGGTGTATTGTGTTCGGTTGTACTATAGGAATGAATGGCCTTTTTGTGGAATTTATCGGGGTATAAACTTGGAAAAGTCGCGGGAATACTGGACGAAGGCCGGAAGGCCTCGTCCAGTATTCCCGCGACTTTTCCAAGTTTATATCCCCGATAAATTCAACAAAAATGCCATTCATTCCTTATAATTCCAGCATTTGATATGAATTCATCAAGAAAATGTGTTTATTTTCCATTTTCTTAAGAATTATTTTAACTGCGCCTCACGGTTACGGAAGGTAGTTCGGCATATGGGAGTTTACTGGGATATAAAGTTTGGACAGAGACTTGCTACGGGCCAATCAAATGTTAGGGAATTGTGTAAATATTTTTGTGCTGGAATTATAGCGTTATAACATCAATATTACAAATTACTGTCTGTTCCACGTTTTGCTGCCGATGAACTTTTGGACATTAAACACATTAAATCCAAAAAAATATTTAAATGTAAGTACTTTTTCAAAACGTGGAACAGACAGTAGATACACGGCTTATACATTGATTCTGCATACGGCTTCAGTGCAATACCGAAAAATGATATGATCTCGCTCGTACACATAAATAAATAGAGGATGGACATGAGTGATGGATTATTAAACGAATTTACTGATTTTTTAAGAAACGAGGCTATGCCAGAACAGCGTTAATGTGTAATATTGTGCTTATGCAATACATTGAATATAACATTTGCGTCGAATTAATATGATATCTATTAAACATCTAGCTTTAAACATATCCTAGTAACGAGCTACGTGGATACGCAAAAGTACGGAGCCCCGCAGGGGACGTAGAATTCGTTCTTTTTATTAATTCGTTCCCACTCAATTTAACAATTCGTTCCCACGAATTAACAATTCGTTCCCTCAATTTAACAATTCGTTCCCACGAATTAACAATTCGTTCACACGAATTAACAATTCGTTACCTCCAGTTAACAATTCGTTCCCACGAAATAACAAATCGTTCCCACGGGAACGAATTGTTAATTCGAGCGAACGAATTGTTCAATTGAGGGAACTAATTGTCATTTCGTGAGAAATAATTGTCATTTCGTGGGAAAGAATTATTAATTCGAGGTAACGAATTGTTATATGATGGGAACGAATTAATAACAAAAATCCATGTCCCCTGCGGGTCTCCGCACAAAAGTACAAGCAATGCGTTGCACGTTTAGATTTCTCCAGAAATATTCCGGTATAATCCCAATGCGTATGCGTTTCTCCGAACTGCCAACGCTGATCTGACAGGCCCAGGCATGTGGGTGTGACTTGGTGAATGAGGATTATGGGTTTTGTGACCAGTGTATACCCATGCCACTCAGATGGCGCTGGTGTGGAGGACCCACTGTCCAGAACATTCGGGTTAAGGGTAACAGTGTAGAGACCTTAAAGATACATGCCCACTCAGTAGGCACACGAAATGTTCTTTATATCAGAGACATCATCTTGAGACATTTTCTGGCAAATTAAACATGCATTCACCATTACCCCACGTACTGATTGGCATTACTATACATTTTATATTAGACGTAAATGTTCACACTGATATCAGGGGCGATAACTGTGTTTCCTTAATATGTTAACGGATATTACTATTTATTTTCTGTATTTATGTTTTGATGTGCAATGATCATACTTTATAATATGTACAAAGTATTTTTTCAGGTGACGCATTTAATTATAAATAATTAAAAAATATCATGCCTCATTTGCATATGAAAATAGCCTGATACCACCGCGCGTCACTATCAGTAAAATAAATATTACTAAATGATTATATTTGTATAGCGGGCACTCGTAATTGTTAGAACTGGTGGAATAGTGACACAATTATACATTTTATTTAATTCCTATAAAGAACATTTTGTGCCTACACAGAATGTTCTTTATAGGAATAAAATACATGTATAATTGTGTCACTATTCCACCAGTTCTAAAAATTACCAGTGCCCGCTATCTATACTAATTAAATGCGTCACCTGAACAAATAATATTTTCGACAGATTATAAAGTATGAATATTGCACATCAAAAAATAAATACAGAGAATAAATAGTACTGTCCTGTAACATTTTAAGGAAACACGGTTATCGTCCCTGATATCAGTATGACCATTTACGTCCGATAAACAAAATATAATAATGCCAATAGGTGGGGTAATGGTGAATTAATGTTTATTTTGCTAGAAAATGTCATATCTACAGAATAAACAAAACTATCTGTCTTCATATATTATAACCTACTGAGTGGGCATATACCTTTAAACTTCTGAAACAAATAGTCTGCTACACGCAAGCAAGTAACCGCAATTCAAAGTTTCATTCCAGTAAATCAGTGTGGTCGAAAGTAGTACATAATGAAGAAATAGTGCGAAACAGTTTTTGCTTGCTTTGAGATAACTGTTTGTGGTTACTGGTGAATTTCGGATTGGAAGGATTCGGATTAGAGGTACATATACATTTACTCCTGCAACAAAAATATTCAGAGAATTTTAATCTTACTGCCTATCACGTATTCATACGTCACAAGACCCTATCATTCGTTGATCCATTCTCGAGCGTTTGCTTTTTTAATCAAGCATGTGAATTTCTTACATGATTGTTTACATCTTGTTTTTTTCTCATATTTTACTGTTCACAAGCTAATTCATTGTAAAAAATGCTAGTCTGAGAGACAGTATTCCGTTCTATATGTGTGTTAAATAAATCGAGGTGACACAGGTTTCTGTTAAATTATATAGTGGCAATCAATGGTGGAATATATAGAGACTAGTAGGTTAGTGCCGTGAATGGGAAAACATATCTGGCAAGGCTCAGGAAACGGGATGGGCGAGGCTCTGCACTAACCTACTATTATATGTATCCCGTCAACACCAACAAATGGCTGCAAAATGGAAAAATTGTATTGACTGGATATCAAAAATGTTTCACGGCACCGTGTTTCACGGTACATACGCACTGTGTTGACGGGATAAAACCTCAACAATAACTGCAAAATTCCCCGTAACAGAAGGGACGTTATCACCGGAACACATCATTTCGATTTTCCGTTCTTTTGCACAACTCTGTATATATCGGTAAACGACCACAACTCAATTTTCCGTCTCACAAAATCGAATCTCAGTCTACAGATGTACGGAAGTAGAACGCCGGAAGTTGATTACCGGAAGCTAATATGACAAAGGCGCGTTGTAGAAGCGTCTCTTTTTCATCAACGCTTAGTATTGACGTGTGAAAAGAAGCCGGCAATGCAGGCTCGGATAACTGTTATTACCAGAACCGTTGATCTCCGAAGAACTTAGAAAAATGTTATAAATAGAGAATACCAGGCTAGTGTCTTTTGATATCAAGTTTATCAGGCAAGGCTAGGAAACGCGTAGCGTAGGAATTCCGAGGCTTGCCGAGGAATTCCTACCGTTTCCGAGCCGAGCCTGATAAACTTGATATCAAAAGACACAAGCCTGGTATTCTGTTTATCAGGTAACTTTTTATGCTCGAAAATTACCACATATGACGTCGTTATCTGTGGACAGAAAGCGGACTTGTTTACATTGCGTCATTACACTGACGTCATTCGGTAACGTCACGTGAAGTCATCCGACCAATGGAACGTCAATATTCACTTCATTGTAACCCGGATGGTTGTATCAGATCAATGCATGATACAAGAATATGTTATCAGTCAGTACGTATTCGGCCAATACAGGGTAGGTTACCTGATAAACATTTTAAACTGGTGAACATCAACGCTTAGCGTTCACGTGTGCAAAGAAGACGTCATTTCCGGCTTCTTTTCACACGTGGACACTAAGGAAACAGGCAACCAATTGATTTCCCATAGACCCACATTCACACAAACACGACAAACTACCTGCGACAAAATCAATTTTGTTGCTTCCATTCCTGGAGTCAGTGACCTAAGCCGGTTCTAGATCCATGACAAACACGAGGTCATGCGGGTTGATTTCCATGAGTTATTTCCCCTTTTTTGACGGAACCGTCTACTTTCACTTTCGAAATCTCTATCTAACCCCCACATCAAGTCGCACACAGCAAATTTAACCTGCATGTGTAGAGCATGCAAATAATATAATACAATGTTTGGCACATACATACCTTTCCTGCAGCATCTATTTTAGTTATCTCTCATAATAATAACAATCAATGCAGTTGTCCTGAGAATTTACTCCTTGTCACATTATCCATTAGTCGTCTGGTTCCTATACTAAGTGTTAATGAACAATAGGCGGTTATACAGGTTAGATAATACCAAATGGCGCGAGTCCGGTAGTCCGGTATAACAAAAAAAGTGCGAGCGTTTTGAGGGCACATACCCAGTTTCACTTGAAGAACAGTGTGGGGTGCTTTTAACACCGGTTTTCAGCATATTTGTAGCATTTAAAAGAAAACACTGAACCTGTTTGGTCACGTGATGTAAACAGAGTTTCCGTGGCCAAAAAATGTAAACAATATACTTGGGGATATGACGAGGTTGGATTTTTCTTTCTTAGGAGTAAGTGAACCTATTGTTTAATTCATGCAGAACCAGGACATACTGGCTGCAGGTCATGTACAAGTCCCACAACATCCATACGAATAGTGTAAGTAGGAGAGACTGGCTTTATTGGATGGCATTTGGTTACATTAATAGTACAATAATTCCGCCACGGAAGCGGTATCGCGCCTGCCGAGGCATTTGACCGTGTTGTGAAAAAACAATAACTTTAACGCATTTGCCTTACAACAAAACCGGACGACGCGGACGACGACGACTATAGTCGCGCCTCTGCTAAAGCAGGCGCGACAAAAACTATTTGGTGTGGTCTAACCTACAGCGCGTTTTGTCGATTACGGAACCACGTGCGCCAGAGAAGCGCTCTGACGCCATCCGAAATCCAATAAATTCATCTTGCAGGCGTCTAGTGTGTCCGGTTTGGGGACGTTTCTGACAGTGTGTCAGTGACTGGAGAAATGGGGCGGATTACAATTGCGGCCAGTCCGTCTCATTATCTGTAACGGCCGACATCATTTGAGAGAAGCCATGTTAGTTTGTGCATATGAAGATATGCAATAAATATCTCACGAATAATATTTAGAAAATTTACGATATTTTCTGTAAATCACGTCCACATTTCCGGAGCTAATGCGGAACAAAATTCAGCATTTACTCTGAACAGTTCATCAACTTTCGACGTCATTTACACAACATAACACAGTTTCTGTAAAAAAAAATCATGAAAAATCGCATAACGGTTGGCTTGCCTCGTGTGTGTCCCGTCTAACCGCGTGGCCGTGACTGAATAAATGGGACGGGTGGTATTTATGACCAATGTAGCTCCTGGGGGCCGTTTCACTAAACTCCGTACGACTAAAATGTTCGTAAGTGCAAAATTATGATTGTCTTTCACATTAACAATCTGTTCTTGTAAACAATTATTGGATTTGCAATTATTGAGCATAGGCTGCATATGCTCAGTACATGTAAATCCATCAACATTTTAGTCGTACGAATGTGAGAAATGGAGCTGATGACATTTTGACTTGATATATGGTGTGTGTCTTCCTTATGGTGCGCATAAATATGCGCAAAGTGAATTTCGACCCCGGATCCTGGATTATCTCTCCCTTTAGGACATACAAAACTTGTACAAAGTAGATACAGTAGAATCCCGCTAAACCGGAAGTCTGTGTATCCTTAATTATATGTGTTTACATTGCCTGTTCAAGTTCGCAAAGCACAGCCCGAATACCTTGGCATAGTCATATATCTGATTTAAAGTGGAACATCTCTAAGCCGGACACCCTGGGGACCCCAGGGTGTCCGTCTTAGAGATGTTCCACTGAATATTGCGATATACATATGAGGTGGTGATTTTTATAAGCCACGCGCCACCGTCAGAAAAGCAGTCAATTGTGACTGTTCAACCGTCCCGTGATGCCTCTGCTCAGACTGCGCGAATACTGGCTCTACACTGGTCGCAAAGACTTCCCCGCGGTGCGGGTGTCACGTGGTGATCGCGATTCATTGCATTAGTTTATTCTTTACACCGGTTGGTATAAACATATTTTATTAAATAATAATTACATCATTTTCGGTATACAAGCAGTGTAAACAGGATTGGACACCGGTTCATGGTACCATCATACGTATAGTGGAACCCAAGATGTGTTTCATTGGTATGTATCTCTGATTACAATGACGTTTCATGATTGCACAACGCTAGAATGTGTCACGAAGTGCTCACATGTCTGATTTACAATGGAACATATCTAAGCCGGACACCCTGGGGACCCCCAGGGTGTCCGGTTTAGAGATGATCCACTGTATATTGCGATATACATATTTTATTAAGCATCTTCGTTATGACAGACGGCCTTGGAAAACAACGACATAATTGGCAATCCGCCCAATAATGGACACGGGCTCGTATTTACCATTTATAATGGGACATTTAGTGCATTGCGCCATAACACAACATCTATAATGTCCTATTACTAACTTTCTGAAACCCATAATAAGCCGTATATACTGTGATATTACTACATTTCTATAAGCCATAATAATAAGCTAAAATGGGCCGGCTAAACGGAAATCTACGGAGCCCCGCAGGGGACGTAGAATTCTGTTTTTTATTAATTTGTTCCCACGAAATAACAATTCGTTCCCTCTAATTGTTAATTCGTGGGAACGAATTGTAAAATCGTGGGAACGAATTGTTAATTCGAGGGAACGAATTGTTATTTCGTGGGAATGAATTGTTATTTCGTGGGAATGAATTGTTAATTTGAGGGAACGAATTGTTAAATTGAGGGAACGAATTGTTATTTCGTGGGAACGAATTAATAAAAAAAAACATGTCCCCTGCACTCGACACAACGGAATGATGACGGTCGAGTTTACCGCCAGTGTAGACTGATCAGGGTCTACCCTGGGCAGAGACTTTATACATTTAATATTATCGTTACTAAGCTATTTGACGATTCTATCTGATCAGGGTCTGTGCATTATTCGCATTTAAACCACGTGATCCAACACGACAAAACGAGGCTGAAAGAAACGTTCTTTCAGATACATTTTGCCGTGGCGAATCACGTGGTTATATGTGGCTGTGGCTGGAGAAATGTGGCTTACGGGATTTGTGACCAGTGCAGCACCTGCTCCAATAGCACAATCCTCTAGCCTGATTTATAACGATCTACATTCCTTGTTAGAATCATTGACGGGTGTTTCATTCATGGAACGGCCAACAGTGCAGATCCTGATCAGACTGTGTGGATGCACAGGCTGATCTGGATCTACACTGGTCACAAAACCCATAAACCCCATTTCTCCAGTCACAGCCACATATGTGATGTAATCTTCTGATGTTACAACATAATGACGTAATATCACGACTGACTATCAACCTCATTGAGTTTCAGCGAATTATAATCTACGACACGCCATGTGATTTTGTACCTACGATATTTCATTAAAAATATTTACAAAATTTACGATAGTTTCCGTAAATGACATCCAAAGTTGACGTAAATTTCATAGCAAATGCGGAAAAATCCGCATGTGCTATGAAAGTTCCGTCGTCTTTCGACCTCATTCACATAAAGTATCACAGTTTCCGTAAATCTGTTTCATGAAAAATTGCACATGTTCTTAGGTACAAAATCACATGGCGTGTACATGTATCTCATATCTAGTTATGAGCGCCATTTATCATGTTTATGTCCCGATTTTATCCGCGGACGGTAATTGGATGAAGCGATAACACTGCAGTTGTGGGAACACACCACTTCATGTAGGTCCACAACCACCAAAGATTTGTCCAATATAAACTAACCAATGACCACCCATTTTGATATTCTCTGCTGCTTTCATTTTTCGTATGGATGTTGTGGGACCTATTTTCCCATAACCTGCTTTGGATATTCACCAATTAAAATATAGGTTTAATTATTGTTAAGAAAAATAAATGCAAAAAGTTAGTGGCTGAAATTGAAACCGCCTCACATGACAAACATGATCCGACTCACAAAATAATCCCAAAGCATATGCTTGAAACTGGTGTAAATGATACATTAGCATGCCTGTGAAGTAGATTAGTGCATCAATTGACTGGTTTCTGCAAGCAAAGAGTGTCTATGGCAAAACAAATATGGCTTATTTCTTTTAACGTACTAGTTTGGCTACGTCGCGCATGAATATCTGATGATTTAGTGGGGTTAAACCTATACTCTACTCCAGAACCGTCTAAAGCAATGTCAATAAGCTCAAGGGTGTATGATCACGTGGTACTAACAACAACAACAAGTACTGAAACTTCCAGAATCCATCTGATTCAAAGTACATATTATTTTATATTGTCCTTATTACATAACGGATTTTGATGAAATATCGCGCATCAAACGCGTCTTCTTAAGCTGCATTTGGTGGTCTTTGTATTTTCGCCCAACTTTCTGTCGTTTCTTCTGTACCGACACGGAAATCGATTCTTCGCAACAACGACATAAGTCTGTACCATGCAGCTCATGAAGACGCGTTTGCTGCGCCATATTTCATCAAAATCCGTCGCATATAAAGGAAACTATCAAAGACTACTTACTTTGGAGTGGGCGACGTTGTTGCTATTGTAACAACACGTGACCATGCACCTTGATTATCGTAAGATGAATCTGGCTCAGATAGTGGAAGGATTATAAACCACGCCACATTACTTTTAAAAGAGCAAATTTTTGCTTATACAAAATGAACGGCTATTGTGTAGATACATGGTTTTACAGAATGGACGGCGCAACATGTCTCTCTACTACATATAGTAGTATCATATGTACGGGAGTCTAGATTCATCATTTCTAAGACGGACGGACATTTCCATAAATGTAGACTGATACGTTTATCTAGCTATTATTGTGTTAAAAATCGCATCTGCTGCACACTGCGCGAGAGTAAAATATTCCACGTCGAAATACGCACCAGGGGGCCGTTTCACTAAACTTCGTACGACTAAAATGTTCGTAAGTGCAAATTTAGGATCGTCTGGAAATTTCAATTGATCGATTTACATTTATTGAGACATATGCTGCGTATGCAGCCTATGCTCAATAAATGTAAATTCAATAAGTGTTTACAAGAAAACGTTATTAATGTGATATTTACAGACTATCATAATTATGCACTTACGAACATTTTAGTCGAACGAAATTTAGTGAAAAGGGCCCCAGCATCCTGACGAATTCCCATTCAGCTTCATGCCGAATATACTGCATATAAAACACATTGCGTTTACGCAATTGCTCTAAGTAGAGCTGAGTGCATCTCGCCATGAAACCGGTGCATTTTTCGACGAAACACAGTTTACGCCGGTGCAGAGTGTAGCACCAGCGAAAACAAGTGTGATGAATTGGATATATGGATGATGAAAAATCAGTATATAGATTTGCAAGCCAATATGACTTACGGTAACCGAGATAGTAGGTAGCCGGAAATCTTAACGTCAATTGTGGAAAGACAGTCGGCCAGTAGCCTATTTCACCAATATTGCAAAGAATACTTATCTAGCAAAGTATACTTTGAGGGAGAAATTTTCAATTTTAGGATGCATTTATTATACTGAATGTTATTACATTATCACAGCCAAAATGGCTGTGATAATGTAATACATTCAGTATAATAATTCTGCATACTTTTAATTATCAAATATATGCAGTGGTTAGTTCTATATGAAATAATGCATTTCAGGAAAAATAAATGATTACTCCCTCAAAGTACAGTTTGCTAGAAAAGCATACTTTGCAATGTTCGTGAAATCGGCTACAGACGGACAGACGGACAGACGGATGCGGTGTCCAAACGAGACACGCCATGTGATCGTGAATCTAAGAAGATGCACGAATCTCATGAAAATATATTTACAAACCTTGCGATATTATCCGTAAATGACGTCGAAAGTTGACAAAATGTTCGGAGCAAATGCGGAATATCATTCTGCATTTGCTCTGACAATTTCGCCAACTTTCGACATCATTTACGGCAATGATCACCGTTTCTGTAAATATAGTTCATGAAAAATCGCACATGTTTGCAAATTAGCAAAAGCACATAGTGCGTCTCATATAAAGTATTCCGGAATTATTTTCGGGGTGCATACAAAATAAAGAAGTCCATGTTTATGAAGTGGGCACATTGCGCGGTAATTGCGATCTACGGTGGAAAAAAAGTGAATGGGTTTAACGTCCCAGCAACAGCTAAGGTCATATAGAGACGGGACCACAGTTTAAAGGCTCATTCGACAGACTCATCCGATGGAAATACAACGAACGTATGTTTGATGCCTAAGGCGAGGTTTGAACCGACAACCTCCGGATTGGAAGTCAAGTGTTCTAACCCCTAGGCCACAAGCTGCCCATCCCTAGAAAATTAAAAATAATGTTTCATTGTTTACTTAACCCTTTCCCTGATAGAGACGACTTTTGACGCCTCTGCAGAAGATGTCTTTTGAAAACATTGTGGGAAAAGGAGAAATTGCTTGTAACAAGCAATTTCTCCTTTTCCCACAATGTTTTCTACTCTATCAGATAATTTAACCATCATTTGACCCAGCATTTGATTCTTTTATTCAGATGTTTTCGATTTGGATGAGTCGAAATATCGCAAAACAGGGAAAGGGTTAACCCATTCCTTTCAGAATACACCTTTACGGGCATGTAATTTATTAAATATTTTATTTTTGTTATTTCTCTATGAAAGTATATGACCACTCATTTGAACCGTCTCGACGAGACTGTTAAAATAGTGGTCGCGACATATACCTCGAAGCGCATAGAAGGACAATATGATTTTTTTTCCGCAAGGCCACAACCTGATATACGGTGGAGGCGCCTGAAAATGTCGGGGTGCATAAAATAGAATTCGATGTTTATGAAGTGGGCGTATGGCGCCGTAATTCCGATGGCTTGTAGTGTGCCATTGGCGCCAATGTGCAATTTCCTTATTTCTAATTGGTCGTTCAATGTTCCCAAATGGTTCGTCAGGAGCGAAATGAAGAAAATGAAGGCAATACACATAACAGGCATATTATGGAGAAATGGGGCTTGTGACAAGTTATATAAGTCTATAAGTATAGTTCCAGATCAAATCGCGCAAAATGGTATACGTATCACGCATGGTAATATGTGACCGTGACAAGAGAAATGGGGCTTATGGGATTTGTGACCATGGTAGCTGCTGATCAAATAGCACACTTATGTGGCCTTGTCACGATATGTATTGCTTGTTATATGTCGATGTCTAATCTGGATCTACGCAAATCCCATAAGCCCCAGTTCTCCAGTCAATCCACAGCCACGTATTACGGGATACACCATGAGAAAATGCAGGTTATATCGAACTTACCTACGTACACACACACACACACACGTATGTACGTACATGGACTAACGCTATCGATGAGGGGACAATAATACATAGGCACGTCATACACAACGTGTACAACGAATCTAACGAATCCCGAATCACAAAACTCCCATTTCTCCAGTCACAGCCATAGATGGACTTGTTGGCATACATTAGTGAATACATTAACCCTTCCTACGGAAATTGACGGAAATTGACGGAAATTGCCGTCTGTTGTTTTTCATTTTTGCTTTAATTCTTAACAAAAACCTGGTTTTGACAGCACATGAGAATCGTCTCCACTGGAGACGATTCTTATGTGCTGTCAAAACCAGGTTTTTGTCGAGAAATATTGAACATGTACAACGAATCTAACGAATCACAAAACTCCCATTTCTCCTGTCACAGCTATAGATGGACTTGTTTGCATACATTAGTGAATACATTAACCCTTCCTACGCTGTTGACGGAAATTACCGTCTGTTGTTTATTCATTTTTGCTTTAATTCTTAACAAAAAACTGGTTTTGACAGCACATGAGAATCGTCTCCACTGGAGACGATTCTTATGTGCTGTCAAAACCAGGTTTTTGTCGAGAAATATTGAACATGTACAACGAATCTAACGAATCCCGAATCACAAAACTCCCATTTCTCCATTTCTCCATTCACAGCCATATATGGCATACATTAGTGAATATTTTAATATGTGTTGATCACAGGATTCATCTTACAATGGTAGTAATACTACCCTTAGATGCTTTCCCAAGCAATAAAAGTAAATTAAAATATAAATCAAGCGAACCACAATTAGATAAAAGGCAGCGACTCCAATCATACACAATTCTGTGCAGTTTAATGAATAATTTCAAGCCTGATTCATCAAGCTTCAACGACGCCATTGTCCAACTTAAATGTGGCTGTGACGGGCGAAATGCGGCTTATGGGATTTGTGAAAATTGTAGCTCCAGATCAAACGGCACACTCCTGTAGCCTGATAACAATATACATTCCTTGTTGGAAGCACGACGGGTGTTTCATTGATGGAATGGCGAATGCATCCGCAGTCTGATCTGGATCTACACTGGTCGCAAAACCCATAAGCCCCATTTCTCCAGTCACAGCCACAAATAAGAATTTTGAGATGTGCCGGCATACATGGGGCTTATGGGTCTTTCTGGTCAATCTAACGCCTGATAACGATCTACTGTCACACTAATGCTGCCATGATAATAATGCCACCTACAGTCAAACTTGTGGACAAAGGCCAGCGATGGGAAGAGAAAAATCTGGCTTTTATTCACAGGTGGTCATTATTCGCAGTGTCCATTATGTGTTAATTCAGTAATTGGGGAAACAAAGCCATGGCTGCTATAGACAGATAATTGATTGCGATTCCGTGGAGGTCTTTAACACAGGTTTGATTGTATAACGACTTGGTAGACGCATAGCGGGTCTTTAACCATTAATTCGAATGCATTTCGATATGTTAATTTTGCAACGAATCCAATCGTCACAAAATGATTTTCCGACTAGTCCATTTATGAAAAGGGGGTGTTTTTTGTTTTCAAAAATCTGAAAATTACTTGCAAAAAGTGCAGAGGCTGGTGAGACGGTTCGTCACGAGCCGGCTCATCTGGGGGCCGTTTCACTAAACTTCGTACGACTAAAATGTTCGTAAGTGCAAATTTAGAATCGTCTGGAAATTTCAATTGATGTATTTACATGTATTGAGCATAGGCTATGCAGCCTATGCTCAATACATATAAATCCAATAATTGTTTACAAGAAAACATTGTTAATGTGACATTTACAGACTATAATAATTTTGCACTTACGAACATTTTAGTCGTACGAAGTTTAGTGAAACGGGCCCCTGGATCTATACGTTTTGCCAATAGCCCAATACCACTATACAGGTATGTGGTGTTGAAAGGGTTAACCATCTCAACCCTACACGTCATATAAGCAATATTCGGAATCACTGTAGATCCAGCCTATTTCATCAACATTGCAAAGTATATTTTACTAGCAAAGTATACTTTGAGGGAGTAATCATTTATTTTACCTGCAATGCATTATTTCATATAGAACTAACAAATGCATATATTTCATGAGTAAAAGTATGTATTAATAATTTATCATAAAATTGAAAGTTCTCCCTCAAAGTATACTTTGCTACTAAAGTATACTTTGCAATGTTGATGAAATAGGCTACAGATGAGCTGGCTCATCAGAATCTGCAGTGTTTGTCATTATGTTTAAGATTTTGAAACAATATCCTTTGTATGGTTAATAGAATAGTACGGAAATGAGTATGGAACAATCAATGTCGGATATTCAGGGGTGAAATGGCTAAATGACCAACAATGCAAACCTGGGGACCGTTTCACTAAACTTCGTACAACTAAAATGTTCGCAAGTGCCAAATTATGATAGTCTGTAAATGTCAGATAAACAACGTTTTCTTGTAAACAATTATTGGATTTATATTTATTGAGCATATGCTGCATATGCTCAATAAATGTAAATCCATCAATTGAAATTTCCAGACGATCCTAAATGTGCACTTACGAACAGTTTAGTCGTACGAAGTTTAGTGACACGGGCCCCAGTTCAGACTAGGCAGGCTAGTTTAATCTACACTGGTCGTAGAATCAAAGTCATACCCCCATTTCCCATTCAAAGTCAGAATAGGCAATGCCGTGAAGAGATATAAAAGTTTAAAATGCATTTTATGGATCTTTGCCGCCGCAGTGCTATAAAATGGTGCATGAAACGGGATTAATTCTGTCTGCAATATACGTCAAGGGCACCTGCCAGTGCGCCGCGATTTGACGTAATTGTTTATTTATAACTCCTGGAGGGAATTGTGACACGCATGTGTTCAGCATGGAACAGTACATGACAGCATATGTATAGTACGGGCACCTGCCCAGTGCGCCGTGATTTGACATAATTATATAAATTGTTTATTTATAACTCCTGGAAGGAATTGTGACAAGCATATGCCATGTATAGTACAGGCAGCCTGGTAATGAAGGACACGTACCAATCTACTCAGGCCCGTACCCAGAGGCAGTGCGACGGGTGCGTACTCACTAACCCGTTCAACAACCCGTTAACACCACAGGCCTGTATAGTGGTATCGGAAAAAAGTGTTGATCCAGATGAGCCGGCTCGTGACGAGCCGTCTCATCAGGATCTGCACGTTTTGCAAGTAATGTTCATAATTTTGAGAACAAAAAACACCTCACGTTCGTCCGCATGTACGATCGATAATCCACTCGCTAAAGCTCGCGGATTATCTCCTCGTACATGCGGACGAACCGTGATCTAACAATGACTTATCATATCTTTGATACATTTTCTAGTTTTGTTTCTGCATTTACACAGCTAACGGGCAACGTATGGACACGAGGATGTGATAACACAGTTATATCACCGTGATCTAACTGTGACATGAAAACAATACATAAACATTGTTGTTCAATTCTAGGGTGGAGATTGGACCAGCCACCTCTGGTAATGAAGTCCAATGCACAACAGTATACAGTATACAGCATCCAGACGATGCTAAATTTGCACCTACGAACATTTTAGTCGTACGAAGCTTAGTGAAACGCGCCCCAGGTGTGTTATAGTGTCCAGCTTATGAGGTTTTACTGCACGGCGGTGGACAATGGGTGGGGTTATGTTACCTTTGCTATGGCGACGGCACAGCTGTATCCGGCCAGTTCCATCAACTGGTCCACACTGAAGGCGTACTCCGTGAATAGTTCCTCATCGATGTCTTGGGCCTCCTTCTGGCTGGAAATAGACGAAAATACACAATTGGTGAATTATTGGTTGGTTGATTGATTGATTGATTGATTGATTGATTGACTGATTGATTGATTGCATTACTCAATAAATCGCTCGCTGGTTCATTCATTCATTCGTTCGGTTCGTTTTTTCGTTCCTTCGTTCCTTTCTTCCGTCCTGGCTGTATCAAATAAAATCGATACATTTCGGGCTAACAGAGATTGATTGATTGATTGATTGATTGATTTAATGAATTAATCAATGAAATACAATCATTTGTTATTCGTTCGTTCCTATCTTCCTTACAGGATCAAACACAATCGATACAAGTCAGGCTAAATCTGAGTGACTAATGGTCGGTTGTGTTTGGATGGTTGGTTGGTTGGTTGGTTGTCACTCGGTCGGTCGGCCATTCATAAATTGTTGGATTACACCAAATACTAGTATATAAAGTGGCATAATGCGCATGCGTATGCAAATTTGAGTCTGAGCTGGTCGTAACTGATGCAAGTCCTATTTCCCAAGTGTTAACCACAACTCTCCAAATCTCCGTATATAATACTGTCATTTCTATATAAGGTCAAAGTGTGATACATTGGAGTGCTTAAATCAAATATGTCAATTTGAAAATACACAGACGCTTGATCTGCCTAGTATCGTAACAAAGCGAAGGTCGTTCCACGCGTCTACGTGACTCTGACGGCTTTGACGGGTTCACAAGATCAACTGTCTGGACATGATTGTAATCCTCAAATGTCGGAGGACCCGTCTAGTCTACAAGGGACAGTGTTAATAAATGGGACGCCGGCGCGGAAAATGTACATTCCAGCATTTACGACAATTGTACATCCTGGTCCTCTTGCAAATACTTACCGTTGTATTGGTGTCAACAGATAATGTCATTTAAAGCCGGGCCAACGAGTTCGATCCCGCATTTAACCTACAGCATTAGGGAGAAAATTCCCAAATCAGAACGGAATATTTACATCGAAAATATTATATATTCCGCTCTGAAATTAGAATAACCTGACCTGGTGCCAGGTCCATATCACACCACATTCACTTGGCCCCTTCCCCTAAAAGTAATAGGATTACCAATAATCGTATTACTCGTATAAGGGGTATAACCAAGTTCAATTCTCACATACAAGAATGCCACAGCCGTGTGTGAGGGTCAAACCAGGTCTACGGTCGGGATTCCGGTAAGGATGAACCACGATTGTTAAATTACCCATCACATGCCCCCACCTGCCACCCACCGTGGGTTTAGAATTTGATCGTTTGACCGGTGGTACTACTACAGTAACGGCTATTGCATGAGCGCCGAACAGCGTAGCGCAAGATCAGCCTGCGACGCGCAGGCTGATCTGGCGCTGCGCTGTGGTCCGAAGCATCAGCCCGACAATTCGGTTAGCCGGTCAAATATTTGTAATACAATCCACTTGATAAATGAATTATAGCATTGATTTATCAGGTAACCTGCCCTGTATTGACCGAATACGTACTGCCTGATAACATATTGTTGTATCAGGCAGTGACCTGCTATCAACATCCGGGTTACAACAAAGTTAAAACTGACGTTCCATTGGTCGGTTGACGTCACGTGACGTTACCGAATGACGTCAGTGTAAGGACGCAACGTAAACAAGTCCTCGTTCTGTCCATAGATAACGACGTCATCTGTGGTCATTTTCGAGCATAAAAAGTTACATGATAAATAGAATACCAGACTAGTGTATATTGATATCAAGTTTATCAGGCTCGGCTCGGAAACGGTAGGCAAGCCTCGGAATTCCTACGCGTTTCCTAGCCTTGCCTGATAAACTTGATATCAAAAGACACTAGCCTGATATTCTCTATGTACATGTATTATGCAATATAATATACAATATCGGTATCAACAGTTTTTCCATAATTTTTCAGATTTTTACTCTACGCAGGGGCCATGGATTGTTTTTATCGTTCCCACGAAATAACAATTCGTTCCCTCAATTTAACAATTCGTTCCCACGATATAACAATTCGTTCCCTCGAATTAACAATTCGTTCCCACGAAATAACAATTCGTTCCCACGAATTGTTATATCGTTAGAACGAATTGTTTTTTCGTGGAAACTAATTGCTAATTCGTGGGAATTAATTGTTAATTCGTGGGAACTAATTGTTAAATTGAGGGAACGAATTGCTAATTCGTGGGAACTAATTCTTATTTCGTGGGAACGAATTCTTATTTCGTGGGAACGAATTAATAAAAAAGAATTATACGTTCCCTGCGGGACTCAGTATCAAACTTCCTGATGTCGGGTATGAGCGTAGAGAAAATATAACACTGAAATTGCACGCACTGACTAAGTTAATCCCTTCGCTAGCACCTTTGATCATAGAATAAGTTATTGACTAAAGGCAAACCACTTTAACGTTGCTTATTTTAAACAAAGCAACGTGACGTCAAACCGACAAACGTCAATGACGTCACGGAAGGAGCGTTAACCTATTACAGACGGGGTACTATTAATTTAAAAGTAGTATGATGTTTTCTAAAAAAAATAGTTTCCTCATTTCTCCTCGAAAGTATACGTTGTCACCACTCATTTGAACCGTCTCCGCGAGACGGTTCAAATGAGTGGTAACAACATATACTTTTATTGAGAAATAATAGAAATTCAGATTTTTTTCCAACAAAAGTTAGTGTATCCTTATACTTCAATGGGTTAAGCGAAGTTACCCGTGATGTTTCAACTTCAGGAACCAATTTATAAAACTGATGTTGATGTTCCGTTTTTATTAAGATATATTTTATTTATTGCCAATTAATTAATAACTGGTCTGTTTATTCGGTAACTTATGATACACGATAACGATTTAAGTGCCACAAATCGCCTTTGGTTTCCCGTGAAAGTCAATAAATAATTAACGTTAAAACGGTTGCCATATCAACACAGCGCCCACGTTGGCACCGACAGCTAAGAAAATGTATCTTACTGCGTTTGTGATCAGTGTAATTACAAATACTGATCATTATAGACAATTTGATAGGATCGTATTCACGACGATAGTGAATGAATCGCGATTCAGTCACTATCGTCGTGAATACGATCCTATCAAATTGTCTATGATGATCAGTATTTGCACCGATCACCAATTAATTCAGTAATTAACTTCTAATTAACTTAAAGGTACATGCCCACTCACTAGGCACAATCTGTTACAAAAATTACAAGTGCCCGTTATACCATGTTATACAGATACAATCATTTAGTAATATTTATTAAGTATGATCATTGCACATCGAACAATACATACAGATAATAAACAGTAATGTCCGTTAACAGTTTAAGGAAACACGGTTATCGCCCCTGGTATCAGTGTGGAAATTTACGTCCGATATAAAATGTATAATCATGTCAATCAATACGTGGGGTAATGGTGAATTAATGTTTATTTTGCCAGAAATTGGCTCAGATGATGTCTCTGATTTTTTTAATATGTGTGCCTACTGAGAGGGCATGTACAGTTGGGTCAGCGTGTACGTGCACACACGAACGAACACGACAGGTTGATTCCAACCTGTCGTGTTCGTTCGTGTGTGCACTTACACGCTGCCCCCACTGTACCTTTAGCACGGGCCAGTCAGTGTAAACTATTTAGGGATGGTTTAGGTTTAAGTACATGCCCACTCAGTAGGCACAAACTGTTCTGTATAGGAATTAAAGAAGTGTATAATTGTGTCATTATTCCACCAGTTCTAAACATTCCGAGTGCCCACTATACAGATATAATCATTTAGTAATATTTAGTTTACTGATAGTGACTCGCGGTGGTATCAGGCTATTTTCATATGCAAATGAGGCACGATACGTTTTAATTATTATACTAATTAAATGCGTCACCTGACAAAATAATATTTTCGACAGGTTATAAAGTATGATCATTGCTCATCAAAAAATAAATACAGTGAATAAATAGTAATATCCGTTAACATTTCAAGGAAGCACGGTTATCGCCCCTGATATCAGTGTTGAAATTTTATGTCTGATATAAAATGTACAATAATGCCAATCAATACGTGGTGTAATGGTGAATGAATGTTTATTTTGCCCGAACATGTGTCAGATGATGTCTCTGATATAAGGAACATTTTGTGCCTACCGAGTGGGCATGTACCTTTAATACATGGCATCCAAGCCACATGACACGGAGACATTTCACGAAAATGAGGAAAATCAAATATATATCCTTTAATAATGATCTGCGATAATTAAATCGTAAAGATGCCTTATAAGGTATTTTCAGACGACTATTACGTGACGTGGAAGGCAAAAGATCGAGTGTGACTGGAGAAATGGGGCTTATGATGTTCGCCACCAATGTAGATCCAGATCAGCCTGTGCATCCGCACAGTCTGATCAGGATCTGCACTGTTCGCCATTCCATCAATAACAAGAGTTATCAGTAGCCGATTTCACCAACATTGCAAAGTATACTTTTCTAGCAAAGTATACTTTGAGGGAGTAATCATTTATTTTTCCCGAAATGCATTATTTCATATAGAAATAACCACTGCATATACTAGATGATTAAAAGTATGCAGAATTATTATACTGAATTTATTACATTATCACAGCCAATTGGCTGTGATAATGTAATAAATTCAGCATAATAAAAATTAATAAATTTATCCTAAAAATGAAAATTTCTCCCTCAAAGTATACTTTGCTAGAAAAGTATACTTTGCAATGTTGGTGAAATAGGCCATTTTCAATGTTGGTGAAATAGGCTATGTTCAATGTTGGTGAAATAGGCTATTTTCAATATTGGTGAAATAGGCTATTTTCAATGTTGGTGAAATAGGCTATTTTCAATATTGGTGAAATAGGCTATTTTCAATATTGGTGAAATAGGCTATTTTCAATATTGATGAAATAGGCTATTTTCAATATTGATGAAATAGGCTATTTTCAATGTTGGTGAAATAGGCTATTTTCAATATTGGTGAAATAGGCTATTTTCAATATTGGTGAAATAGGCTATTTTCAATATTGGTGAAATAGGCTATTTTCAATATTGGTGAAATAGGCTATTTTCAATATTGGTGAAATAGGCTATTTTCAATATTGTGAAATAGCTATTTTTCAATGTTGTAAATAGGCTAATTTTCAATATTGATGAAATAGGAGCTATTTCCAATGTTGGTGAAATAGTAGGCCTTATTTTCATGTTGGTGAAATAAGCTATTTTCAATATTGGTGAAATAGGCTATTTTCAATATTGGTGAAATAGGCTATTTTCAATGTTGGTGAAATCGGCTACAGAAGACAACGACGATCGCATTGACTCAAAGGATGGCACTGACATCACAAAGGAATCAGATGTGTGAAAACATCCCACACATAAAGTACATGTATATTTACACTACGATTATGTATGTGACAATATGGATGTAAGTGAATGAGACACTGGAATATGTTTGAGTGGAGAGAGGTCATGCGAAATTTACGCCAACATTAATTGGTCAGTGGGTGGTATTATTGAATATATTACATGATGGGGAAACTCTTGATAGAGGATCATCAGATCAGATGGATGCATGTATGAACTATCACAACGCTCCCTGTTAAGAAACAGAAGTTATAAGACATTTACCCCAACGTTAAGTTTATGAAAGCAATAAGTGTGTGACCTTGACCTTGGTGTAAGGAGTGAGCGGCGGGTCGATCATTTACTATAGCATGATAGAGGGTCATCTGAGGAATGCATTTATTAAGTATCAAGGTGTTACCTGTAAATAGACAGAAGTTATAAGAAAGTTAAACCAACGTTAAGTTTATGAACGTACTAGGGTTGTGACCTTCACCTTGGGGTAAGGGGTGTGCGATGGGTCGTGGATTTGCTATAGCATGATAGAGTCATCTGAGGAATGCATGTATGAAGTATGAAGGTGTTTCATGAAAAGAAACAGACAGAAGTTATAAGAAGTGTACCCAACGTAAAGTTTATGAACGCACTAGGTTGCGTTGAACTAGACCTTGACCTTGGGGTAAGGGGTGGGCGGTGGATCGTGGATTTGCTACTGTATGATAGAGGATCATCTGAGGAATGCATGTATGAAATATCAAAGTGGTCCATAATAAAACAAAACAGAAGTTAAAGACATTTATCCCAACGATCGAAAAGTTTGTGGACGCCGACGACGACGCCGGGGGTATGCCATTAGCTATTTCTGAACTTCGTGCAGGCGAGCTAAAACATGCTTCTACATGTAACACGCAATATATATCGTTATGAGGCTACATTACACGAGTGTGCTATTTAATCAGAAGCTACACTGGTCACACATCCCATAATACCCATTTATCAGGTAACCTGCCCTGTATTTACCGAATACGTACTGACTGATAACATATTGTTGTATCAGGCATTGACCTGATATCAACATCCGGGTTACAACGAAGTGAAAACTGATGTTCCATTGGTCGGATGACGTCACGTGACGTTACCGAATGACGTCAGTGTAATGACGCAACGTAAACAAGTCCGCGTTCTGTCCATATAATACGACGTCATCTAATGTCATTTTCGAACATAAAACGTTACCTGATAAATAGAATACTAGGCTAGTGTATCTTTATATCAAGTTTATCAGGCTCGGCTCGGAAACGGTAGGAATTCCTCGGCAAGCCTCGGAATTCCTACGCGTTTCCTAGCCTTGCCTGATAAACTTGATATCAAAAGACACTAGCATAGGTAGTCTCTATTTCTCCAGTCACAGACACCAATATGGCATTATATCCACATGACGCGAATAACCTTTCACGAAAATACAGAAATGCACTAATGATATAAAATGTGTGCGTAATGTGAAATAAATCGTGTTATGAGATGGAAATTGGTTTATAAATAGCTGAATTAGTAGCCAGTACAGAGTATGACATCGAACTAGTGTCACATGATCGTACCAGTGTCAAAGATTAGCCACGTCATTATCACAGAAAGAATCATTATACGTTATTTTAAGCGTATTTGTTATTTTAAGCTTATATGCTTAATGATTCTTCTGTGAATATGACGTGGCTAATCTTTGACACTGAACTCGTGCAAATATCCACATACAAACAAAGTATCAATAAAGTATTAATAAAGAACATACATATGCAGCAATTGGTTATTTTACCGTGACATGTATATCTTGTAAATTTGAAAGCTTCATTTCCTTATGTTGAATGTTGAACAACAACTAGAGAAAATATGGTTTCCATGGGAAAATGATTTCCCCGTTCTATTACGTTTGGCAATTTACTAGTTCTACATCAAAGATTATTTATTTAAATGTATAAAATATACAGTTTACTAAATTATTACCTACATGCAACAGGCTTGGGTATGCACTTCGGTTGCTCACATTTTTAATGGGTCAATTTGTAGCCGTAGATAACACATCGGAGGCGAATTATTGTAGCTAATATCCACATACAAATAAAACATATATATATACATACTGTCCGTGTTATTCCTGCCCAGATTATCAACGTTTCTGATCATTAATTGCATTGCTATACCAAGCAATTGGATTGTCTGAGCCTGACCACAGTTCAGGGCCAGTCAATCACATTCAAGTATTTTGAAATAAGGAAATTGAACAATAATTGACAATCGACGACGCCGGGGTATGCCATTAGCTATTTCTGCACTTCGTGCAGGCGAGCTAAAACATGCTTCTACATGTAACACGCAATATATCGATGGTCTAGTAACATAAGGTCGTAACTGCTATGCTAAAGCATAGCAGTTACGACCTTATGTTACTATGGGAATTTAACATGGGGGAAAAGTGGTAAGGGAGTGTGGGAGGAGTCAAAAAACGAAAAACTTTGGAAATTGACTCCGAAACCTGACTAGATAGCTTGGATATGATCTAACTAAGAAAACAAAAGTTAAATTTTAAAAATCGGTCCAGTATTCCTAAAATTAAAAAAAAATTCCCCATGTTAAATCCCCATAGACATCTTCACTCCGTGAACATGGGGAAATTGTTTTTTCGCAATAAAATCAATATTTGACCAAATTTCACGAAATAAAAAGAAGGCTCATTCTTAATTTTTCCTTTAATTTAATATTATCAAAAGAAATCTTGTTTTTAAATTGTTTATAGAGCCGTAAAATTTGGGCAGCTTTCGTGAAACAGACAGTAGTTGCACGTACGCTAATCTCAGATAAACAGGCGCGCGGACGAACACACAAAATCGTTTGCAATGGTCCGATAGACACTGACCAATTCTGGTATTGTCCACAACCGCTATAGTCCAGGCCGTGCTATACCCCGTATACAACTCATCCGCAAGAGATTTGAGTTCTTGGACCATTCACCTTTAGAAATCAAATCACACAGGTGCTTTTTCGAAACCGGCTGCGAATGGCCGCCAGGGGTGTAAAACCAAGATGGCCGCCGATAGACATATTACAAATTTAAATATTAAACCACACACCATAGAAGTATGTGAAATACATCGTTTTATACGTTTTAGGGTGTGGGGAATCCATTTTTGACATCATGTTCATGTTCATTTGAAGTCAACTTCACATACTAAGGTCAAGGTAAGGTCGAAAATAACAAAAAAAGCAAAAAATTTCAGTTTCACGCACATTCTCCACCCCCTCCCCACACACACACACGATGTCACCTCGCGCCCCCTGTCCATCCCCTCATATATCGCTGAGGACGGCTCTTTAATTTCTATACATCATATATAAACATGTTATTTACATTGTAATATAAAGCATAGCGCTGTATTGATCTTTCGCGCCACTTTCAATTCGCCAGCTAAGTCAAAATATTCCGTATCAAGCACGAATCTCTCAAAATTCGCGCATCCGTCAAAAGAAAAACTTCCTTGCCAAATTGTACCCTCTCACCACAAACACGTGGTGAAACCTACATTACCACCCAACTTTAGGCTTGTAGAAAACATGGATGTAAACATTTTGTCTGATGCTGAGGAAGCTGTAGAGCAGTCAGCCAATACCGAATCCCTCGTATCACTTATTCGCTGTGGACTCCCATACACAGCTGCTGCACCTGACGATCTTGGCGTGGCATTCATGCACTGGTCACGACAGTAAACGGGCCACTGATGAGAGTTGGTTTCCTTCCTGTTATCCCTTCCCCTGTGACAGAATATGCAACTGTCCGCAAGGCACGGACCAATTTTCAGGCATCCTGGCGCCAGTTGAATCAATATACTATGGCCATTGTTTCTGATGAGGTTGTGTATCACATTGTTGTTGATATAGTCATGAGTGAGCCGGACACTCGATTACCTTTTTCCAATGTTGGGAATTTTTCACTTTGCTAACTTAAAGGTACTCCTGCGATGGCAGTGGTATGAGCGATGCACTCATTGAAAGTGAGGTTTTTGGATCATACCACATTTCAACTGTGCTCTCTGGTGGCCACTAAGTCAGGTCATTGACAGGAATGCTTATCGTATCTGAGATTCTTGAATCTCTCATGTGGAATGCAGTCTGACAGTCCAATGATCACACGTCTGTACCCTTCGTCCAGTCAGCCATTTAACTCAAGGACGTATTGCAAACAAAGAAGACGGAGGTGTGTGTCCCAAGTTTGAGCAGGTATCCGCTGATGCTGCTGATGTCCGTCAACAATTTAACACATTTGTTCAAGGGTGCCAGGAGAAATCTGAATTGTGTCATTACTTCATGAACTTTTGGAAGATCGTTGCAATCATCAACAGCCGATTGTTGCAGACCGTGATGGTAACTGACCGTTGCATGTCGGAACAGTGAAGGCTTCGATGGGGATCCTACGTGAGTTTGATGCTATCAATTATCTGCGGTACGCATCATGGTACTTGGAGAGGATGCAGGTTCTGAAGGTCACCTATCCCACACTCTACCGCCGGTTCTGTATGTGCCAGTTTGATGAAGGACAGACCGGGTGCGGTATTTGCTGCTGTGGCAGGGGATATGAAGCTGGAGCTGTCACAGAACATATTCTCACAGGGCCCAGGTGGACACCTGCTTGTTGGTAGCGCTGGAGATGCTGCTGTTGTGGCCGAGTTTGGACTTCTATTTCATGAGATCCTTGAGATCCTTGAGATCAGCAATCTTCTCCAGTTACTCACCAATGCTCGACTCATGGGTCACATGGAAACGATAATACAGCATGAGCTCGGTGGCCGAAAGGGTTTGATATTCGACCGAAATGTGGCACGATTGCTACACTTTGTGAAGGCATGGGGAAACCCCTTCATTGTTCTGGCGCCAAATGTGCCACTCTACAACATCGTGACAAAGCACATTGTCAATGACATCGTAAGGGCGAGACTTCTGAAGGCGCTGGAGAACGGCGACATAGCATACCGGCAATTCCGTAATGAGCGGTACGTGGTCAGGTCTAAGAAATTTAGCGTCACCATATCTATGGTGAATCTTCCTGCCTTTGACTCACAGTGTACAACGAAGACCAATACTGTTCCAACATAGACTACCGTTTCCACACAGGACATCACATCTGCACAGAGAGAATCAGAAATTGCTACACTGCGTGGAATGTCGCCAGAAGAGCTGTATTCGCATGACCTTCTGCAATCTAGCCAACTATTGTCGGCGACATCACAACAAAACCGGACAAAGCAAAACTGGTCACTGAGCTGGAAACTAATCTTACCTCAGATGATTACCAATTCACCCGAGACAGTTCACAAGCAACACACGTTTTGCTTGACTTTATGTCGAAAATACGACAATTTCCCAATCTCCGGTCTATATCTACAAACTTTGGTGGAGTCATTCAAGAAGCTTTGAAGAGTGCCCGTCGAGTTTGTCCAACACTGGAAATGACTCAAAAATAGTATTCGATAGCTACAATGAATTGAGCATCAATGAGGGTGAGCGGAACCATAGAGCTGGTGAGGATAGCGCTGTTGATTTGGCCGTCGTGGATGAGTCTGTGCTTATTCCACACCAGCTGGAAAAGTTCTGGGCATCTAGTATCTACAAACAGAACCTTCAGCTACTGGCGCGGGATGTGGCGTAACTGGATATCTAGGACGTGATTCTGAGTGAAATGGTGATCAATGAAGAGTTAATATCTGCGCGACGGAAGCTGGCTGGATCCCCTGCGAGTGATCTGTCAGACTGTCGCATAATATCTCACGTGCACTGGGCAGTCGGAAGGAGCTGCGTGAGAGCTATTGTAGTGTCTAATGACACAGATACTGTAATTCTTCTCCTGCGCTACATTAGTGTGTTCAAAGAGGGTGGTTTACATGAGCTTTGTACGGGACTGGAGAGAAGCGACGGATGATGCATGCACCTTAAACTAGGAGACGAGTTATGCCGTGTACTCATCAAGGCACATGTCACGACTGGGGACGATACACTCAGCAAAGTGGGCACAAAACATGCTGCACTAGCTCGTATGCAGACCAGCAATGCTTCTCTCCAGCTTCGGCGAGTATCCTGTGCTCTCTGAAGTGGAGCTACATCAGGCGGAACAATATCTCGTCCGTGTATGGGCCGGTACGCAAAACCACTGTAACTGAATTTGACCAATTGCGACTTGACGTCCACAGACATTCAGTGGTAGGGTTAGAGGGACTACCACCCACATCAAGCGTCATCCGAGGACATTTTATGTGATCCACAACGCTCTTACCTTACTAGCTGATGCCAGTCACCATTGATTATGGTTGGATCAACCAAAACGGAACCCTACTGCCACTTAAGTAAAGCCGAATCCCGCCAAAATCCTTACCATGTGTGGCTGTAGTGGAACATGCAACTCAAAGCGCTGTTCCTGCAAAGGCAGCAGGTGTTATGCGTGTGATCTACTGCCACAAGAAGGTCGTTGAGCCGATCTGTGCAAATAAATAAACATATGCCCAGATACCCCATTTGCACTTTCATCAGGACGGATATCTCACTCGTATAACGTTCATGTTTTGTCATTATTACAGGGAATATGGCATACATGCAGGTATTACTTGGCACTACTATGTAGCTAAAGTTAAACATGTCTAAAACATCCACAACATGATGCAACAAAATTGGCATTTTAAATTAGATGGTTGATGAACAGGAGACACTTATATACATATAGTAAATATACTGCCGCCGACCTAGAACAGTGGCTGCTTAAGTCATATGCTCATATCGGCGCAAATTAATAAAGGCCGGTGGCCTTTACCACAGCTTTGACTGTAGTCTTTCCTAATTTTTGGATTGTGTGTTCAATTTCATAAGTGAACAATTCGTCAGTCTACGATATAGTGAGCCGATATGGGAAGTTGTGCAATAACGTTATTCGAAATCATCCGTTTTTGGTGATTTTAAACCATGACCTTTGACCTTAGTATGTGACCTTGACCTCCAATCACGAAGAAGATACGATGCCCACGCCCAAAACCCTATAAAACGAGGCATTCCATTTACTTCCATATTGTATGGTTCAAAAGTTAGATTTCAATAGGTTACCGGCAGCCATCTTGGATTTACAGCCCTGACGGCCATTCGCAGCCGGTTCTGAAAAAGCACCTGTGTCATTTTTAAAGGTAAATGGTCCAATAGCTCAAATCAATTTTCAAACTCTCTTGCGGATGAAATGTATACGGGGTTATGAGCAGGGCCAGGAGTACAGCTACATTGACCGACAAACGTATCATCAATTCTACAATTAATGAAACCATTCCACCGAAAACACTCAAGGCTATATTATTGGCGCCAATTTTTCTGCCATAAAATTGCCAGAGCGTTATCAAGACATTAAAATTGTATTCACTAACAAGGCCATACAAATAAGTACTTTCGTTCTCAGACACCGGGGGCCCGTTTCGCTAAACTTCGTACGACTAAAATGTTTGTAAGTGCGAATTTAGGATCGTCTGGAAATTTCAATTGATGGCTTTACATTTATTGAGCATAGGCTGCATATGCAGCCTATGCTCAATACATGTAAATCCAATATGTATTTACAAGAAAATGTTGTTAATGTGAAATTTACAGACTATCATAATTTTGCACTTACGAACATTTTAATCGTACGAAGTTTAGTGAAACGGCCCCCTGGTTTGCGGAATGTGAAGCTGGAGGGCGGATTTTTTAAATATGTAATTGTGTTTGTTTGATATGTTTAGTTTTTTCAAGTTGCCAGATGAACAGAGACGAACATCTGAAATAAAAAGAATATGTTCTATAAAGTTAATATAACCTGTTTAGACGTGAAAATCACAAGATTCTCGTCAGACATCATTGGATGTAACATAGTTTCGCATGGTATTGTTTTTTATTTATCATGTGGCGAATTTGTAGTACATTTTTATTTCTCCATGACGATAAAATGCTCGACGCGCAGGGATTATTCAGACGCGGCGATGTCTGAGAACCAAAGTACTTTTTTGTACTGCGTTTCCGAAAAGTAGCCCCTGGTCAGTCGGCGCATGCGTCTATAAAACGAGTGTCTTTCCGGTTGATTCACTAAAAATACGGCGTACTGGGCTTGAGACCAGTGTAGACCCTGGTCAGGCTCTTCAATATTCGCGGTAAAAGCGATGAATAGGCAATATTTGTGGTGTCTGTTTGTTTGTTGTTCGATATCGATTTCGAAAGTTAGTCATAAATTCCGTAAATGACGTAGAACACATGACAAATAATTCAGACCTGTAGCCGATTTCATCAAAATTGCAAAGTATACTTAGCTAGCAAAGTATACTTTGAGGGAGTAATCATTTAGTTTTCCCAAATGCAATATTTCATATAGAACTAACCACTGCATAGAGTTGATGATTAAACATATGCAGAATTATTATACTGAATTTATTACATTATCACAGCCAAAATGGCTGTGATAATGTAATAAATTCAGTATAATAAAAATTAATAAATTTATTCTTAAATTGAAAATTTCTCCCTCAAAGTATACTTTCTAGATAAGTATACTTTGCACTGTTGGTGAAATAGGCTACTGGTGCGGAATTCAATCCCGATTCTGATTGAATGGCGATCAGCGGATACGCAGGCTGATCTGGATCTACACTGGTCGCAAACTACCCAATGAAACCCTTTACAATCTGAAGATACACAATTTTTGATGGAACAAAAATAAAGACTTATCTTAGTACTTATCGGGTACTACACTGGTCAAACAGAATAAGCCCCCTTTTGACAGAGCTGGTCACAAATTGAGCGGGGAAATTATTATACCATTACACGGTAGCAGTGCCGCGTTTTAATCACATCCCAACGTGTCTGATTGACCTTGCCGCGAAATTGAATCCAACACCGGGGACCGCGGTTTATTGCACGACTCGGGATGATACCAAGTAAAGAACTATGAACACCTACGTAACGTTTGGTTGCAAAACGAAATCCTTAGTTTTCACTATTTATTTTATTTTTTTTCAGAAAAAAAATTCAATATTTTTTATGGAAAAATCGCTACGCGTTTTCCATACATTTTCCGGAAACTAAAGTGCATTACGTTTCTTACTTTAAAGTATTTGCCGAAAATGTCCGTAGCGTTCACAATTTTTTTTTTAAGAAAAGAAAGTAATACATTTTGCTGTGTGTGACAGCTCATGCTCAGACAATCCAATTGCCTGATTGCGAGTTGTCATTGTTCAGAAACGTTGATAATCTGGGCAAGATTAATGCAGGCAGTTGTGTAAGAGCGCATAACAGTCCAATCCGAATGACTGTGAATAGTAACTGGACAGTCCCTAATGGAGTCAGAGGGAGGGCGTATTATAGTTCACTACAAGACGCAATATCGACAGACATGGTCGCGTTACGGTCGGACAAGGGTGCGATGTATCATTGGGAAATCAATCACTGTTCTGGCGATAGGTGGCGCCACGACAAAAAGTGGCTTATTAACTCTGACACAATGCTGACTTAAATTGTGTCGTCTGCGGATTATTTTTTGTAATTTTCCATTTTCCCCATTACATTTTACATTATAGGAATGAATGGCCTTTTTGTGGAATTTATCGGGGTATAAACTTGGAAAAGTCACGGGAATACTGGACGAATGCCGGAAGTCCAGTATTCCCGCGACTTTTCCAAGTTTATATCCCCGATAAATTCCACTAAAAGGCCGTTCGTTCCTTATAATTCCAGCATTTGAAATAAATTCATCAAGAAAATGTGTTTATTTTCCGTTTTCTTAAGAATTGTTTTAACTGCGCCTCACGGTTACGGAAAGTAGTTCGGCGTGGGAGTTTACTGGGATATACATTTTGGACAGAGACTTGCAACGGGCCAATCAAATGTTAGGGAATTGTGTAAATATTTTTGTGCTGGAATTATAAGACAGTAGTATTGCTATTAACACTTACACTGCTGAATTCAATTTGCGTCTGCTGTTTAATTTTTATTTTCCATTTACAGGACTTTTAAGGAATTAAATGCGAGGGAGCGCAAGCGACCGTAGCATTTAGTTCCTTAAAAGTCTAATATGTGTAATATACGTATAAGTCATTGTTCACATATTGTATTTTTAAGGAATTAAATGCGAGGCAGCTAGAATTTAATTCCTGAAAAATCCAATATGTGAACAATAATATATGCATAGTTCAGCCGAGCGTACAATGCAATGCCCCATCCGAGTATTGATTTTACATTTCCTGTCGACAGTTAATCATTAAATCTCATAATACACAACTTATTGGGGTTAAACGTTGCAATATGTGAACTAAGTAGAGCACAATACTGTCCAGCGATTGGCTTAGAAAGTAGGGGGATACCGGGTATGGTAGGTGTTCGAGCCAATTCCCACCCTCGAATATAAGCCGAAACGAAAGTTATTTAGAGTTGAAAAGGTTACAATTGAAGGGTGAAGTGGTGAATGGAAGGGGTCGGTGGACGAAGGGGGCTAACTCCGAAACGGAGTTAGCCCCCTTCTTCCACTGACCCCTTCAATACTTGAGTACATAATTCTTAATTATATTTCATTACACTGCATTACACAAGCGTTATGTTGAGTAGAATGTGCTTTTGTAGCGTTCTTCGTTTACTTTCTACTTCGTGGAGAGTGACCTAAGAATTTTGCTAATACACACTTTATTAGGTAAGTTTATGGTGTGTCATATTGTAGAAGTGTCTCTCAATAACAATATAGCGAAGTATTAACTTCAACGCCCTGCATGTGTTTTCTATATTTTAGTGCACGAAGTGTAAATTCTATTAAGCACATTTTACTTGGGTAGAGTGGTGTAGCGATTAGTGCAACCTGCTGTCTAAATAAAGCAGAACACGTGCAGCTAATAAACGATGTAAGCTGCCTTTAAATTTGTAAGCTGTTGGTCTCCATGGATTACGTCCATCAAGTTGCGCCGCTAACGTCACTGTGAAATCCCCCAGCGTTGACGTCCGACCCACTTATGTCAGCCAATGTAATCCAGGAATTAATAGCGGACGACGTCGCCATGGTAACCGATGACATCCTGAGTTACCGTGTACATTTCGCGAGTCCATGAGATAAATTTAGTTTCGCTTAGTTGCCATCGATACGGACTATTTTCCCTTTTATTTAACACACCACACTCCACCCTAATATGCGCACAGGCATACGCCAGAGGCAATGCGTTGTGTCCTTGAACAAGACTGTATCCACACCAGTAGCCCATTTCATCAACATTGCAAAGTATACTTTAGTAGAAAAGTATACTTTGAGGGAGAAATTTTCAATTTTATGATAAATTTATTAAGTTTTATTATACAGAATTTATTACATTATCACAGCCAATTTGGCTGTGATAATGTAATAAATTCAGTATAATAATTCTGCATAGTTTTAATCATCAAATATACACAATCGTTAGTTCTGCATGAAATAATGCATTTCGGAAAAATCAATGATTGCTCCCTCAAAGTATACTTTGCTAGGAAAGTATACTTTGCAATTTTGATGAAATCGGCTACAGAGCTCCAGATAAGATTTCAAAATCATTGAGTATTTTACTTTTACAAATGGATTATTGATTTTCTTCATTACTAAATATGGAACAAATGATAACAAAATAGAACAAATTTAAACATTCATTTATTTGAGCTGCAACACTTTTTGTAGCTCAACTAAGTGAATTTTCAACTTTATGACAGTAATTTCACTACTCAATTTGAAATTCAATGCGTATTTTCACATTGCTGTGCATATTTTGTACTCCAACCTTTGATAATCAATGCGTATTCAGCTAAAATAATTGCGTAAAATACGTCAATACGCACCTTATCTGGAGCTCTGTCACACTGTTAATGTGTCTACCATCTGACAACCAAGCCATCGGTGACAACATAAACAAAGCACACGTGACCCTCTCTGTCAGGAATCTTCACCAACGCGGCTGTGCCTATGACTGCGACTATGTATAAGTTATTGTTCACATATTGGCAGGGCTCCAGATAAGGAATTAGAAAATGAGTATTTTCACTCCTTCATATCTGAAGCAATTTGGTATTTCAATATTTTAATTGTGTAAAATAAAATCACACTACTGTTTACACATCAACAGACAGCAATTATTGAATAGTTTGCTTCGAAATGAAAACATGTCTTGGCATTTCATTAGAATTGTCTCCAACGTTTTGCTAAATGAAAACATCAAGATGGTTTTTGTTTTCATGGAAAATAAGAAAAATATGCTATATTTGTGGTCTGTGAATTGTTTTCTGTAGCATAATAAAGGTACCACCAATTTGTTATTCCTTTTTTATACTCGCTACTTCTGATTTCAATTGGGTCTTTGGAAATTTTAATTGGGTATTTACGCAAATACGCAGCTTATCTGGAGCTCTGTTTAAATAATTGGATTTTTAAGGAATTAAATACAAGGGAGCGCTAGCGACCGCTGTATTTAGTTCCTTAAAACGCCAACATTCACATTTTTATAGTTCAGCCACGTGTATAATGCAAAGTCCCATCCGCGGATTAATTTTCCATTTCCTGTCGAATCATGAAATCGGGTAATATATAACTTATTGGGGTTAAATCTTGCAATATGTGAACTAAGTGCAGCTCGATACTGGCCAGCGATTGGCTTAGAAAGTAGGGCGAACTATAAAAAATAGTGTACCGCGCATGCGCTACATTTACTACCGAAAAAGTGATACACTTCATAATAAATATGAATAACCTCAAATCCGTTCAAGTTTGCATGCTAAAACGTCGATGAAAACATCCAGATGGCCATTAATTCGGCAATGTTTTACACCCTCCTGACATCATAAATAATGATTTCGGCAAATTTAAATTTAAAACTAGACATTATGTAAAACATGGATATACCCCCGTGGCAATCTGGGGCCCGTTTCAGTAACCTTCGTACGACTAAAATGTTCGTAAGTGCACAATTATGATAGTCTGTAAATTTCACATTAACAATGTTTTCTTGTAAACAATTATTGGATTTACATTTATTGACATAGGCTGCATGTGCAGCCTATGCTCAATAAATGTGATTCCATCAATTGAAATTTCCAGACGATCCTAAATTTGCACTTACGAACATTTTAGTCGTACGACGTTTAATGAAACGGGCCCCCGGACTCTCATTGGAGACACTTTTCGACTTAACACAAAGGCTAAGTGTTTCAGCGACATTTCAAAGGTGACAAATGTCAAGGTCGTGTTAATGGTGGCGCGATTTGTGAGACAAATGTTCAGGTGATTCAAGTGTACAAGTATTGAAGCAATCCTTCACGTAATATATTACATGTTAGCGAAAACTCTTACACACTTGTCGACGTAAATGTACACGGACGGACGGACGTACGGAACCTCAAGAGAAACGCAAAATACCCCCTTGTTATTATATACGTATTTTAGTTTCCCACAATGCAGCGCAATACGTCACTATTATAAGTTATTGTGATTCTACACAGGCTATATGGTGTAATATTGCCCGTCTGGAGGTATCGCCTCGGGTGAACATACCTTCAGACGGGCAATATTACACCATATAGCCTGTGTAGAATCACAATAACGTATTAGCCTCGGGTGAACATACCTCCAGACGGGCAATATTACACCATATAGCCTGTGTAGAATCACAATAACGTATTTGTCATACCGCAGATCCGTTAAACGGGACAGATTGTGGCGTATAAACATATCTCTTCTTTTGATCTTTGCGTTTTATTTTTTCAGGAAGAAAAATAATCCGAGATTCGATTTTCTACCGTCAGTCTTAATATAAAGGCGTAAATAAACATTTGGTTTTTTTATTAAACGAAAACAAACTAAATATGGAGTAAGAAATCCATCGAAAACTACTTTATGACAGTTTTTTTGATATCGTGTAATTTAATTTATATTCCAGTGCTCTATCGATCTACTCTCCCTTTGGCGCCTCTAGAACAATGCGACTGGTTCCCAAATATTCGCTGTCATTGCTACGCCGCGTTTTGTGCGTGGAACCCATAATTATTTATGACCTAAATATAGCCGTGTCACGAAGCCAATTGTGTTGACATTTGAAAACACTAAATGGGACAGATTGTGGCATTTTTATGGGAAAATAAACAATAAAGACTGGAGGGGAATCGCAATTCCTGTATGTTCGATGGCCTTGGCAGGTCATATAATATATATGACCAGGCAAGCTAGCCAATTAAAAGCTGAGGATCTGCGGTGTGACAATATAAGTTATTGTGATTCTACACAAGCTATATGGTGTAATATTGCCCGTCTGGAGGTATGTTCACCCGGGTGAACATACCTCCAGACGGGCAATATTACACCATATAGCCTGTGTAGAATCACAATAACTTATAATAGTGACGTATTGCGCTGCATTGTGTGAAACTAAAATACGTATATAACAGGGAGAACAGATAGCCGAGGGTGAACATACCTTCAGACGGGCAATATTACACCACATAGCCTGACTGTGTAGAATCACAATACCATATTTGTCATACCGCAGATCCGTTATTTGGCCGTTTGTGGCATTTTTCGCTCATATTTTGATGAGCGAAGAATATTTATGGAAAAATAAAAAATAAAGACTGGTTTTGAGTGTACAATTTGTTACTTTTATTGATCAACTCGGGGTTTTATTGTGCTTAGTGAGGAATACAATTCGCAATCGGTAGACGCTTGCAAAATGTGTCTTCATTGGACGCGAGGCGACGGAGGGGAATCGCAATTCATGTATGTCTGACGGCCTTGGCAGGTCATATAATATATATGACCAGGCAAGCTAGCCAATCAAATGCCGAGAAACTTATCTGCGGTATGACAATGTTCCATATTGACGTCTCGTGAGTTCATATTGGTCAGTGTCGGAACTACGCTTCACCTCGCACAATAGTTCCTTCTAAGTCACCACTAATTTGTTTATTTTATTTACATTTTGTATATTTTTAGAAGCGCATATAAATTGTGAATAATGTATGTATATAATAAAAAGGTTATTTGATTTGTATGTGGACATATATGGAAGGTAATATCCGCCATAATTATATTAGGCTTGATGCTTGCTTGCTGATGACATTCTAAGTTATATCCGTCGTGCCATTACAATTTACTTTCATGCTATTGTATTCGTCATTCGTGGTTATGACATTTGAAATCTTCTTGGTTGTAGTCTAAATTGCATGTGCATTTGGCTTGATGCTATTCATTCGCACTGTTTCAATGCGTTTGTGTTGATTACATTCTAAGTGGCTCGATGCTTCAGTCTTAGTGACATCCGAGTTCAATTATCGATTATTGCATCGCTGTTTTGCCATTTGTTTTGTTACCTCGCTAAGCCACGCCCCTTGACAACAATAATTGCAACAGTAATTTGGGAACAACCATTATGACGCCAGGTGCGCTGCTAAAACTTAAAATAGTTCTCCCTAAAATTATTGAATATGCTGGTACCCGTCCTACAATGTGTTGCTCTCTAAATTGGTTCCATGTCCCTAACGGTGTTGATGTAGATTGATGCCGCCTTTTCTGTTGCGCCATGTTTAGGTTAAAATACACCAAATAGTTTTACTGTATAATTTAACCGAATCCCAGCCAGTCTTTCATACTTTCACTATTCGTATGGATGTTGTGGGATCAACCTCGTCATGTGCCCCAATATTTTTTACATTATTTGGCCACGGAAACTCTGTTCACATCATGTGACCAACAGGCTCAGTGTTTTCTTTTAAATGTTTCAAATATGCTGAAAACTGGTGTTAAAAACACCCCAACAACTGGGTAGCAATGGATCAAGATTTGCAAGCAAACTGTGTCTGTGACATTAAAACACCCGGACTATTTTTTATGTCGGACTACGTTTGCTACATGCCAGGTTATAATATAGGGAGACATGTTTTTCTTTATTCTTCCAATCTGACATTTTTCTGGCAAAATGAACATTGATTTACTATTACCAGACGTACTAATTGACATTATTATACTTTTTATATTAAACGCGAAATGCCAGTTTGATATCAGGGGCGATAACCGTTTTATTCCATTTATTTATTTGTTGATGTGCAATATCATACTTTATGATATGTCTTTATGATATGTCGATACAAATATTTATTCAGCATTTAGTTGATATAAATAATTTAAAAATACTGCATCATTTGCATATGGAACTAGCTTGATACCACCACGAGTCTCCATGATTACATTAAGATTACTAAAGAATTATATCTGTGTAGCTGGCACTCGTAATTTTTAAAAGTGGTGGACTAGTTGCAATTATACACTTATTTAAGTTCCATAAATAAAAGTTTGTACCTACTAGATGGGACCCCAGCTTCAACAATAATTAAATCTATATTTTAATTAGTCAAGATCCAGAGCAGAATGGGTGCAGGTTATTGGAAATTAGGTCCCACAACATCCATAAGAAAAATGAAAGTAGCAGAGAATAGCAAAATGTGTGGTAACGGGTTAGTTTTTTAGGGAAAATCAATGGTGGTGGCCCATCTTAGTCTGATCCCGGACGGTTAATTATTGGTTTTCATCGGTAACAGGCCAGTTTGACAGTCAACCTGTATAAGTTACCATATGTGTAACTTACTATACAAATGTGATTGTTTTCAATTACACAGTTTGCTTGCAAATCTTGATCCATTACTACCCAGGTTCACTTGAGGAACATGTTGGTCATGTGATGTAAACAGAGTTTCCGTGGCCAAAACAAATGTAAGCAATATTGGGGGACATGACGAGGTTGGATTTTTCTTTCTTAGGAGTAAGTAAGCCTATTGCTAAATGCATGCGGAACCAGTATAGACCGGCTGCAGGTCATGTAAAAGTAGGTCCCACAACATCCATACGAATAGTGAAAGTAGGAGAGACTGGCCTTATTGGATGGGATTCGGTTTGGTGTCTTCTAACATATACTGTGATAATTTGTGGGTGAAATCTTACATCAACACCGGCATTGGAGGTGTGCCTCAAACAGACAATCACATATCGTACCATTATTTATTCGTCGGAGGATTCCTAACATTGACAGCAGTACCATCTGGCGTCATAATGAGGCACTATATCGCCAATATTGCTTGCGTCATTCGGCTTGTGACTTGATGCTTTCTGCTTGCGGCTTTCCGCTTTCGGACTGTGGCTTGATGCTTACTTCATGCGGCTTTGTCCTTACTGCTTTCTGCCTTATTCAAAGTGCTAAGTGCTTTAATTGTTCTTACTTTCTTTTGCAAATGCTTAGTGCAATAAAACAGGGACACGAATAAGGACGTATCAACAATTGTAATGTAAATAAGACGAATGAACAAAGCAATCAGCAGAATGGACATGTAAGAAAGACAAATACAATTACAACAAGCAGATTTCAAATGTAATACATACACATGACGAATGAAATAACATGAATATAAGTTGTAATGTCATCAGCACGCAAGCATCAAGTCACATAGAATTATGGCGGATATTACCTTCCATAGACATATGTCACTCGTTCCGCCGCGCAACGATATTGCACGCTGCGGAACTCGTGCATATATCCACATACAAATCAAATAACCTATAGCTATCGCATAGCTAGTTGGCATAACAATCGAGATTCTTGAAATGCATGATTACTCAAAAATAATTGTGTTTGTATAATATGACTGTTCATCATGTTCATATGACAAATGAAATGAAATGTTTCATAATGGTATAGAATTACAAATGCCATCGAGTCTGAGACGTGTAGCTTCAGAAACCAATTAACTTCGGAGACCAATTAGCGTCGAAGTTATTTCTTCCATTGCGTTTTGCTGTGTTTCTATATATTTCCAAGAACAATACATGTGTTAGGCAATAAAAAAGTACTTTGGTTCTCAGATATCGCCGCGTCAAGAAAAAAGTCCCTGCGCGTCTAGCAATTTATTGTCATGGAGAAATAAAATCGTAATGTGAATTCCACATGAGCAAAACAGTACCATGCAAATATATGTTAAATCCAATCACAAGGTGCCTGATCATGTGGTTACAACAACAGCAACAATGGCAGAAATTGTTGAAAGAGCGCCCACTCTAAAGTAAGTATTATTTGATATTTTCCTTAATAGGCAACGGATTTTGATGAAATATGGCGCAGCAAACGCGTCTTCATGAGTTGCATTTTGTGATCCCGGGAGTTCGGCACAGACTTATGTCGTTTTTGCGAAGAATAGATTTCCGTGTCTACTGACACGGAAATCGATTCTTCGCAAATACGACAGAATTTCTGGCCAAGGTACCGAGACCACCAACTGTAATATTTCATCAAAATCCGTTACATAATAAGGACAAAATAAAGGAATACGTACTTTGAATCGGAGGGCTTCTGTAAGTTTCAGTACGTGTGGTTGTTGTAACCACGTGATCTTACACGTCTAAAGAAGTTATAGTAACCTTATAGAACATATATCCATCTGACGACTTGAAAAATAAATCAGCATCGAACATCTCAATAAAACAATATATATTTAAAAAGCCCGCCCTCCCGCGTCACATTTCCGCACACCCCGTGTCTCTGAACCAAAGTTTACTTGTTTGTTTGTTGGTGTTTAACGTCCTATTAACAGCTAAGGTCATTTAAAGCCGGGTCAACAGGTTCCATCCCGCATTTAACTGGGGGGTGGGGGGTGGGGGGGGGTACATTCCAAAATCAGAACGGAATATTTACATCGAGATAAATATATATTCAGCCATGAAATTAGAATAACCTGACCTGGTGCCAGGTCCATATCACACCACAGTCACTTGGCCCCTTCCCCTAAAAGTAATACCGGTAGATTTACTCATATAAGGGGTATAACCAGATTCAGCTTTCAAATACAAGAAAGCCAAACACGTACTTGAGGGCCAAACGAGTAGCCGATTTCATCACAATTGCAAAGTATACTCATCTAGCAAAGTATACTTTGAGGGAGTAATCATTTAGTTTTCCCGAAATCCATTATTTCATATACAACTAACGACTGCATATATTTGATGATTAAAAGTCAGCAGAATTATTATACTGAATTTATTACATTATCACAGCCAAAATGGCTGTGATAATGTAATAAATTCCGTATAATAAAAATTAATAAATTTCTCTTTAAATGGAAAATTTCTCCCTCAAAGTATGCTTTGCTAGATAAGTATACTTTGCAATGTTGGTGAAATAGGCTACATGTCTCCAGTCGGCATTCCGGTAAGGACGAACCCTGATCTTTAAATGACCGATCACATGCTGTCACCTGCCACCCACGTGAACCAAATTACTTTATTATGGCCGTATATGTGACTTCTGACTAAAGCCTTGTGTTGTGAATACGAGATTTATCTACTACATTACCGCCAGCGTTAATCTTGTCAATATTTGTCTATTTCTTAATTTCAAAGTACAGTGTAATATCGCTATACCGAACACCATGGATACCACCAGTGTTCGGTATAGCGAGTTTCCACTGTAATTAGTCAATCACCAGCTATCAAAGCCATATCATGGATCTGTTGGAAGGGTAGAGCTTGGCGGTACATGAGCTGTACAGTAGAACCTCGCTATACCGAACACCCTGGGTACGGCAAGCGTGTTCAGTATAACTGGATTCCACTGTACATGTACTTGAATATTGTTCCTGAAATCAAGCAGTTTAATTGTCTGAGCCTGAGCTGTGCTACAGCTGAGTCTCAGACAATCAAATTGCTTGATTGCGAGTTGGCATTGAATATATATGTTAAGATATATAATCTTGGCATGATTAACGCCGGTGATTCTGTAGCCGACTCGTGCAGCGTGATTTTCTTGTACAGTGGAACCTCTCTAAACAGGACACCCTGGGAGGTCCCCCAGGATGTCCGGCTTAGAGAGGTTTCACTGTAGGGAGGTCCCCAGGGTGTCCGGCTTAGAGATAGTTCACTGTAATTCCGATGTAAGAGGACTGGAACACACGCCTGTGTGCATTGCAATCATGAACACTGATAATCAAGACGTATCTGACAGTGAAATCAGTCATAATGTAAACACATCGATGTCGCAAGATTGTTCGGATTACCGAGGTTCCACTGTATAGTACTTCATAGAACCTTGGCGGCTGTTACAATTACACCAAGAGCATCGTTATTGCGAAGCTCCCCTCGCTGGCAGCCTGGACAATAATGAAAACATAAAACACAAGGTGAATATAAGTGTTCAGTGGCCTTGACCGTCGGACGTTGATCGTATGCAAAACAAATCACCATCCCTAGACACACATTGTGGCCAAATTTTATAAAAATCGGTTACTAACGTACACACTAACGCGCAGTCTGATCTGGGGCTACACTTGTCTAAAAAATAGCTCTATCATCACATGGCGTAGTATTAGACATAAACTAGACGTTCTCGTGTGGACTAGATTGGTTGTAAACCCGATAAGCCCGATTTTCATGTTGCGAATCATATCTGCAAGCGTCCAAATGTATTGTATTGGACATCAACTGGACGCTCTGTTGTGGACTAGGTAAACCCGATAAGTTCTATTTTCATATAGCGAGTCATATCTGCAAGCGTCCAAATGTACAAATGGACATCAACTGGACGCTCTGTTTGGGGTCACATTGGTCGTAAACTTCATATTCTACCCAATTTGTACATGACTAGTTATACCCACCTTTGGATAAAGAAAACAGATATATCGTTTTCATCACGGGTGTCCGTCCGTCCGTCCGCACGACCGTCTGTTGTGTTTCTTATGGCAAGTGAAACATTTAAACCGTAATAGCTGGTCGCCGGATATTTGGTATGTGGCTTCCGTATGGTGTGCAGATGCGCAAAGTGAATTGCGATCTTTATTCAACTCGTACTTAGAAGTTCGCAATTTTTCCTTGTAAGAAATAAACCTTTTATACCAAAACAGCTGTTTTGGTATAAAAGGTTTACTTCTTACAATGAAAAATTGCGAACTTCTAAGTACTTAATATTTGGTATGTTGCTTTCTTATGTTGTGCATACAGAGCTCCAGATAAGGTGCGTATTGGCGTACTATAATCACTTATTTTAGCAGAATACGCATTGATTATCAAACGTTGGAGTACAACAGCAATGTGAAAATACGCATTCGTTTTCAAATTGAGTAGTGTAAATACGGTAATGAAAATTTACTTACTTGAACTGCAAAAACCAAACAGTGTTTGCATTTTGCAGCTCAAATAAGTGATGTATTTGATTTGTTTATCATTTAGTCCCTATTTAATAAGGAAGATGATCAATAACACATTTGTAAAAGTAAACTACGCATTGAATGTGACAACTGGGGGTATAATACTCTTAAGATACAAAGCTTATCTGGAGCCTGTGTACATATGTACCGCACTAACAATATATTCAGTAACCGATTTCATCAAAATTGCAAAGTATACTTTGAGGGAGTAATCATTTATTTTTTCCAGAAATGCATTATTTCATATAGAACTAACAACTGCATATATTTGATGATTAAAAGTATGCAGAATTATTATACTGAATTTATTACATTATCACAGCCAAAATGGCTGTGATAATGTAATAAATGCAGTATAATAAACAAGAGGGCCATCATGGCCCTAATTCGCTCACCTGACTCCATGAACACACATTTACTCTTAAGATACAAAACTTATCTGAAGCTCTGGCAGATGCGCAGAGTGGTTTTCGATTTTGTTTCAAACATTTGGAAAAAGTGGGTATATTGCGATGGTGCGCCATCGACATCACTCTACTCAAATATTGATTTATTGGGGCAAAAAGGAGGTGAAGAGTGGGAAGAAGGGTCGAACAACGAAAATAAAAAGGAAACTGACTCCGAAACCTGTCTAGATAGCTTGGAAAGTTATATTTTGAAAATTGGTCCACAAATTCAAAAATTATTTAAAAAAGTCCATGTTTAGCCCACATGTTAAATTCCCAGAGACACATCTTTTTTTAGTAATAAAATCAACATTTGACAGAATTTAATGAAATAAATTTTTGGGGGGAGGGTGACTTTTTTGTTATTGATGAAAAAGTACTTAATTTCTACATTTGATGTGCTTAATAGCCAACAATTCGTTCGCACCAAAACGTGGAACAGACAGTAGTTACATATGCAAGCGTTCAATTGTATTGTATTCGACATCAACTGGACGCTTTGTTTACGTTTCATTCCATGTTCGTATCTATCCGCACGAGAATCTTCGCGAACGTCCGTCAAGTTGATATATTTTCCGGAAATGAAACTCGGGCCGATTACCAGAACAGCGGAAATACTCCGTTGAATCGGAAAACCTCGGACTCTACGAAGACATATATACGAGACACGCCATGTGATTTGGTACCTTGTGACATCTGCGTAATTTCATCAAATACGTTTACAAAATGTACAATATGTTTCATCCATGTAAATAAAGTGAAAAGTTGACAAAATATAATTCCACATGTACTTTGAACATTTTTTTCAACTTTTCACGCCTTTTACGGAAAACATTGTACATTTTGTAAACGTATTTCATGAAATTACGCAGATATCCGAATGTACAAAATCACGTGGCGTGTCTCAATTATGAGACACGCTCTGGCAAAACTTGGTTTGTGACCTATTGCGCCCAGTAAAGACACAGACCAGCGAACGCGCAATCAGCTGACCAGTGTCTTCGCCGGCCATTCGATATCATCAGGATATATTGAACAGTTGCTTATGCATACGATGGAACCTATCAAACCGGTCATCATACGAGATATATAAGACGGTTTAATCATGCTGCATATCCAGGCAGAGCCCCAGTTAAGGTGCGTAATTTGACCAACTTGGGGTGAAATTTTGTGATTTCTTCATCAAAAATGGCAAGTTGGGAGTCCTTTAGAATCGTCTCATTGAGACGATTCTAAAGCACTCCCAACTTTCCATTTTTGATGGAGAAATAAGAAATTTACCTTCAAATTACGCACCTTAACTGGAGCTCTCATATTATCCAGCCAATCGCCTTCATAATTGTACACATATGAGATACGCCATGTACCTTATAACATGCGCGATTTTTCATGAAAATTATTATCAAAAATTATGATATCTTGGCGTAAATGACGTCGAAAGTTGACGATATTTACACAGCAAATGCGGAATTGAATTCCGCATTTGCTGTGAAAATTTTGTCATCTTTTGCTCAAAAAATGAAAATTCATCAATTGAAATTTCCAGACTATCCTAAATGTGCACTTACGAACATTTTAGTCGTACGAAGTTTAGTGAAACGGCCCTCAGGTGTGCGAACTGGTTGCGAACTCGATAAGTCATGTTCGTCTTTTATCTCGTCAACACAGTGTACGTATGTGCCGTGAAACACGGTGCCGTGAAACATTTTTGATATCCAGTCAATACTATTTTTGCATTTTACAGCCATTTGTAGGTGTTGACGGGATAAATAGAATAGTAGGTTAGTGCCGTGAATGGGGAAAAATATCTGGCGCGGCACGGAAACGGGATGTGCTCGGCAGAGCCTCGCCCATCCCGTTTCCTGAGCCTTGCCAGATATGTTTTCCCATTCACGGCACTAACCTACTATTCTCTATCTATTTTCCTTATTTCTGAACCAAAGTATATGTTGTGACCACTCATTTGAACCGTCTCGGCGAGACGGTTCAAATGAGTGGTCACAACATATACTTCTGATGAGAAATAAAGAAATTCTTGAGCCTTGCCGGATATTTTTACCCATTCACGGCACTAACCTACTATTCTCTATATCGACGCCCCATATGTATAATTGGCATGGACAATCGTTACAGCATCGCAGTACCAATGAGAGTAGTGTTACAGTAGGCCAATTCTTGGCAGTAACGAGCAGTGAAAGCGTGATAAGTAGACCAGAATGATTAACAGAAACCATGCCAACGCTACAAGAGCAATGACCGCTGAACAATTCGATCGCTGGCGAGTGTCTCACACTCGAAGGTCAAGGTCACCGGAATCGCACATAGTGGGCCCAATCTGGTGCCAGGTACCATTACTACATCAGGAACTCAATGTGAAGAAGCTATTGATGAAGTTTTGCAAAAATCCAACCAATATATTAGGATATGCTACGGAGCCCCGCAGGGGACGTAAATTATTTTGTATTAATTCGTTCCCACGAAATAACAATTCGTTCCCACGAAACAATAATTCGTTCCCTCAATTTAACAATTCGTTCCCACGAATTAACAATTCGTTCCCTCGAATTAACAATTCGTTCCCACGAAACAACAATTCGTTCCCACGAATTAACAATTCGTTCCCTCGAATTAACAATTCGTTCCCACGAATTGTTTTGGCGCCCAGCTGCGCGCGCAACACCTTTGATCTACTTTGAAGTTGGTTGAATTGTTAAATTGAGGGAACGAATGGAACGAATTGTTATTTCGTGGGAACGAATTGTCAATTCGTGGGAACGAATTGTTATATCGCGGTAACGAATTGTTAATCGAGGGAACGAATTGATAAATTGAGGGAACGAATTGTTATTTCGTGGGAACGAATTAATAAAAAAAATCCGTGTCCCCTACGGGGCTGCGTAGATATGCCATATTTGGACGTATGTCCAAAATTGTTGACGCTTACAACGACGACACCTACGTCAGAATTGTGACTAAGAGTATCCATCATAGGCACTGGTGTGGGACAAGGCATATTCTGATCACGAGGGTGGAATATCCTTTTTTCGCATACCCGGAGTCCATTTCAATGTTATTTCCGAAGCCACGCCCATGTGGGATTTTTCTGTCTCACACGGCTATCTCACACGGCTGACCTGTCACACACTGCCGGAACTACTTTTTGTGTATTGGCTTCCAAACGTCGTCTGCATTGTTTACAAACACGCACTCTCTACACAGTACTGTTAGTAGACAACAATGTCAACAACGTCGCTCTGGATATGTTATGTAGGCTATTATTTATTTCATGTTTTATCCAGTTTTATCAAATTTGCGTAAATTTGTGGGACGAGTTGTGTAAGGGGCGTCTGTAAATCAGTTGGCCGAATACTGAATGCATGATTATTATTTTAAAAAAAAACACATGTAATTGACAGCAAAATATTTACCTCGTATGTTGTTGATTCTTCCCCAAACATATGTATAGTGACAGTTGATAGTGGTTGGAATATTTGTTTAATAATCCAGTGAGCAAGAATTTCTTGAAAACGGCAACGTGTTGAAATGACAAATGTCCGTCGGAGTGAAACTTTCGGCGGACTGATATTTGCGTAATTGAAGACAGCGTCTCGGAATTGCAATAAATACTCAAAATAAAAACATGAAATGATTCTGTAAGCATTACTGTACAAATTTGAATCGAGGATATATGGTCTCTTTTCAATATTTATACGAGTTTGTCTCGTACTGCGTCCTATTTATTTTGTGTATGTAGTAATTGGGTTTACACATGATGTCATGGGCGTCTCCAGACCGTATTTTTATTGGGCCGTTATGTGTTAAATGTTTCGATCCAATGTACGAGACTCTAATTTGTTGGTTTACACCCATTTGTTGATACGGGTAATGCGATCGAGTGGTTGTATTGCAGATAGCATATAAAGAAAAAAAGTTAGTATTATACCATGGTGGTTCGTTGATGGCATACTATGCCTAAACATGATTCTGGACTTAGTAGGTATGCGAGAAAAAGTATTCCAGAGGATATTCCACCCTCGTGGTCAGAATATGTCGTCAGAAACTCGACAAAGCCTCGTTTCTGACAACATATTCTGACCACTCGGGTGGAATATCCTTGTCACACACCGGAGTATATATGGAATACTCTTAGTCCCACAACAGTGCAGATGATCGATACTTTTGATCGCACCTATATCGAACATATTTCAAACTATTAACCTACGAATAGGTTAAAACCGAAGTGGACGTTAAAGCCAGTTCACCTGATCGTTCACAAATTATTAAATTAATGTTCGACGGCATCACCAGCCATGCCGCCGCCAAAATGTATGTCGCACATTGCTGACGTCATCAAAATTAAAACGACGTCATGACGCTATGACGTGCTAATTGAAAGTGACACAAATTAGTAATACAATACAACTAAAAGCGAGCACCGCTATATGATCAAATTAGATGAACAATAAAATGAACAATCTAATTCCTGCTCAGCCGAATTAAACATGTGTCTAATTCTCAGGGGTCGGGAACCGATCGTTTTCCCCAAGGAGGTGTAGCGTTGTTTCCATGGACACGACAGTACTGACATACTTGTGGACATATAGGCCACAGTTAAATCACGGTTCGTCCGCATGTACGAGGAGATAATCCGCGAGCTTTAGCGAGTGGATTATCGATCGTATATGCGGACGAACGTGATCTAACTCTGTCATCACATCCTCCTGTTCATACATTGCCCATGTGCTGTGTAAATGCAGAAACAAAACTCGAAAATGTATCAAAGATTTCATAATATTTTTGGCCCTATATTTCCTACAAGATGGGATTTTTAGATGTAATTAATCGATATTGTCCAATTTATCGCAGCCAGGCGTGTACCCATAATCTTCAAGGCGGACTTGATTATAATAATATGGTGATTATCGCCCGCGAACTCTATTTCAACGAGATTTAGACAGCCGGCAGCCAAAGTTTGTAATTTATTTTTTAGAAACCATCATCGGGAAAATTGCCATCTTCAGAATGTCGGGAGCAGAAGGTGGAAAATTCCCCCGGGACAGTGATCAATATTTAATCAACCATGATAACAACTGGATATGAAATCCATTTTTCTACCAGTTTTGGTTCCGATGCAATCATGTAACTCCGTCATAGAAGCCCAAAAATGTCGCCAACTTCCAATGTGATGTACAGATTGATTGTTTTCTTGGTGTTTAGCGGTCTATCAACAGCTGATGTCATTTAAAGCCGGACCAATGGGTTCGATCCCGCATGTAACCTGCTGCATTGGAGAGAAAATCCCAAAATCAGAACGGAATATTTACATAGAAATAACAAGAAATGCGTCTGTCGAACGCGGATGCCACCTGCAGCATATTTGAGAAACTGTGACAAAGTCGTTAACCGAAAAGTGTGACGGACGGACAGACAGACGGACAGACGGACGGTCCAAAAACAATGTGCCACCCGGCTCTTCGAGACCGGTGGCATAAAAAATATATGCAGAGCCTGATTTTAGAATAACCTGATCTGGTGCCACTTCCTCTAAAAGTAATAGGATTAGGAATAATCGCAATAAAAGGGGTATAGCCAGATTGAACTCTCACATACAAGAATGCCAAACACGTACATGAGGGCCAAACAACGTCTCCATTCGGGATACTGGTAAGGATGAATCCCGATCGTTAAATTACCCATCGCACGCTCCGACCAGCCACCAACTTCAATTTCATTTACAATGTATGTAAATAGTGCTAACCCATTACAGACGGGATACACTTTTAGTAGTATGAACCTTTTGAGAGAAAAATATCCCTATTTTCTTTATATCCTTTCGAAAGTATATATTGTTACCACTCATTTGAACCGTCTCAACGAGACGGTTCAAATGAATGGTAACAACATATACCTTTATCGATGAATGAACAAAATAATGAGATTTTTTCAACAAAAATCGGAGTATCCTCAGCATGAAATGGGTTAATGAACGAAAACTCGCTCATCTTCTTAAGGTATAAAATCACATGGCTCGCCATGTGATTTTGTACCTAAGAACAAGTGTGATTCTTCATGAAATATATTTACAGAAACTGTAATATTTTCGTCGAAAGATGACGAAAATTTCATAGCAAATGCGGAATTTGCCACGAACATTTCGTCAACTTTCGGCGTCATTTACGGAATCTATCGTGAATTTCGTAAATATTTTTCATGTAAACATTTTTCACATATTCTAAGGTACAAAATCGCATGACTCGTCTCATATGTGGCTGTGACTGGAGAAATGGGGCTTATGGATTTTACGCCCGGTGTAGATCCAGACCAGCCTGTCCATCTGCAGTCTGATCAGGATCTGCACTGGTCGCCATTCCATCACTGAAACACCTCTCACGCTTCTAACACGCAATACTGGGGCCCGTTCCACTAAACTTCTTACGACTAAAATGTTCGTAAGTGCAAAATTATGATAGTCTGTAAATTTCACATTAACAATGTTTTCTTGTAAACAATTACTGGATTTACATTTATTGAGCATAGGCTGCATATGCAGCCTATGCTCAATAAATGTAAATCCATAAATTGAAATTTACAGACGATCTTAAATTTGAACTTACGAACATTTTAGTCGTAAGAAGTTTAGTGAAACGGGTCCCAGATCGTTATCAGGCTACAGGAGTGTATTTATCAGGCTACATGAGTGTATTTATCAGGCTACAGGACTGTATTTATCAGGCTACATGAGTGTATTTATCAGGCTACATGAGTGTATATCAGGCTAGGATGATTTATGGCTACATGAGTGTATTTATCAGGCACGAGTATTTCACTACAGGAGTGATTTATCAGGCTCGTATTTATCAGGTCAGATATTTCAGGACATGAGTATTTCAGGCTCAGATGATTTCAGGCTACAGGAGTGTATTTATCAGGTCAGGTGTATTTCGGCTACATGAGTGTATTTATCAGGCTACACGAGTGTATTTATCAGGCGCGACACACAGCGCTCCAGATAAGCTTTTTGTCTAAAGCGTACTATACTCCCTGATTTCAAAATCATTGCGTAGTTTACTTTTACAAATGGATTATTGATTTTCTTCATTACTAAATAGGGAACAAATGATAACAAATATAACCAATTTAAACATTCACTTATTTGAGCTGCAAACAGCAAACACTGCTTTTTGCAGCTCAAATAAGTGAATTTTCAACTTTATGACAGTATTTTCACCGCTCAATTTGAAATTCAATGCGTGTTTTCACATTGCTGTGCGTATTTTGTACTCCCACGTTTGATAATCAATGCGTATTCAGCTAAAATAATTGCGTAAAATACGCCAATACGCACCTTATCTGGAGCTCTGGACACTGGTCGCAAAGTCATCAGCCCCATTTCTCCAGTCACAGTCACATATGAAATTTCTCCAGTCACAGTCACATATGTAGTAATACTGTACGTGAGATGGCATAGTGGGAGTCAGATCTAGCTAACTGGGGCCCGTTTCACTAACCTTCGTACGACTAAAATGTTCGTAAGTGAAAATTTAGGATCGTCTGGAAATTTCAATTGACGAATTTACATTTATCGAGCATAGGCTGCATATGCAGCCTATGCTCAATGCATGTAAATCCAATAATTGTTTACAAGAAAACATTGTTAATTACACAATTTGCAATACGTCTCGGGATTAAATCACAAGAAATGGGTCACTAGCTGACAACAGCTTATTACAAGCGTAATACGTCTCGAAATTGAATGGCATAAACCGTGTCACATACATGTAGGTCGCACGCTCCAGGGGGTCGTTTCACTAAGCTTCGTACGACTAAGATGTTCGTAAGTGCAAAATTATGATAGTCTGTAAATATCATATTAACAATGTTTTCTTGTAAACAATTACTGGATTTACATTTATTGAGCATAGGCTGCATATGCAGCCTATGCTCAATAAATGTAAATCCATAAATTGAAATTTACAGATTTACAGATTTGAACTTACGAACATTTTAGTCGTAAGAAGTTTAGTGAAACGGTCTCCAGATAAGGAATTTGTAACTGAGTATTGCAACTCCATCATTTCTGAAGCAATTGGGTATTTCAAAATTTTAATTCATGGGTGAAATAAAATCACACTACTGTTTACACATCAACAGACAGCAATTATTGAATTGGCATTTCATTAGAATTGTCGCCTTGGAGACAATTTAAAGAAGTGAAAGTGAATGGGTTGAACGTCCCAGCAACAGCTAATGTCATATAGAGACGGGACCACAATTTAACGTCTCATCCGACAGACCAGTGGGATGGATGGAAATACTATGAACGTATTTCTGATGCCTTGGGAAAGGTTTGAACCCACAACCTCCAGACTGAAAGTCATGAAACCCCTAGGCCACGACCCATCCCTATTATAATGAATAACCAAGAATGATGTGCCTTGACGGAAAATAAGAAAATATGCTATACGTTTTGTCTGTTTATTGTTTTCTGCAGCATGATAAAGGTACCACAAATATTGTATTGCTTTTTGATACTCGCTACTTCTGATTTCAATTGGGTTTTTGGCAATTTTAATTGGGTATTTAAGCAAATATGCAGCTTATCTGGAGCTCAGCTGTCGTATTACACATCATTTTGGACTGGGGACCTTGGTAAAATCCAGCTCAGAACAATTGCAATACGTTTTGGAATTGAGTCCACAGTCTGATCAGGATATACACTGTTCGCCATTATATCAATAAAACACCCGTTATGTTACTAACAAGCATTATAGATCGCTATCAGGCTACATGAATGTGCTATTTGATCAGGAACTACACTGGTCACAAAACCCATAAGCCACATTCCTCCTGTCGAAACCAAATATGGATCTCGCAATTGAATAACGAAGATGGGTTCACATTTTGCAAAATGGGGCTTATTACAAGTAAAGGGTGTTACTTCTGCGCAATGATCTGCCGAAAATACGACAAAATTAGAAAATAATTCCCATGTTAAATCCCCATAGACATCTTCACAGAGTGAAGATGTCTATGGGGATTTAACATGGGGAAATTGTATTTTCGTAATAAAATCAACATTGGACCAAATTTCACGAGATAAAAAGAAGAGTAGAGATTAAAGGTACATGCCCACTCAGTAGGCACAAACTGTTCTTTACATCAGTCACTCGGAAATTTTCTGGCAAAATAAGCATTGATTCACCGTTACCCCACGTATTGATTGGCATTATTATACATGTTATATCCGACGTAAATTTCCACACTATATGTTTCCTTAAAATATTAACGGACATTCCTATTTATTCTCTGTATTTATATTTTGATATGCAATAATCATACTTTATAATCTGTCGAAGCTATTACTTTTTCATGTGGCGCATTTAATTAGTATAAATAATGCGTCTGTCGAACGCGGATGCCACCTGCAGCATATTTGAGAAACTGTGACAAAGTGGTTAACCGAAAAGTGTGACGGACGGACGGACGGACGGACGTTGCGGGGGTATAATAATTGTTTACAAGAACACATTGTTAATGTGAAATTTACAGGCTATCATAGTTTTGCACTCACGAACATTTTAGTCATACGAAGTTTAGTGAAACGGCCCCTAAATTCCCAGCAGCTAGATAGGCCACAAATATCATAACTCACGTTCGCAATCAATCTCGTATTACCAGGATCAAGACTGGTCACACGTGTCATAACCCACGTTCGCAATCAATCTCGTATTACCAGGAGCTAGACTGACCACACGTGTCATAACCCACGTTCGCAATCAATCTCGTTTTACCAGGAGCTAGACTGACCACACGTGTCATAACCCACGTTCGCAATCAATCTCGTATTACAAGGAGCAAGACTGGTCACACGTGTCATAACCCACGTTCGCATTCAATCTCGTTTTACCAGGAGTTAGACAGCTGGTTACCAGTCATAAGTGGCATAATTCACAGCCGCAATGAACCTCGTGTTACCAAACAGTGGCCAAAATATCAAACTTCCCAAAGACGGACGGTTTTGGTAACACTGCAGGACAGTTCTAATGGAATGTTAAAGGCATTCCCACGGGCGCCGACCATAATACTTGAAATAACAAGAAATTAAAATTGCTACTTGATAAAAATAGCTTTGCAAACTAATTTTAAATTGACAAATTGTGTGGCCTAAAGGATACGAAGACGAGACAATTCATCGGGTTTGGAGACGGACTTATAATTGTTGTTGTTTCGTGGCGCATTACGTCTTTTGATATCAAGTTCATCAGGCAGGCATCGGAAAGGGTAGGAATTCCTCGGCAAGCCTCGGAATTCCTACGCATTTCCTAGCCTTACCAGATACTTCTTGGATAATGCAGTTACGGCTCCAGAAGGAGGGCAATTGCGGAACAGAGCGGATATACATGTGACGTTTCTTTGAGCTAACACAAACGAGAACAGGAATGGATATTCAAGATACATGACACCAGTTCGTCTATTGTAAAGGGGCAACCACATCCTGGGGGCCGTTTCACTAAACTTCGTACGACTAAACTGTTCGTAAGTGCAAACATATGATAGTCTGTAAATTTCACATTAGCAACACATTTTTGTAAACAATTATTGGATTTACATTTATTGAGCATAGCGCATATGCTCTATAAATGTAAATCCATCAATTGGAATTTCCAGACGATCCTAAATTTGCACTTACGAACATTTTAGTCGTATTAAGTTTAGTGAAACGTAGCTAGTTGCGTCACTGCCGAATTGAAGACGCTGTTCAGATATATATTCAATGAATTAATACAACATTTACAGGAATCCGAAGTGAACAATGACGATTGTGAAATAGAAGTGTCTTTATCGGATTTACAAGCGTCGAGGGAAATCATATACATGTGGCTGAAATTCCCTGTAAATCATACATTGAATCTAGTTAGTTAGCTTATATATAAGAGTGGAAATTGGCTGTACAACCTTCCATACCCGAATGCATAAAATAGTGTGCTATACAAAGGAGTTCCGCAGGGGACATGGATTGTTTTAATTAATTCGTTCCCACGACATAACAATTCGTTCCTTCGAAGTAACAATTCGTTCCCACGATATAACAATTCGTTCCCTCGAAGTAACAATTCGTTCCCACGAAATGACAATTCGTTCCCTCAATTTAACAATTCGTTCCCACGAAATGACAATTCGTTCCCTCAATTTAACAATTCGTTCCCTCGAATTAACAATTCGTTCCCACGATATAACAATTCGTTCCCACGAATTAACAATTCGTTGCATGAATTGTTAAATTGAGAGAACGAATTGTTAAGTCGTGGGAACGAATTGTTAATTCGTGGGAACGAATTAATACAAACAAAAAATCTAGGTCCCCTGCGGGCCTCCGTACTATACAACGAGTTTATTCTACATAATTATAGTCGAGGCAACTATCAGAATGCAGGTTGCGTAATCAAGTATCGATAATAAATCGATATCAAACATCCAGGTCTACTGGGTAATTGTGTTACAATGTCGTTAACCATGATCAAACTTCCGATAGCGACAGCGAGGCCGATATGTGGTCTATATTGATCATGTGACACTTGAATAACACTCGACGGTTACGCGGTGAATAAAATAGGTCACGGTCACCTGTTTTCAGGTCCGGTTCGACGTACATTTTCTTAAAATATTGATTGTTGATTGATTGATGATTGATTTTTGATTGATTGATTGATTGATTGATTGATTATTGGTGTTACGTTCGATCGTTTAACAGTAAGCTCATATGAGGCAGTGAGTGGATTGGGAGAATGGGTTTTGCGACCTGTGTAGATCTAGACAAGACTGTGCATACGCACCATCTGATCAGGATCTGCACAGTTCGCAATTTCACCAATGAAACACCCGTCATGCTTCTAACAAGCGATATAGATCGTTACAAGGCTTCAGAAGCTAGATTATTCACACTTCCCATAGTCTCCATTTCTCCAGTCACAGTCACACTTGCCGAAGACAGTACCACCATAACAGAAGCTGTTAAATGTAAAGTTTTCTAACTGGAAAATGAGGGCGGTGCTATCTGTAAACGATATTATATAACTTCCCAGACAATATTGAAACCAACACTACCTTGGGGTTCTCTATTATTTAGATGATTAAATATTTACGAACATGTGAATGGCCGGGTTTAGCCATTTCACCCGCCAATGTCTGGCTATGACTGGTTATTCGCATATACAATATCTGTAATATTATGAGGCTGTGACTGGAGAAATTGGCATTTGCGACCTGTGTCCACTCAGTCCAGCAGGCTGTCAGGATCTGCACGGTTCGCCATTAAGTCAGCGGATCAGTCGGCATACATACAACAAACAGTATAGAAGAACTCGGTAAGATAGGTATATATAGAATAGTGGGTTAGTGCCGTGAATGGGAACAAATATCTGGCAAGGCTTAGGAAACGGGATGGGCGAGGCTCTGCCGAGCACATCCCGTTTCCGTGCCGCGTCAGATATTTTTCCCATTCACAGCACTAACATACCATTCTATTTATCCCGTCAACACATACAAACGGCTTTAAAATGCACAACAAAATAACCCCAGCCACCGCACATATTCATACGCTGTGATTAGGTCGTATTGACAGAATATCAAAAACGTTTCACCGCATCGTGTTTCACGGCACATACGCACTGTGTTGACGGGATACATTTCGTCCCAATCCCCGACGGGATACATTTCGTCCCAATCCCCTTGCACCACCATCTGTGCTATCTTGCCAATATTTGTCAAAGTCTTCAATACAAAAGACTTGAATACTGTGATTGAAAGACAGAAGCTGGATTGGATAAGCCTGAGCTGTGAAATAGCTCAGGCTCAGCCAATCAAACTGTTTGATTGCCAGGTGATATTGCCCTTAGATGCTTAGAAACGTTGATATGACACAGCTGGCGGTGTACTCTGTATATCTCAATTATTGTGAACATTGTAGGAATGAATGGTATTTTTGTGGAATTCATCGGGGTATAAACTTGGAAAAGTCGCGAGAATACTGGACGAAGGCCGGAAGGCCTCGTCCAGTATTCCCGCGACTTTTCCAAGTTTATATCCCCGATAAATTCCACAAAAAGGCCATTCATTCCTTATAATTCCAGCATTTGAAATAAATTCATCAAGAAAATGTGTTTATTTTCCGTTTTCTTAAGAATTATTTTAACTGCGCCTCACGGTTACGGGAAGTAGTTCGGTCGGTGTGGGAGTTTACTGGGATATAAATTTTGGACAGAGACTTGCTACGGGCCAATAAAATGTTAGGGAATTGTGTAAATATTTTTGTGCTGGAATTATTGGTATTTAATAAAACATCAATTAACAGTATAGATCGTTGTCAGGCTGTAGGCGTTCGCCAGCTGATCAGGAACTACACTGGTCACAAATGTCATAGGCTCTGGAATTGCTCCCCACCCCTTGTCGTATAGCCGATATTGATTTCGAAAATCAGCCATCCCGTAATTGACGTAGAAAATTGACACAACAGTCAGTGCTCATGGGTATGACTTGTCTGTCAATTTAAGGAAAATAAGGGCATTTCTTGGAAATCAAAGCTGTGAAAAACGGCGATGCAGTCAATTTCACACGGTCGATATAGGGTTGAAAAGTTTATTATAAATAAAGAATTGATGTTGATTATAACGGGATGGCTATTTCCTCACTGAATAATTTACTGCGGCTGAGTGGCGCATGGATATGAGTCTATGGGAGTAATGGAGACGCATATAAGCGGCGTTTCCTCGCTGCTTAAAGGGCCTGCTATGTTCGGCATTCAGTCACTCAGATCAAACATTATTCATGCACCTATCTAACGCCATTTCCCGTGCAAGTCTTGCAAATATTTGTCAATTTAAATGCTCCAGATAAGCTGCGTATTTCGTTAAGTACCAAATCAAAATTGCCAAAAACTCAATTGAAATCAGAAGTAGCTAGTATCAATAAGCAATAAACAAGTTGTGGTACCTTTATCATGCCGCAGAAAACCATAAACAGACCACATATATAGCACATTGTTCTTATTTTCAATGAAAACACATCTTGGTATTTCATTAGAATTGTCTCCAAGGAGACAATTCTAATGAAATGCCAAGACATGTTTTCATTTCGAAGCAAACCATTCAATACTTGCCGTCTGTTGATGTGTAAACAGCAGTGTGATTTTCTTTTACCCAATTACATTTTTGAAATACCCAATTGCTTCAGAAATGATGGAGTGACAATACTCGATTACAAATTCCTTATCTGGAGCATTGAATTTATTTAACTCAAACTACTTGAATATTGTGATTGAAATCAAACGTGATTTTGCGAGTTGAGATTGCCAATAGATGTTCAGAAACGATGATAATCTGGGTAAGATTAACACCGGCGGTTATGTAACTCCATCGATCACTGTATACCGTTACAGAAGTAGTAGTATATAAGAGTCATAATGATACAAGTTTATATGGAAGCCACCACACGTAGTGTGTGGCTTCCATATAAACTAGTATCATTATGACTCTTATATACTACTGAAGTATGTCATCAGCCCCATTCCATTATTGGCTGCGCCATATTTCAACAAAATCCGTTGTGTAATTTGAAAGTTATTGAAGGAAAATTAACTGCAAATGACGTTAAACGTTACGCAGTACGTTTCGAATACCATGCGACCACAGACACTGGATATGTAACCAGAAAATATTGTCTCACACCACAGCACGAAGATGATCATGCTCCCAAACCTTAAATGTGTGACCAACCAAACCATATCCGACACCGACAGCTCAGAACAAAATATGCCGTTGTATCCTTTGAAAGTTATTGAAGGAAAATCAACTGCAAAGGACGTTAAACTTGAACATTACGCTACGCTTTTCGAATATTATGCTCCCACACCTCAGAACAAAATATGACAAACTGACATGGGAAATGATTGCACACTTATATAACATAATGGTTTTGATCAACCATTATGTCAGATAAATGTGTAATTATTTCAGTCAGAGGATACATCGAGTTAAACGCCAACTGACACCGCCGTCATTATTCATCGCTTTGTAATTGTAATCTACATAATCTGAACAATCTATCAAATGTCCATGTAGTTGCGAACGCTAACTCTTGCGATCTACTCCCGCATACGGACGGTACAGGAGTAGATTGCAAGAGTTACCGTTCGCAACTAATGTCCATGGAACCTGCGAAAAACCACACATTGAATACAGTTGAACCTCTCTAAACCGGACACCAAGAAAATGCCTGTGATCTTACGTTTGATGAGTTTATTGGTCATTTATCTCGGATGAAAATGTCTGTTTGTGATCGCATAGCACACAACTATGGCTCGGAATTATTATCAACTGCCTGATTTACAGTGAACCCTCTCTAAACCGAGCACCCTGTGGACCTCCGGCGCGGAGTGCAACACTGATGGCAATACATCTATCAAATTGCTAGGACTCCGGTGAGAGTTTGGATCAAAGGCCCATCGGTAATTTCCCCATAATGCAAGAGCAATGCAAATGAATCCCCCAAAGTCTACTGTGTAACTGGTAACAGTTTCATTGTTATTCTAACAGGAGCACACGTGGTAATTGTTACGACTTTCAAATCTCGAGGGTGTTTTTACGTGTGTCTGCTTCCTGTCTCAAACGAGGTTACATTGTGAATATTTGTGCGCCAGAAATGGACATTATTTATGTATGGATATGGCAAAAATGAATGGGTGTAATGTCCCAGCAACAGCTAAGGTCATATAGAGACGGGACCACCGTTTATTTAAAGTCTTGTTCGACAGACCAGTGGTATGGAAATACTATAGAAGTATTTGATGCCACAGCATCTGTATTGGAAGTCAGGTGTTCTAACCCCTAGACCACAACCCATCACTGTACGGATATGTGAAAGTCTCCGTTTGCCCTCTCAAATGAGGTTATATTGTGAATAACTGTGCGTCATAAATGGACGTAATATATATATATATATATCTGATTTGGTGTATTCATATATATATATATATATAGATATATATTATATATATATTATATATATATATATATATGAATACACAAAATCCGACAAAAGTAGTCCGGTAAGAAATAATACCGATGATCTTAGGACACAGACACGTGTTAATGTGTGTTTGGCTCCATTTGTAGAATATGCTGCCATTGTTTTTTCTCCGTTAACCCTTTCAACCCTAAGTAACTGGAATGGACTGTGATATGCTAATGTTCCGACCAATCCAATGATAACAAAATGATTTTCAGACTAGTCCATTTATGAAAAGGGGGTGTTTTTGTTCTAAGAAATATTAAAATTACTTTCAAAAAGTGCAGATCCTGATGAGACGGCTCGTTACGAGCCGGCTCATCTGGATCTGCACTTTTTGCATAAACCGCTATAGCGGGATTTCGGGTTCAAAGGGTTAAGCGTCCACCTGGAAAGCCAAAACCAACTTACGTATCCGGTAAAAACAAACAAACAAAAAAAACGAAGGTAAATTTATTTTAAAAACCTCCTCAACCTTATGGAGTGTGCAAATGGATTGATGACGTTTTTAACATAAATTTAAATTGCCGCTAAATAATAAGAAAACGTATTAAGTGTAAATTTATGAACGGATTTAAAATGTATACAAGTCCCAAATCAATTTTCGTATAACTTAATAGTGTAAAATAGCATACACAGTTCTATTTTTTTTTCATAGAACCACTCTCAAAAACAACCCGCACGCGGACGCTTAACAGAGAAATAACTTGTTATGGCCTTAGTGTAAAGCCGGCGAAAAGGTAATACAACTAGGGTGGTCAGACGACATTACATTTACCTTTTCTTATGAGTAAGTGAACCTATATTGTATTTAGATTACAGTCAGTGCATACATATTGCAGCTATGTAAGAGTATGTCATGTTCACATAAAATTGAAAGTAGTAGATAATTGCTACATATGTATATGGTACTGGGGTCTATAGTAAAACTATTTAGTGTTTTAAAACCTTCAGATGAATTACTTCCAGGGGGCCGTTTCACTAAACTTCGTACGACTGAAATGTTCGTAAGTACGCGTATGCGGCCTGTGCTAAATAACTGTAAATTCATCAATTGTCATTTCCATACGATTCTAAATTTGCAGGTACGAACATTTTAGTCTTACGAAGTTTAGTGAAACGGCCTCCAGCCGATGTTTCCAACTATGGAAATGGCCAAATTTGTAATCACGGAGCAGTCTCCATGAGGCAATTATTCCCCTTATTCCACTTCCCTCCTTCCATGATGGATCGTACATGTAGCTACTTATTTCCCTTTGCAAATCTATTTATAGAGATCCGGGGGCCGTTTCACTAAACTTCTTACGACTAAAATGTTCGTAAGTTGAAATTTAAGATCGTCTGTAAATTTAAATTCATGGATTTACATTTATTGAGCATAGGCTGCTTATGCAGCCTATGCTCAATAAATGTAAATCCAATAATTGTTTACAAGAAAACATTGTTAATGTGAAATTGACAGACTATCATAGGTTTGCACTTATGAACATTTTAGTCGTAAGAAGTTGGTCCTTTGATTTATTTGAGCGTTTATTTCTTACTGAATAGCACAAACTATGAGTTTTCCGAACCGAGTAGACCCGGATCAGACTGCACATACGTTGAGCCATGTAATAACTTGTGGAATTGACAGAGTATTGACAATGACTGCGAACACGCGGTTGGAGGCAAATGTAAAACAGTTATGACTGCATTATGGTTTCCAATAAATAACTAATTATGTTGCTCAACGAATAAGTTATTATCTCCGCAGTTAAGAGAAAATAAAAGCACGATGAAAGCCTGTCATTACGTTACATCAGGCACATTCGTGGGATTATATACCACTCGTGATTGACAATAATTTCGCAAATTATATTAAAACCGCTATGACACACTCGTGTCTAGACAGTGTTGACCAACATCCCCAAACATTCGATGATATTTAATAAAACATATTGATGTAATATTTGAACCAATTCTCGACAAAACGTCGCTTTTCTTGATTCCTGTGATGCATGTTCTCGGATGGACACGTAGGAACTACATTACGCCGCGGAAAATTGTGACCAGACGTTAACTGCACATCAAAGGCCCCACTAATTGGACACGCACGCGCAACTTCCGCTTGGTTTTGCAATTCATGCGCAGGGACATTAAACAGTAAATTGCTGTTGTCGCAGTTAACAAACATCCACTCTACTGGATATCGTTTGAACTATAAAATATGAGTTGTATCGTCATTAAATTATACCAGTTGAAAATAGTACGGTTTCTGCGTTCCATGGCACACATTCGGGGTCTTACGTAATTGTTCGGTCTAAGACAAACGAAAGAAATGCAACTTATTCCGTAACCACATAAGCCTATTGTGTTGTATGTGGTCACAATGGCTGTATTACCTAAGGAGTGTCCGTCATTCCGTCCGTCCGTCCGTACATTGGCGCGTCTCCATTATTACAATGGTAGCGCAAACGTGGTTCAAACGTGGTTCAAACGTGGGTCAAACCAAAACGAGATGTCTAAACTTAGAACAAGAACGTGGAAACTACTGGAGCTCTAACCCGAATTCTCTGTCTGTGACGCATGGCGACTTAAGTCGCCCTGCGTTACAGACAAGAGGATTCGGGTTACTGTAACTCCCAACCTCAGACGACGTCATTATATAGTGTGACATGACAGCCACATGTCTGGACGGAACTTGGAGATACAGCAATACGGTACAATGAAATAAAATATGAGTTGTATCGTCATTAAATTATACCAGTTGAAAATAGTACGGTTTCTGCGTTCCATGGCACACATTCGGGGTCTTACGTAATTGTTCGGTCTAAGACAAACGAAAGAAATGCAACTTATTCCGTAACCACATAAGCCTATTGTGTTGTATGTGGTCACAATGGCTGTATTACCTAAGGGGTGTCCGTCATTCCGTCCGTCCGTCCGTACATTGGCGCGTCTCCATTATTACAATGGTAGCGCAAACGTGGTTCAAACGTGGGTCAAACCAAAACGAGATGTCTAAACTTAGAACAAGAACGTGGAAACTACTGGAGCTCTAACCCGAATTCTCTGTCTGTGACGCATAGCGACTTAAGTCGCCCTGCGTTACAGACAAGAGGATTCGGGTTACTGTAACTCCCAACCTCAGACGACGTCATTATATAGTGTGACATGACAGCCACATGTCTGGACGGAACTTGGAGATACAGCAATACGGTACAATGAAATACGGTACAATGAATACTGTACAATTAGCCAATGAAATCACTGTATTCCCGTTTAAAAAGTCTGAAAACCGATTGTCTGTTTTTCTTATCCAATGACAAAATGTGGGTTTTTTCATGACGTGCAGCATTTCCTCTAAAACCAATGCGAATTGTAACAAAAACGCAAAACATGTTTGCCTGTACCTGCACAGTAATACAAACAAGAGGGCCATGATGGCCCTAATTCGCTCACCTGGCATGAACACCAGAGGAGAATGTCACATTGAGTTCATGTGTTCATTGTGCTATTTTTAGATGGCGGTCATCTTGGATAAAGCGATGACTCTCAATTTACCAAATCTGAAAATGCTTCACCCATGGATCTTAACTTCCTGTGAAGTTTGGCCAGCATCGGTCATGTGGTTGCTGAGAAAAAGACGTTCAAAATCTCGAATAAATGGACCTTTTGGCGGCCATCATGGATGTTATAATCATCTGATTCCGACAAATATTGCACCAGAGCAATCGCCTCATCGATACCTTCAATTTGATATATGACATGAGCATATTCAGTCAAAAATAAAATTTGACCCCACGGGCCACGCCCATTTTTGACCCCGGGGTCACCATTTTCACAACTTTGAAAGAGCATTATAAATCGATCATTTCTACCAAGTTTAGACGAAATCCGGCAAGCGGTTCATGAGAAGAAGATTTTTTAAGAATTTATGCTATTTGTAGACGGCGGCCATCTTGGATTAGCGATGACCTCCATTTTAACAAATCTGAAAAGGCTTCACCCATGGACCATACATTTTAAGTTTGGCTACCATGGGCCAAGCGGTTCATGTGAAGAAGAATTTTGAAATCTCTAATAAAAGAAAGACATTTTGACATTTCGGCGGCCATCTTGGATGACATAACAATCCGATTTCGACAAAAAATATACCAGAGTGATCGCCTCATTGATACCTTCGATTTTATATATAACATGACTATACTCGGTCAAAAATAAAATTTGACCCCAATTTGACCCCACGGGCCACGCCCATTTTTGACCCCGGGGTCACTATTTTAACAACTTGGAAAGAGCATTGTACATCGATCATTCCTACCATACCAAGTTTCGTCGAAATCCGGCCAGCGGTTCATGAGAAGAAGATTTTTTAAGAATTTATGCTATTTTTAGATGGCGGCCATCTTGGATTAGCGATGACCTCCATTTTAACAAATCTGAAAAGGCTTGACCCATGCACCATAACTTTTAAGTTTGGCTACCATGGGCCAAGTGGTTCATGTGAAGAAGAATTTTGAAATCTCAAATAAAAGAACGACCTTTTGACCTTTCGGCGGCCATCTTGGAAGACATAATCATCAGATTTCGACAAAAAATGCACCAGAGTGATCGCCTCATTGATACCTTCAATTTGATATATGACATGACCATATTTGGTCAAAAATAAAATTTGACCCCAATTTGACCCATCGGGTCATGCTCATTTTTAACCCCGGGGTCACCATTTTAACAACTTTGAAAGAGCATTGTACATCGATCATTCCTACCAAGTTTTTTCGAAATCCGGTTGGCGGTTCTTGAGAAGAAGATTTTTTAAGAATGTGTGCTATTTTTAGACGGCGACCATCTTGGATTAGGTAATGACATCATTTTAACAATTTTGTAATCCCCCTACCTAAGGACCATGACCATGAAGTTTGGTGACTATAGGCCCAATGGTTACCGAGGAGAAGACGTTTGAATATGTGCACGGACGACGGACGACGGACGACGGACACATTGCGGTAACAATAGCTCACCTGAGCTAGCTTCGCTCAGGTGAGCTAAAAACGGTTAAACGTTTCCGATGAATGCGGAAACGTTTAACCGTGTTTGTATCACTGCCCATGCGCAGTGAAGAGAAAACGGGGAAACGCACAGAAACCACAAAACAAATGTTGTTGTTTTTTTGGCAAATGTAGAGCAAAACGTGGATCGAACCAAAACGCCACGTGGAACAACATCTCGCTATTGTCACTTAAAAAGACAGGCCATAAGCGGACCGACGTCATTACATAACGTGACGCGACAGCGACATCTCTGGACGGAACTTGCATATACAACAAGGGGGACACTCCATAGACAGACCGACGAAACTTGGAGATACAACAAGGGTAATAACTCCATAAGCGGACCGACGCCATTACATAACGTGACGCGACAGCGACATCTCTGGATGGAAGTTGGAGATACACAAGGGCGATAACTTCAAAGTCATTACATAACGACAGCGACAGCGACAGCGACATATCCGCGTCTCGCCGGTACACGGCCAGTACATTAACAGTTTCCAGGAACCAGTCGGCAGATTAATGAAGCTATGTCCGACGTGTCCGCAGATAAATCTGAACGTCACGACGGAAAACGGGGCGTTACAGCGTTTGTCACCAGCCTAGTTGTTGTGTTTGATCATTCATACAAGCAGGCTTATAGGTTTTATATCATCTGTATCGATTGCGATGCGGAATACTGAGTTGGTTGTAAAAAGGCATGACGGGAAGTTTTACCAGCTGAATGGCGAACAATGTAGACCTAGATCAGACTGCGCGAGAGTGCGCAGTCTGATCTAGATCTATATTGTTCTGGAAGTCTATACGTCATAGCGGACAATGGGGATAATGGCTGTTGATGCCAGTCTAGCTATTGTTCTGTTAGAGCAGTCGTGTACTTGATCGGGATCTGAATTGTTTGTAAGACTCGTGCTATGTGTCACGTACTAGATTGGGAACCCTGGTGAACCTCGATCAGACTACGTCGGTGCACGTATCTATGTATATATTGGTCCTAAACGCCTACGCGCACTATTTCCTCCAGCGTAGTAATAAATCTAACCGTTCGCTTCATTAGTGCGGCTAGCCAAGTGATACATGGGGTATATTCTGACATCATGCTGAATTATATGAGGTGTTCGCTCCATACTATGTTTGTAAATCCGATAAAGAAAGCATTTCGATTTTTCCATCAGTGAAATTCGTACATATTCAGAATGTAAAGGTTTGTATTCTTTATTCCCGGAGAACCTATCTATACCTGATAACATGGTGACGTATTTATGATTCTGTACTGAATAAGTGTTTATGATTGCAAAACGCGTTAGAGTGTCCATATGCATGACTTACAACGGCAATTCTTACAACTAGGCATTCTCTAAGAGTCGAACGTTTACAGAGATACAAATGCAATTGAGAGGATTCTAACTTCTAAGAGATGTGTCTGTGCTTTGCAATCATGAACATACATTATCGATAGAGACAAATGGCAAAGACACCCATCAGCGACATGTTCTGGTTGTCCGGTTTAGAGAGATTATACAGTACTTGGAGATGTAAGTCCACATGGTTTTATCCAGCAAATACGTGGTGACCTTGTATTGCCCGTTAAACCTAAGACGAGCTGAAGACACACCACGGAAAATTATAAATGTTTTTCTTATGTCGTGTCGGATGTATATGTGATGACCACCATTTGAACCGTCTCGACGAGACGGTTCAAATGAGTGGTCACATCATATACTTTGGATGAGAAATGAGAAAAAAATGCAGGACGACTAAAATCTATTGAACCTTGCAATGTCTGGGAACAATCATTTTTTTCTATTTTCTTATAGGACTTGGTGCCTAGATAAAATTTTGGCTGGGTGGGAACTTCCCACCCGCTTGGCTTTTTCAGAATCCAAGATGGCCGCCGCAAAATAGCAAAATCTAGCAAAATAGCAAAATTGTGTTTTAAATTGGTACAGAAGTTGAATGTGTCATATTGAGTATAAATCTTTGACCTGGAACACAAAATGACCGCCATTGTTTTCAAAATGGCCGCCATTTTTTTCAAGATGGCCGCCGTGTAATATCAATTTTGCTAGAAATGACATATAATCTGAAGAAATTTGTTTAGGGGTGTGATATTAGTGGGTACATATGGATTTTCTGGGTCAGGAATTAGGTTTCTCATATGAATTCTATGTTTCGAGTTAGTAATGTGTACAAAATCCAAGATGGCGGCCAATATAGTCACAAAAATGCTGTAAAATGATACAAATTCTGACCAAATTGACGTATGAAGGTGATCTTGGCGCGCCCACATAGGTTTTCTGGGGAGAAGAATATGTTTCTGGTGTGAACATAATATTTTGTTGCATAGAAATCCAAAATTGACCATCATAATGGTCAACAAATGTCTACTTTGCGAGTGTGAGCTGAAAAGTCAGCGGGGGACTAGAAGACCTACAGCCTACAACAACAACAAGAAGAACTGTCATCTGCTATTTGGGATATATTTCAGGTAAGTACCCATGTTCTATCCACTTCTATGTGCTAATAACAAACCTATGAATAGTTAAAAGTCATTAACTACATTAGCCAGGGTGGACTCGTGCAAATCATTATTGATAACTTTGATGCCGTTATCAGTTCGCAGAACTGTCGCCTTGAATGCCACTACATGGCAATGCTGGCAGCCCGTGGAAGAAATGTCTAGCCAGTGTAGATGGTGTAGAAACGACAATCCCACGTCTCTCAAAAGACAAAATGAAAATACCTATCCCATGTGAGACACCGGTTGTTGAGTATACGGGGCCAAAGAAACCTAGTATGCCATTGGCCGCTACATACCATTTCGACATGTCAGATGACTTTGTAAAAGCCACAAATGTATCACTGGCCAGGGCCCGAGATGTGGACTTCCATTTTTTCAAGGATGTGCTGTTCAAAGCCAACACACCAGAGTACAATGGCTACAATACAAAATTGAGTCCAGCTCCTAAGTCAGCAGTGGTCTACCTTCCCCTGATCAACATGAAGGCAAGCGATCCAACTACCGTCCTCACAGCAATCACTAGAGGATTTGATGTGACCAGAAACTCAAACCAGGACATTATGGTGCTAACCTGTGACCAGCAGATCTACAAGATCGTTGTGGACATTACTTTCCACCAACCTGAACTGCTGACAAACATAGTTGCGATTCTTGGTGGGATGCACTACCTTATGGATTTTGTGAGCTGCATCGGAACCCTGATGGCAGATAGCGGCCTGAAAGACATATTGTCAACATCGTTCGGCTCTGTGGAGAAGATGTTGCAAGGGAAGAAATATCCACAAAATGTCCGAGCGCTGCGCCTTCTCACGGAAGAACTTCTCCGACCAGTATTTGTCAAGAATCCGGAGCTGACACGTATGGATGAACTGGAAGTTGTACTCGGGTCTCAAAGCCGTACCGCAAAGATGTGGATCAACAACATTGTGAAGCCAACTCTTCTGATGATGAGATTCTGCCGAGCATCTTACGAAGGTGACTGGCCCCTTCACATCAAAACAGCTGAAGAAATGCTGCCCTACATGTTTGCGGCACACAAGTACAACTACGGAAGGTACGGCCTCTACTATGTGCGTTCCATGACATGGCTTGCACCGGAGATCCTGGACCCGTTCTGCAGAGGAGAACAATCGCTCCATCACATGGCTGGTCTTGAAAATGGACAGTGGAGTGACATGTTCATCGAAACAAACTGGATGAGGAAAGGACACGGACCCGGTGGCATCATTGGAACCACAGACAAACCCCAAACGATGGCTACATGGGTGTACAGTATGGATGCCACCATGACCTTAACCGGTGATCTGAAGAAGCTGTCTGGTGATGACGTGAAAGAGAAGACGATCCACAAGGAAGAGTCGGAAGGTCGAATTGTTCAAGATGCACGTGATCGCCAATCACTTCGAACAGCTCTGGAGTCACGCATTGACCCAATGGACCCAGAAACCCATGTAGCAGGAGGACTAATCCACATCTGGAGTGGTCTGCTCGCTCAGCCAAATGTCAACGTAGACAGATCCATGGACATTGGGACCGAACAGTTGAAACAGTTCGAGGCATCGTGGCCAGGCGGCTTTTACAGCTCACTCACAAAACAAGTAGTCACTTTCGCTGAAAAGAAACGTCTCACATTGGGCGAGAATCACGTCATCGACCAGGAGGCAATTTATGCTCGTGTTATCGGCCTTCTAGTTAGTCAGCGTGACCTCGATCTGCAAGAAGTCCTTGCCACAGAGCTAACCGCTTACCCTCCGTCGATGTTTCATGCTGATGGCCGCATGCGGGTCGCTACAGGAAAGTCGGCGCTAAAGAAGAACATGCAGGTCGAGGTTTCACAGCGATTGAATAACAACCCAACATCTATCATAATGGATGTGTCGGCTGTACTGTGGACAGTTGACTGGCCATCACATGGAATAGTGGAGACATTCATTTCAGGTTTCAAAGTGTGGCTCTCAAGTCGTTTGGCTGTGGCTGAGGTATTCCTGAGCTTTGACAGATATCGCGACTACTCAATCAAGAGCAGCACCAGATTCGCACGAGCTGCCGCTACACGTGTCCACCAGCTGAATCTGAACACATCCCTGCCTGCACGCGATGCGGTTCTCAAGAACTCCACCAACAAGACGCAGCTCAACAAACTCATATGTGAGCAGATCCTTCACGATGAGAAGTACCTGAAGAATGTAACACAAAACCACAAGTTGGTGGTTACAGGTGATGATGCAGTACCCATTCAGATATTTAAGGGCCGCAAAATGCCGCGTTTGGATCTTGCATCCACACACGAAGAGGCGGACATGATCATCACACAGCAAGCTATCAGCGTTGCAAAGGAAGATCCTGGTTCAAGAGTCAGTGTGGTATGTGACGACACTGACGTGTTTGCCCTGCTTCTCCACTTCTATTCCCTTGAGAAGCTTGAATCGTCCCTGACGATGCAGTCACCTATCCATGGTCGTTCTTGCATTGACATGAATGAAACAGCTGACACTAATTCAGATATAATTCCTCAAATATTGGCACTACATGCTCTCACTGGTTGTGATTCGGTGGTGGCGACGTTTGGAATTGGAAAGACAACAGCAATCGCCGTAGCAAAAAAAGGCTACGATCTGGATCAGCTCGGTCAACCAACGGCAGACATCGAAAACGTCATGAAGCAGGCGACAACTTTCATGGCAGCATGCTATGGCTTGAAGACACCGTGCTCTTCGATGACAGAGTGTCGCAAACACCAGTGGGCCCAGAAGGCTGGGAAGTCAACAATGGCACCGAAGCTGCAAAGCTTGCCCCCAACGACAGAAGCTTTTGAACAGAATGTACGTAGAGCTCATTACCAAACTGCTCAATGGTACAATGCCATGAGTGGGGATCCACCGGCGGCTCTTGATGCAGTAGACTATGGATGGGAAGTTGACGAGACAAACAAATGTCTAAACCCACGGAATATGGCAGATGGGATACCCTACGCTCCGGAACACATTCTCAAGTTGGTCAGGTGTGGTTGCGTGTCAGAACGAGCTTGCAGAGGTGGGAACTGTGGCTGCATGGGGCGCCAGCTTGTTTGTACGATGTTCTGTGCTTGTGGTAGTGGCCGGGCCTGCTCTAATCCCTTCAACACAAAGGAAGCAGAAACAGATGACCATGCTTTGGATGATGCAGCCTACCAAGATATAGACACTGATACTGACGAGAATGGTTCAATAGAGGACTAATGTATAGTTACTTCATCCATCATGTCCATAACATGGGGTATTCAAAATCATTGGAGGCCTCCTTGCTACGACACCTTCAATATGCTGTGAATGTATTGTCATCAGATATCAACCGGTGTCGACTTGAATTTCTATACCACTTGATCGGTTTTCGCAAACCCACAGACAGAATTCACAAACGATTTTGACTGTTACCTGTGTTTCTTTGGTGATGTGGCTATCTTGATTTTAAATCATTAAACTAACTACAAATGGTCCAGTAACATTATGTCCTCATTCTTTCACCTTACATGCATACTTATAGGTGCTGATAGTATGCCTTTAGTGTACTTACAACTTTTGAGATATATTTTAATATAGATTTCTGCGGTTTTTGTGTGAAATTCGGCGGCCATCTTGGATTTACATCATCAAGATGGTTTCAAATTCATATACTACTTCAGAATTGTATTCCTCAATGTTGAAAGCATATAGAGAGACACAAAGATCATTATTCTACAGTACTTAGAACAGATGGTATGATGATAACTAGATTTATGTATTTTATGGCGGCCATCTTGGATTTTAAAAAAGCCAAGCGACCAACAAGCTCCCACCCAGGCAAAATTGTATTGAAACAATGGGAACTATCGAAAAATGCAAAGAAATGCTTGTTGCCAGACATTGCAAGGTTACCGGCCCGTGCCACCAGACTAACAGTCAATTGCCTGTGAACGAACAGTCGACGGCCATGGAAATATGTTCTGTTTAATGTCTGGGACCGCCGGCATTTACATCGTAATGCGCGAAGCCAGTCGCTGAGGCCTAGCGGTTAAGGCGCAACTGGTATGTTAAAGGTACATGCCCACTCAGTGGGCACAAAATGTTCTTTATATCAGAGACAACATCCGAGACCATACCCCACGTATTGATTGGCGTTATTATACATTTTATATCAGACGTAAATGTCCACACTGATATCAGGGGGCGATAACCGCGTTTCCTTAAAATGTTAACGGACATTACTATTTATTCTCTGTACTTATGTTTTGTGCAATGATCATACTTTATAAATTGTCGAAAATATTATTGTTTCAGGCGACGCATTTAATTAGCAGGGTTTCCGCTGGCGATCGCCACATTCGCATTTGGCGAATTTAAAAAGAAAGTGGCGAAAATAAAATCTGATTTGGCGAAAAAAATATCTCTAGTTACAATTTTCCGACCCGGCAGACATACCTGGATTTTCACTATCCGCCGTCTATAAACTCTACGTTTTCCAATGAATAAGTATAAGTTAGATAATGTGTTCTGAGTCGAATATGGTTAGTTAACAGCGCATGGGGTAAATTTAAGGGGCCGGAAATCGTCGAGCCGCTAGGCGAGACGTATTTCGGCCCCCTTAAATTCCCCCACGCGCTGTTAACTAATCATATTCAACGAGACGACATTATCTAACTAATTTATTGCACGGATATGTCGAAAGCCTGAGATAAAATTATATATTTTGTCGAATTTATTGTAAGTTTAATACAAATACTATAATTACACAATTTAATTCCAGCCATTCCTCTTGGGTTTATTTACATTTCCGCAGACATGTCCTCAATGGTCACGTGACCAGTTAAACGTGACAACAATAAAGCAAGCGTCTACCTACACAACGTCATGTCCAGTCCCGAACCGTGACGACGTGACTACGCCTCCTGCCAACAACAACAACAGCAACAACAACAACTAAATAAAGATCCAAGTTGCTTGTTACTCTCGCTGGGTATATGTCTCACTCAAGTTCCAAGCCCCACATGTGCACGTCCCCCAGATCCCCATAGGACACAAATAGGTCACATAGACATGCATTGATCACACGAAAAAATCAAATAAATCTACCCAGGCATAATAAGCCGACACCCTTATGGTAGTCGGATGTCACGAAAGCCTGTTACAAAGTTCTAAACTATAGTCCAGGTATGATCAGCCTGATGAAACGAAAAGCCTGACAAACACATATACACACACACATACAGGCCACAACGGGCCACAGTAAGGAAATGGCATACTGGTTCCTCACCAGGAGCCCTGGCTAGTACTGGGTCTACCCAGGAACACAGCAAACTATGCGGAGCAATCCGCGGGTAATCCCTGCCGCCGTGTCGGGAAACCCTTAAATTCGACAAACAACAACAACAGGCGTCTGTTATCTGGTTCACAATCTTACCGAGGCTGGATTACTACGTTTGCATGCAATCAGTGTATAACCAACACAGCATTGCACACCTGCGCTGCTTGATCAGTGACTACGGTGATCGTGGTTCTATCAGCATCACCATGCTTATTAAACTTTTGACAGTTTGATTTGCCGAGACTGATCTGATGTTGAGCATAATCTTGAACGGGGTACGTACTCTGCAAGTTTATTAAGCTATTCGCTGTTATATTATCGAGCCGTCTGGGCACGGGCTTATATAACTTTCTGAGCTCATTCTCCAAATTCGTACTTTCGTGTTTGCCGAGGCTGACGCTCAGCATCGACTAGTCATTTTTTATGATTTCGATTAAAAGAACAGAACACATGTACTCATACTTTTTAAACACGGCGGAATTCATAGCAATTATTGGCATGTGCTAAACGAACCCGAATGTTCTGGAAAATCCGAAAATTCGGGTTAGTGGTAAACATGTTAAGGCGGAACAGCATCTACACTGGTCACACATACAGACAGTCTACCGTATAAGTAATAGCTAGATCATAAAATTACAAGTGTATTTGATTTAAACGAGGCCGTAAATTGCAAGTGTATTTGATTTAAACGAGGCCGTAAGGCCGAGTTTAAATCAAATGTACGTGCAATTTTATGGTCTAACTGATTTGTATCATTTGCCAAATATGGAAAATTGGCACATGCGCAATTCTATGTGGGCGCGGCTCATTAATGACAGGAGCCGTTTTTGATCGCTCGACCTGCCACCGAATTGACACGGTTCAATCAGAATTCTAGTGCCAGGTGGGGGGAAGTCCATTCACCTGCCATGTTTACGTCGTGAAGGCCGTTGCTATCGTCATATATGCGTTGTCTGGCACATTTCCTGTTGACATCATTCGGTCATTGAGAGGAACAGCCGTGCAATAATTGCCGTGCGTGTAAGTGCCCATACGTTTCCCATACGCACGGCAATTATTGCACGGCATCTCATTAAATTAGGCTCAATCCCTTTAGTTACACCACATTCTCAGCTCCACCCCTTTAGTTACACAGAACAACAACTTGGTATTGGAAATTATTGCACGGATGCGGCGAAATCCTTTGATCTCCACAGTGTGCTAACTGCCGGAGATCATTGTCTGGACCTGTCTGGCCCACTTCCCCCGTGTGTTAATTCACGGAGTGTTATATGTGTTATTGGCATTTTCATAGCACTAATTAATAGTATTTTTGTATTTTCGTAACACAGCGCCATCAAATTTCATATTCGGGGTATCGATCCGAAAGTCGCCCAGCCACGTGTAGCCTGTCAATCATGAATGGGTCATGTTATCAGGGCATGACTGGTTAAAGGTTATTCACCGATATTGCTCTACTTAATTGATTGCTGATATTTGCGCATGTGCAGGTTATATTGACATGTAGAATAGGCGTTAATCTCAAGCATTTAGCACACGCTAGACAGTGTATCTCCGTGAATTAACACACGGGGGAAGTTGGCCAGACAGGTACAGACAGTGATCTCCGGCAGTTAGCACACTGGGGAGATCAAAGGATTTCGCCGCATCCGTGCAATAAATTAATAATAACCAACACGCGACAACAACAAGTACCGATTCAAAGTACGTATTCTTTTATAGTGTCCTTATTACGTAACGGATTTTGATGAAATATGGCGCATCAAACGCGTCTTGTTAAGCTGCATTTGGTGGTCTCTGTATGTATTTTCGCCCAAACTTCTGTCGTTTTTGCGAAAAATCAATTTCCGTGTAGAATCGATGTCCGTGTCTCCGGAAATCGAGTCTTCGCAAAAACGACATAAGTCTGTGCCAAACTCCCTAGACCACCAAATTCAGCACATGAAGACGCGTTTGCTGCGCCAGATGTCATCAAATTCCGTTGCATATTAAGGAAAATATCAAATAATACTTACTTTGGAGTGGGCGACGTTGTTGTTGTTGTAACCACGTGATCATGCACCTTGGGATTAAGATACGCACGATGATAACACGCAAATCACGTTTTAAGTTTACCTATGACTACAGAGAAGTAAGTAATTTTAAACCTCTAACGCAACTCTACCAATGCCATCCACCCCACTGTGTCATATTACAATTCGACTGACCGCAAATGTCAATATGTACGGAAGCCCATTAGGGCCACTTCACTATTTTTTAATTTCCATTTATTCATGTTTTCTTGAATTTTAAAGTCCTTTTCTTGAATTTAATTTTCAAGAAAAGATCTTGAAAATTCAAGATCTCGAAAATTCAAGATCTCGAAAATTCAAGATCTCGAAAATTCAAGAAAGTATCTTCAAAATTCAAGAAAAAATTTCGAAAATTCAAGAAAAGAACTTGAAAATTCAAGAAAATATCTCGAAAATTCAAGAAAGTATCTTGAAAATTCAAGAAAAGATCTCGAAAATTCAAGAAAAGATCTTGAAAATATATTTCAGAAGCTAGGCTGGCAACGAATGCATCAGCCCCATTTTCCCAATTTCAGTAGCAGATAAGAACCTAGAACGGGAACACATTAAATCTTTGCAAAAGAAACAAAGTTTAAAGCAAGACGTTTACTGGCCACAATAAGTAGACTGGTCACAAATGTTATAAGCCCTCTTTCTCCAATCATAGTCACAGGTTAAGTACATGAGTGTACGGGGTCGGTCATTTCCATACTTAATCAAAGTTCCGGCGGTCAATTTCGACATCTCCAAGTAAATATGAGTACATGTACCGTATGCAACAGTTCCTGAGAAGATGGGTCGTATGGCATTCGCGACCAGTGTATACCCAGATCAGCCTGCGCGAATCCGCGCAGGCTGATCCGGGTATACACTGTTCGCCAGTCCAACAGTGAAAACACGAAATTGGTGTGGTTTAACATCCCAGCAACAACTAAGGTCATATAGAGATGTGGCCTCGGTATCACAACGAAAACAAACGTATTTACACCTTTTATAAATTCATTCTGCAAACGCCCATTCCCCATTCAACGTATTGCGTTTACATCCCAATGCAATACATTAGACACACGTGACGTCGCGCGATGTTGTTCATTGGTTGAAGTTCCAGGAATTGCGACAAAATGACGTAAAACAAGATTCTTTTTAATTTTAACGCCATATTTGGTTATTTACATTTTTGAAACTATCAGAAAATGCAGTGTAAATATAAGAAATAAAACCATAGGCTGTTGCGTTTACTGGGATGAACAATACATTTGGTCTGTTTAAAGTGTGTGGAAACATATCAAATGTATTATACACCACAGCAAACGCAACGGCCCATGGTTTTATTCCTTAATTGAAAATGTTTAACGCCCAAAACATCACCTAAAGTCATATAGAGACGACACCTCGGTTTCAAGTCTCATCCGAAAGTCAACTGGGATGGAAATACAATATATAATACTATGATCAGGGCTCCAGATAAGGAATTAGTAATTGAGTATTGTCACTCCATAATTTCTGAATCAATTGGGTATTTCAAAATTTTAACTGTGTAAAATAGAATCACACTACTGTTTACACATCAGCAGACCGCACTTAATGAATAGTTTGCTTCTAAATAAAAAAACATCAAGGAGACAATTCTAATGAAATACCAAGATGTGGTTTCATGGAAAAATAAGAAAATATGCTATATTTGTGGTCTGTATATTGTTTTCTGTAGCATGATAAAGATACCACAAATTTGTAATTGCTTTTTTATACTCACTACTTCTGATTTCAATTGGGTTTTTGGCAATTTTAATTGGGTATTTACGCAAATACGCACCTTATCTGGAGCGCTGCTATGATAATAATGTTTCAAGCCTAAGGCGGGGTTTGAACCCAAAACCTTCGGAAATGACGTCTACGTTTTGAAATACTATGAAAATACTTGTCATGCCTAAGGCGGGGATTGACCCCAAAACCTTCGGCAATGACGTCCAATGTTCGAAATACTATGAAAATATTTATCTTGCCTAAGACGAGGATTGAACCCAAAACATTCGGTAATAATTCCAGCACAAACATATTTACACAATTCCCTAACATTTGATTGGTCCGTAGCAAGTCTCTGTCCAAAATTTATATCCCAGTAGACTCCCATGCCGAACTACTTTCCGTAACCGTCAGGCGCAGTTAAAATAATTCCTAAAAAGACGGAAAATAAACACATTTTCTTTATGAATTTACTTCAAATGCTGGAATTATAAGGAATGAATGGCATTTTTGTGGAATTTATCGGGGATATAAACTTGGAAAAGTCGCAGGAATACTGGACGAGGCCTTCCGGCCTTCGTCCAGTATTCCCGCGACTTTTCCAAGTTTATGCCCCCGATAAATTCCACAACAATGTCATTCATTCCTCAGTATAATGAAGTCCAATGTTGGAAATAATATGAAAATACTTATCATGCCAAAAACGGGGATTAAACCCAAAACCTTCGGAATTGAAGTCCAATGTCCTACCACTAGACTATCAACCCATTCATCCCGACAATGAAACAAGCGGCAAACCACATATCTCCTTATAAGGCTGCAGGCGCCCGTTTCTACGGAGCCCTGAAGGGGACGTAGAATTCTGTTTTTTATTAATTCGTTCCCACGAAATAAATTTAACAATTCGTTCCCACGAAATAACAATTCGTTCCCACGATAAAACAATTCGTTACCTCGAATTAAAAACTGTTAATTTGTGGGAACGACTTGTCAATTCGAGGGAACGAATTGAAAATTGTCAATTCGAGGGAACGAATTGTCAATTCGTGGGAACGAGGGAACGAACAGCCTATGCTCAATAAATGTAAATCCAATACTTGTGTACAAGAAACCATTGTTAATGTGAACAGACTATCATCCTTTTGCACTTACGAACATTTTAGTCGCACGAAGTTTAGTGAAACGCCCCCCACCAAGAGTATAATTTCGAAGCGAAATTGACGAACACAGGCGATAAGCCCGAACAGTGGCGATAAGCTCGCATTTGTCCTGTCACGGCCACATATTACCATAAGGTCACGTGGAATTTATTGGATCCGTGACCTCATTGGTCACTGCAAGGACGAATGATCGATGGGGACCTTGATTAGCAATTGCGTTGTTACTGGTATTGGAGAGTTGGTACCTTCCAGCAGTCTGAGGGAAATATAATATTGTCACATCAAGGGAGATAAGTAATGAATAATACAAATATAAGGCAATACACACAACGATAACGGAGAGTACATTTATAGTATTGCATGAATTGGGCTTTCACAGTTTAATAACACAGTCATAATATACTAGTGAAATAAATATGCAAATAAGCTGGCTACAGAAAACATGTTAGGCATTCAGCACAGCTTCAAATTATGACGATGTGCTTATGCAATAAATATAATCTAACATGTGTGATGATTTAATATCAGATAAATATTAACATAAGAATGTATATATACTACGAGTATTAAATCGTTGAAATATTTTTCATTCTACAATTCTTATTTTTCTACCAAAGTAAATGATGTTACCACTCATTGGAACCGTCTCGATGAGACGGTTCCAATGAGTGGTAACAACATATATTTCTGGTTAGTAATACAGAAATAAGTTTTCCGTATATGTCATATTCGTTGCAAAAATATAATATGAGTATTAAATCGTTGACTGATTTCATATCAAATCATCACTCATGTATGATCCTCTAATTATAGAAATAATTATTGCATCCCAGATGCATCCACAGGTTGAAGTAACGGACCGAGGTTTATAAATACATTAAATATGCCTAAAAGCATCAACATGATCAACAAATGAAGAAAAAAAATAAGCTAAACATTTTTACTTTTACCGTTACTTCAACTTGTGTGATCATCGTGAGATATTACGCATCCATCGTGTGCATGAGATACTGCGTTGCGTCGGACGCGCTTCCATCGTGCGCATGAGAGATTGCGTTGCGCACGACATGTAATATGTTAACTCCCCAGCAACAGCTAAGGCCATATAGGCGACGGGACCACAGTTTAAAGTCTCATCCGACAGACAAGTGTGATGGAAATGCTATGAAAGGATTCTTCATGCCATAGAGTAGGTTGTGAACTCACAATATTCAGTATTCAAGACCAAAATTCTACCCGTGAACCAGAGCCCGTCACGTGCGTTCGACAAGCATCTATCTTGCTCATGAGAGATTACGTTGTGTCTCATCTTCTCTGGGATGCAATATTTATATAAGATTTAAAGCCATACATAATCTGCCATCCGCTGTCGAGTTCATCGAAGTAAATAAAACAAGAATTCCGCGGAATCAAATGTCTCGCCTTGTTCCGCATTGACCATGACCCTGGGGCTTTGACCTTGAGGCCCCGAGAATAGTCATATATTCATGTACATATCATCGTAAAGTTATGTATACAGTTTGATGACTAGCTGATAAGGTGTTGAAGTAATGACCGTAACACGAAAACATAACATTGAATAATGACGCCGACGGCTCCGGAAATGAGAAACCTTAGTCTCGCTTTCCGCTTTCGCTGGCGAGACAAAAATGTGTTCTGTTTAAAGTGCATAGGGATTAAATACTTTTTAACCAATCAAGCAAGTGTATTTACAGAGATGTTAACGCAGTTGATGAAGTATCGACTTAACACAATACATGCAAGATGCACATGTTTTTATGACGGAAAACTTATTTCTTTATTACTAACCAGAAATATATGTTGTTACCACGCATTGGAACCGTCTCATCGAGACGGTTCCAATGAGTGGTAACATCATATACTTTGGTTGAAAAATAAGAATTGTAGAAGGAAAACTATTTCAATAGTTGTCTCTTTGTTTCATTGTTTTTAAAAAGAAACTGAATACATGTTGTTACCACTCATTGGAACCGTCTCATCGAGTGGTAACACCATATACTTTGGTTGAGAAATAAGAAAAGTAGAAAGAAAAATGTATCAGTAGTTGTATACACATAAAAGTCAATTCCGAATGCAATGGGTTACCATAGAGAGCTCTATATCTATGTAATATTTATATATTTTGCGCGGGAACACGTATACATATACATGTACTTTAATTGGCAAAGGAGGAAACCGGAGTGCCTGGAGTATACCCACCAGATCATGTTCCACATACTGAACCCGCCAAGGATCGAACTCAGGTCGGGTTGGCGAGAAACTTTCGTTGGCATAGATGGGGGGGGGGGGTGGTGCAAGGGTGGTGCTTAATATGGAAGGAAGTACCCAGAGTACACTTGTCCGATCTGGCGACCACCATACCACCTCACATACTGGCCCGGTCGAGGTTCGAGTCACGGCCCGATTGCGCTAATCGTACGACCTTGAGTTGTAAGTGTTACAAGTGTTTCTAAAAATGAATTTTACGTTATTATAATACAGCCGTATTATGCACAAGTACATGTACGTGTTCAAGTACATGTATAAATGGGGGGGGGGGGCGGGAATCCCAAAATCAAAACTGAATATTTACAATAAAAAAAAATATATTCAGACCTGAAATCAGAATAATCCTGATCTGATGTCAGGTCCTCGCCGCACCAGAATCACTTGGTCCCCTCCCAAAAGTAGTAGGATTAGTAATAATCTTACTACTTTTATAATGGGCAATAACCCAAATTCAACTCCTGGTCTGCTACCAGGTCCTCGCCACACCATACTCATTTGGCCCCCTCCCAACAGCAGTAGGATCTGTAATAATAATCTTACTACTTTTATAATGGGCAATAACCCAATTCAACTTAATTCAGGTAACAAAGGAGCCAAAGATAAAAAATTACCCGAGGGCCAAACCAGGCAAATCGTGATTCCTATAAGGAGGAGTTGTAAGTGTTATGTGCTTCTAACAAGAATTCCGCGGAATCAAATGACTCGCCTTGTTCCGCCTTGACCCTGGGGCATTGACCTTGACCCTGGGGCCCCGATAATAGTCCTATATGCATCTACATATCATAGTAAAGGTATGCATACAGTTTGATGACTGTAGCTGATAAGGTGTTGAAGTAATGACCGTAACACGAAAGCTTAACATTGGATGATGACGACGCCGCCGACGACGACGACGACGGCGCCGCCGACGACGACGACGACGCCGCCGACGACGACGAAAAAACTAAACCTATGTCTCGCTTTCCGCTTTCGCGGGCGAGACAAAAATGAGCGTTACGTTATTATAATACAGCCGATTTATGCATGTACAATGCACCTTGTGTTTCACGGCATTAGTCGTTTTTTTTTTCTCGCAAAGAATCTAACAATTTTCCACGAGACAAAATTTAGTTTACATTCGTCTAACATGCATGTCCTATTCTCTTCCTAGAAAATCTGCATAGATACAAGTAATAGCATTAAATCGGATTTAATATGGAATGTAACATTGAAATCCAGGCAATCGGATTAAATGTTCCATGTTATCAACAAGAAATTCGCAACCATTGCAATTACCGCGAAAACCCATGACATAACGCTCCTTACCGCTTCTGAAGCCGTTTGCGTAAAATATACACATTTGCGATGTCTGCCGTAATTCGGATCGAATGTTTGCAGACAATTGCAGAGAAAAAGAGGAATTCTATTCCGCATTTCCTCTGGAATGGTCGCAAACTTTAGACGTTATTTGCAGAAAAGAAAATACCAATAGTATTAACAAAACATCCCCAATCTGTTGTTAAAGCATATTCTCCCATCCGAGATCGCATTACGCTGCAGGAGCATCTAGATTAGCCAGCACATATGTCGTAAATTACGAATTATTCCGACGGGTCGTGAAGACAGAACACGTGCCAATCTAAAACGTCAACAAGTTTGCGTCATTATAACACCTTCAAGTTCGAGGTAAACGTGCTTTAAATTCCAGGGCCACTTACAATGCGAGTTCAAAATAAAGTAAGGTATTTATTTTGGTGTTTTTAAAACTAAATATTTCAGTTGTTGTTTCTCTATTCTTTCAGTGAAAATATAAAATTTGTAAAATTAATACTCTCATTCAAGTTGTTGGCAGGAAATCTCAATTTTGGAGGGAAAATCATAATCTCAAATTTGGCGGGAAAATAAATAATCTTATTTTTTTGCAAGAAAGTGCAAAATCTCAATTTGGCACGAAAATTTGTTTTCATCAACATTCTGAAGACGGCATAAGATTAGAAAATGGATTCTGTTCTCAATTTTGGCCCGGAAAATGCAGGTTTTCATAAGTATGCCAATTACTTTATCTTTGAGTAAGACATCACACGAGTGTAGAAACGGGCCAGGGGCCAGGGGCCCGTTTCACTAACCTTCGTACGACTAAAATGTTTGTAAGTGCAAATTTAGGATTGTCTGTAAATTTCAATTGATGGATTTACATTTATTGAACATAGGCTGCATATGCAGCCTATGCTCAATAAATGTAAATCCAATAATTGTTTACAAGAAAACAGTGTTAATGTGAAATTTACACTTAATTTTGCACTTACGAACATTTTAGTCGTAGGAAGTTTAGTGAAACGGCCCCCAGACTATTATCGATGTGTTACTGGCGGCGCATAATAATCATGATGAAAGGCGTAGACTTCCTGAAAAAGGCCATTTTGCATTCGGTTTCTCTCGCGAAATGTGTCACTCGCACATTGTTATAACGTAACAAATGGTTATTCGTAGAATACGATAAGGAAAACAGAAAACACCAATTATCATTCGCTTCACCGACTGGCTATAATCCATAGTTAGGTTTCTTACAACAGCAACAACAATGGCTGAAAGTGTTGAAAGCGCGCCCACTCCAAGGTAAGTATTATTTGATATTTCCCTTAATAGGCAACGGATGTTGATGAAATATTGCGCAGCAACCGCGTCTTCGTGAGCTGCATTGGGTGGTCTATGGAGTTTGGCACAGACTTATGTCGATTTTGCAAAAACGACAGAAGTTTGGGCGACAATACAGAGACCACCAATTGCAGCTTAACAAGACGCGTTTGATGCGCCATATTTCATCAAAATCTGTTACGTAATAAGGACACTATAAAAGAATACGTACTTTGAATCGGTACTTGTTGTTGTTGTTAGTACCATAATAATTATGCGAGTTCGTTTTTTTATGTCGTTTTTGCGAAAAGTAGACACGGAAATCAATTCTTCGCGAAAACGTTGCATAATAAGGACAAAATAAAAGAATACGCACTTTGAATCGGAGGGCTTCTGGAAGTTTCAGTACTTGTTGTTGTTGTAACCACGTGATTATACACGTTGAAATTTATAGAGAATACCAGGCTAGTGTCTACTGACATCAAGTTTATCAGGCAAGGCTAGGAAACGCGTATAAATTCCTAGGCTTACGTAGGAATTCCGAGGCTTACAGATGCTTTGGTCACAATGATCGGCCGGTATACGGAGATATGGGGTAATCGGGAGTACACCGCTGGTTTTGACCATTTTCCCGACATCGGACAACACCGGTCAAAAAATTTGTCACACCTCATTTACATAAATGGCACCTTGCCACATTCTCCTTGTTTTCCTTTGGGAGGGATCTTCTTGTCGTGTGTGTGTTGTGTCTTGTGTAGGAACGCGCTATAATGTTGTACACGACGACTGACGGGGGTTTATATAGTCCACCCGATGCCCGGCCGATGTCCGATCGGACATCGGTGGGTTACTTCCCAATGTGTAAACACACATTGGCCGGATATCGGCCCATGTCCGGTCCCAAGAAATTCTCCTTTGAGGCTACATACACCGGACGATTACCGCTCGATTCCCGGCAGGATATCGGACGATACTTAAACGATGTGTGAAGGATATGTGGCCGATTATGAAAATCTACGGGACACCGGACAATTTTAACTTCGAGTTAAAACTCTTCGGGCACCTCCCCGATTATGCCTGAGAGACCCGGCCACCGGCCGGCCATGTCTGGTGTCCGGCCGGGGACCAGGCCAAAATGGCAAAAAATCATGCCGGGAGTACATCCTAAGCCTAATCGGAAGGTATTGTGACCAAAGCATATACAGAGGAATTCCTACCGTTTCCGAGGCGGGCCTGATAAATGTTATATCAAAAGACACTACTGAGCTTGGTATTCTACATATCAGGTAACGTTGTATGCTCGAAAATTACCACCGATGACGTCCATATCTATGGACAGAACGGGGACTTGTTTACATTGCGTTACAACACTGACGTCATTCGGTATCGTCATGTGACGTCATCTGACAAATGGAACGTCAGATTTCACTTCGTTGTAACCCGGATGTGTGCATCAGGGCAATGCCTGATACAACAATATGTTACCAGTCAGTACGTATTCAGTCAATACAGGGCAGGTTACCTGATAAATATCTGTAGAACGAGATGAAGTGAAATGTGGAAGTGTATGAGTTTAACGTCACAGAAGCAAATAGGTTCATATAGAGACGGGACCTCGGTTTCATGTCTCAATCGCCTCACTCAAATGATCAGTGGGATGGACATACTATGAAATCGTCGTTTTGACGTCTACGATGGAACTGAACCCACCATCACTGCCCGTCATCCATTACCAGTGTAAGTGCATACCAGTCATCCTCCCCAAAAACAATTATTTCATGAAATTCCATCAAATATTGATTTTATTGCGAAAAACCGATTTTCCTATGGGAATTTAACATGGGGGCTAAAAATCGATTTTTAATTATTTATTTTTTTTGTGGACCGATTTTCAAAATCTAACTTGTTTTCTTAGTTACATCATTTTCAAGCTATCTCGCCAGGTTTCGGAGTCAATTTCCAATTTTTTGGGAAATTGACTCCCCATGTTAAATTCCCATAGGAAAATCGTTTTTTCTCAATAAAATCAATATTTGATGAAATTTCATCAAATAAAATGTTTTGGGGAGGGTGACTTTATTTTTGATAAAAAAGTACTTACTTTTTAAATATTTTTGACTGGAATGAATATCTAATGATCTAACCTATCATATAAGTAAAACTCAATCTTTAGAGATAAAAAAACAGTAAATAGCCATTCAATTTTCGTCATGAAAATATTCCGAAGGGTATTCGAGTTATTCTCCGGACAAGAAATCAGTGCACGGAAAAACAAAGGGAGATAACTCTAAAATTAGCCACGGAAGCGCTGTCATTCTTGCACGCGACACACCTTTGGGTCGTGGTCTATGCATGCGTGAAGCTTCATGAAAATATTCGAACAGGGTATTCGAGTTATTCTCCGGACAAGAAACGTCTGTGGGGGACGTGCACGCCGACACTATTCGGTGTTAAATCTACGGAGCACCGCAAAATTCTTTTTTTTGTTTTCGTTCCTCAATTTAACAATTAGTTCCCACGAATTAACAATTCGTTCCCCCGAAATAACAATTCGGTTCCCACGGGAATAAATTGTTAATTCGTGAGAATTGTTAATTCGTCGGGAACGAATTGTTATATCGTGGGAACGAATTGTTAATTCGGAGGAACGAATTGCTAAATTGACGGAACGAATTGTTATATCATGGGAACGAATTGTTAATTCGCGGGAACGAATTGTTAATTCGAGGGAACGAATTGTTGTTAAATTGAGGGAACGGGAACGAATTGTTATTTCGTGGGAACGAATTAATGGGAAAAAGTGCATGTCCCCTGCAATGTTTCGAATGCAGTCATCAGGTTGCCATCAATCAATCAGCTGGCTATCATATTTACATCGAGATGATATAAGCGACAATGAAATTTCCAAAACACGTAAACGGTCCATGGCACAATAATAACTAGTTGTCACCACGTGATTTATTGCCAAGAGATATTATGCAAACAAGATTTGCATACGGTAACTATATAATACCGATGTTATATTCTACTCCGTCTTGTCTCTTGAAATGTGTCTGTGACTGGAGAAATCGGGCATATGGGATTTGTGACCAGTGTAGCTCCTGATAAAATATCAAACTATTGCAGCCTGATAACGATCTATACCGTTTGTTAGAATAGAAGCATAACGGGTGTTTCATTGATGGAATGGCGAACAGTGCAGATCCTGATCAGACTGTGTGAATGCACAGGCTGATCAGGATATTCACTGGTCGCAAAACCAGTAAGCCCCATTTCTCTAGTCACAGCCACAAAGGATACGTGCTATAAATAGTTGATTAATGACGTAAAGATGCGATCGGATGTTGGTTTAAGTGCACACATGCAAGATAAATGCATCTGGCTGATTAGAATCAATACCCCTGGACCCCTTATTTCGGTTGCTTCACAGACCCGGAACGGAAAATGTTTGATTTAACCCTTTCAACCCTAAGGAACTGGAATGGACTGTGATATGCTAATGTTCCGACCAATCCAATGGTCACAAAATGATTTTCAGATTCGTCCATTTATGAAAAGGGTGTGTTTTTGTTCTAAGACATATTAAAATTACTTTCAAAAAGTGCAGATCCTGAGGAGACGGCTCGTTACGAGCCGGCTCATCTGGATCTGCACTTTTTGCATAAACCGCTATAGCGGGATTTCGGGTTCAAAGGGTTAATAAGACAACTTATGCCGAATTCGGGTATGTGGGCAAGGAGTATAGGATCAATATATTTATTTCTGAAAGTTGGCATCTTACAATACGTTTGGCATCGCTCGTCTGTGATTTGTTAATAGGGCGTTTGAATAGTATACTGTCTGCTCATTCATGGACCGAAATCGGACCTCAGTCATATAGAAAAGATATCCTGCTGGCTCCAAAAATAGGGGATAGGTACAAACAAATCTAACCTCCCCTCACGACGCCCTTGTCTTTCTAGCTACAACTAGATTGGTCAGTAAGCGAGGCTTACGGAATACCCCCCCCCCCCCGCGTGGGCCCAGGTACCCCTAAAATATGTAAAAATTTCCAAGTGTGTGGGCTTGTGACCTTGACTCTGGGATTAGCGCGAGCGGCATGAACGTGACTTTGTCACAGGGTGGTAGAGGTCCATTGCAGCAATGAGTGTGTGAAATGTGAAGCAGATCCGAGCAAGGAAATAGAAGAGACTACCGTATAACCTCGAATTAAAAAAAAGAAAAAAAAAATTACCAAGGACCGCCAATTTCAAACACAAATAAGGATTTAAGGATTATTTGTGTTTGAAATTGGCGGTCATTGGTAATGTTTTTATATAATTTGGGGCGGGGGGGGGGGGTGGGTGGCGTTTATTAGGAGGGGGCGTTAATTCGAGGTTATACGGTATGTATGTGACGTTGACCTCGAGATCAGCGGGGATTTGTCACAGCATATGAAATATTAAGAATTTTCAATGAAAGAAATAGAAGTTATAACATATTTCTCTGATGTTAAGTTTTGTAAAGAGACTAAGTATGTGACCTTGACCTTGGGATCAGCGGGGGTTGGACAGTCGTATATTTGTCACAGCATGATAGTACAACCTTAGAGGAATGCACAAGTGAAATAATAAGAATTTTCAATGAAGGAAATAGAAGTTATAACTTATTTCTCTGATGTTAAGTTTTGTAAAGAGACTAAGTATTTGACCTTGACATTGGGATCAGCGGGGGTTGGACGGTCATGGATTTGGCACAGCATGGTATTAGAGCCTTACAGGAATGCATGTGTGAAATATTAAGAATTTTAGATGAAGGAAATAGAAGTTAGAACAATATTTCTCTGATGTTAAGTTTTGTAAAGAGACTAAGTATTTGACCTTGACCATGGGATCAGCGGGGGTTGGATGGTCGTGGATTTCGCAAAGCATGGTAGTAGAGCCTTACAGGAATGCATGTGTGAAATATTAAGCATTTTAGATGAAGGAAATAGAAGTTAGAACAAATCTCTGATGTTAAGTTTTGTAAAGAGACTAAGTATTTGACCTTGACCTTGGGATCTGCGGGGGTTGGACGGTCGTGGATTTGGCACAGCATGGTAGTAGAGCCTTACAGGAATGCATGTGTGAAATATTAAGCATTTTAGATGAAGGAAATAGAAGTTATAACAATATTTCTCTGATGTTAAGTTTACGGACTAAGTATTTGACATTGACCTTGGGATCTGCGGGGGTTGGACGGTCGTGGATTTGGCACAGCATGGTAGTAGAGCCTTACAGGAATGCATGTGTGAAACATCAAACATTTTCGATGAAGGAAATAGAAGTTATAACAATATTTCTCTGATGTTAAGTTTACGGACGCACGGACGGACGCACGGACGGACAACCTGACTCCAGTATACCCCCTCCCCCACAACTCGTTGCGGGGGGTATAATAATTTGCCTCCGATATGTTGTCTACGCGAGAGGTATGGAGCGGGGGTAGCTATTTTATTTATATGTTACATGGTGTATGATCACGTGGTACTGACAACAACAACAAGTACTGAAATTTTCAGAATCCATCTGATTCAAAGTACGTGTTCTTTTATAGTGTCCTTATTACGTAACGGATTTTGATAAAATATGGCGCATCAAACGCGTCTTGTTAAAGGTACATGCGCACGCAGTAAGCACAAACTGTTCTTTATAGGAATTAAATAAGTGTATAATTATGTCACTATTCCACCAGTTCTAAAAATTACGAGTGCCCGCTATACAAATATAATCATGTATTAATTATCAATTTACTGTTAGCGACGCGCGGCGGTAACAGTCTATTTTGATAATGTGCGGGGACGACGACTTTCACATCACGGCTTGCGGTGCGCATGCGCAGTATACTACGCGCGCCAGTAGGTTTCCCAATATGTAAACAAAAATATCAACTTGTCGAAATGTCCAGGACGGAAATTGTATGAAAAGGCGTGGGCCAAAAAAAAAGCGAAATGTCTGAGTGACAGGCAGTACAGAGAGAGGGAGAGTGGTTAGTATTGGCGACCAGATCACCAAATGGAAAGTGTTACGTGGAGATTTAGATTTGGACTCGAACAGAGATTTTTCTTCTCAACTTCCGATACTTCACTGCGCATGTCAAAGATGTGATATGATTGACCGTGTCACGTGACGCGTGTTGGTAACAATAGCACGAGGTCAGAAAATACCCTTTCTGGTCGCGGCATATAAAATGCGATTTAACACCAATTAACACGCGCCGTAATTAAAAATAACTCGTTAGTGGGTAAACAAATAGCTCATATAAGGCCTGACAGAAAATGAAAAGTAGTAGTACAGTGTAACCTGCTGCGTGGGCATGTACCTTTAAGCTGCATTTGGTCTCCGACACGGAAATCGATTCTTCGCAAAAACGACATGAGTCTGTGCCAAACTCCCTTGACCACCAAATGCAGCTCATGAAGACGCGTTTGCTGCGCCATATTTCATCAAAATCCGTTGCATATTAAGGAAACTATCAAATAATACTTACTTTGGAGTGGGCGACGTTGTTGTTGTTGTTGTAACCACATTATCACCTTGATCTCTTCTCACATATAAATTGCATTACTGTCTGTTTCACGAAAGCTGCCCAAATTGTACGGCCATATAGACAATTCAAAAACAATCCGTTTCATATTAAGGAAAATATCAAATAATACTTTCAAGATTTCAACACTTTCAGCCACTGTTGTTGTTGTTATAACCACGTGAGCATGCACCTTGGGTTAGCAACAAAGAAGCAGCAATGTGTAAGTCTAGTATGCTAATTTTCTTTATATTGTATTGCATGCAATTGTTTCATTACTTTATCAGGTAACCTGCATGGACCGAATATGTACCGACTGATATTAGGCAATGACCTGATACAAACATCCGGGATATATAGAATAGCAGGCTAGTGTCTTTTGATATTAAGTTTATCAGGCAAGGCTAGGAAACGCGTAGGAATTCCGAGGCTTGCCGAGGAATTCCTACCGTTTCCGAGCCGAGCCTGATAAACTTGATATCAAAATACTCTAGCCTGGTATTCTAGTTATCAGGTAACGTTTTATGCTCGAAAATGACATTATATGACGTCATATTATATGGACAGAACGCCGACTTGTTTACGTTGCGTCATTACACTGACGTCATTCGGTAACGTCACGTGACGTCATCCGACCAATGGAACGTCAGTTTTCAATTCGTTGTCACCCGAATGTTTATATCAGGGCAATGCCTGATACAACAATATGTTATCAGTCAGTACGTATTCGGTCAATACAGAGCAGGTTACCTGATAAACAACGAAGTGAAAACGACGTTCCATTGGTCGCATGACGTCACGTGACGTTACATAAAACGTTACCTGATAAATATAATACCAAGCTAATGTCTTCAAGTTATTTAGGCTCGGCTCGGAAACGGTAGAAATTCCTCGGCAAGCCTCGAAATTCCTACGCGTTTCCTAGCCTTGCCTGATAAACTTGATATCAAAAGACACTAGCCTGGTATTCCCTATATTCAAAGACATCAAGGACGTTAGGATTGGAGCAATGTGTTGAGTTGACGTCATATTGTTTACTGTCTGTTCTTTTGGCTATTAAACACATTAAATTTAAAAAATGTTTAAATGTAAGTTAAATTACTTTTTTAATCAATAACAAAAAGGCCACCCTCCCCCAAAAAAAAAAATTTGATACAATTCCATCAAATATTGATTTTATTGCGAAAAAATGATTGTCCTATGGGAATTTAACATGGGGGAAAAGGAGGAGCTGGGTTAGGAGTCAAACAACGAAATTGACTCGGAAACCAGGGGCCGTTTCACTAAACTTCGTACGACTAAAATGTTCGTAAGTGCAAAATTATAACAACTATTGGATTTACATTTATTGAGCATAGGCTACATATAATAAATGTAAATCCATCAATTGAAATTCCCAGACGATTCTAAATTTGAACTTACGAAGATTTTAGTCGTACGAAGGTTAGTGAAACGGGCCCCTGGAAAGATAGCTTGGAAATGATGTAACTAAGAAAACAAAAGTTAGATTGTGAAAATCGATCCACAAATATATATTTTTTAAAGAAATATATTTTTAACCCCCATGTTAAATTTCAATAGGAAAATCAATTTGTTCGGAATAAAACCAATATTTGATGAAATTTTAATAAATAAAAAAGATTGGGGAGCGTGACTTTTTTGTTACTGATGAAAAAAGTACTTACAGTTCAATATTATTTAAATTTAAGTTGAGTTTAAAGGTACATGCCCATTCAGTAGGCACAAGATGTTCTTTATATCAGACATCATCTGAGACATATTCTGGCAAAATAAACGTTAATTCACCATTTCCCCACGTATTGATTGGCATTATTATACATTTTATATCAGACGTAAATTGTCCACACTGATATCAGGGGTGATAACCGTGTTTCCTTAAAATGTTAACGGACATTACTAGGTATTCTCTGTATTTATATTTTGATGTGCAATGTTCATATTTTATACTCTGTCGAAAATACTATTTTTTTCAGGTGACGCATTTAATTTGTACTAATAATAAAAAAAATAGCCTATGCCTCATTTGCATATGAAAATAGCCTTATACCACCACGCGTCACTATCAGTAAAGAAATATTACAAAATGATTATATCTGTATAGCGGGCACTCGTAATTTTTAGAACTGGTGGAATAGTGACACAAATATACACTTATTTAATTCCTATAAAGAACATTTTGTGCCTACTAAGTGGGCATGTACCTTTAATAGCCAAAATTTCGTCGGCAGCAAAATGTGGAACAGACAGTAGTTTCATATAAGCAACGTGACGTCAAACTAACACATTCCGTCAATAATAACGACGATAAAAACCCAAAAGTTCCGCGAGTTTCCAAGTTCAGTAATCTGTTTATAAGACAGACCTGTCTATTACACTATCAACGTCATGAATACAGACGAAATAAGATAAGATGGCCTCCCACTGATGCAATTTGATAAAGATACGTCTTTCACTGTACATTTTCATCTACGTCATCACAACTAACCCGCATTTTCTGCAGAAAATGCGGATATTATCACCACTGAATCTGAGGGATCATGGACGTAATTTAGGGCGTGCGTGCGTGCGTGCGTGCGTGCGTACGTGTGTGCGTATGTACGTGCGTGTGCGTGTGTGTATATATAAATATATGGCGGGAATAACGAGAGCCACAACACACAATAAGCCTCTTTGTTGTCACATCGCCTAACGGGCCATTTTACGGAGCCCCCGCAAGGGACGTAGAATTCTATTGTCATTTCATGGGAACGAATTGTTAAATTGAGGGAACGAATCGTCATTTCGTGGGAACGAATTGTTAATTCGAGGGAACGAATTGTTATATCGTGGGAACGAATTGTCATTTCGTGGGAACGAATTGTTAATTCGAGAGAACGAATTGTTAAATTGAGGGAACGAATTGTCATTTCGTGGGAACGAATTGTTAATTCGAGGGAAATAATTGTTATTTCGTGGGAACGAACAAAATCCATGTCCCCTGCGGGGCTCCTTACCATTTACATTGTGTGTCGTGTTCCTACATTTGTCTTCATTAAGGTACTCTCTGTCAATAAGTCGCTGGTCATGATTTCACTTATATTTAGAACACGTAATCCTCTTCCATCTCGACACTACATGATAACGATGGTCAAAGTACGCCACGGGCATCTGGTATTTAGACTAGCTTTGACTTACATTTTTATAAATATCACGCCAGCTACTGGAGCAATTTGGAAGAATTCAATGAGAGGCACTCTATTCGATTGCAATCTTTCGTTCCAATCCTCTTGCACTGATTGTACACCCAAAATTGATGTAAATTATTAATGAATAAAATATGTTTATAACAAGCAATAAAGCGCATAAATAATGCGCCGTTTGGTTACATACTCAGTCTAGCTGATGTATTGTATTGTGTTGTATTGCGTTGCTTCTCGTTTCATCGCATCGTATCGCCGTGTATTGTTTTGCATTGCATTGCATTGCATTGTGTTGTACCGTATTGTACTCTACGGTACTGTACGGTGTTGAAAAGGTGATGATGCTATACTCGTAGCACTTTCGGAGTTATTTCGAGAAAACTTACATTCTCGAAATAACTCCGAAACTGTTATATATATACACGTAGCCACAAAAGAAACGATACATATTTTGAAAGCATAACTTATCAAAACCGGCAAACGTAGGCATTTGGTCAGAGTGTACCTTGTCGTGTCGCAAGGGAATGTCTGAATTTGAACCGTGTCCACCCAACCGTTCTTCAGTTACGTCAATTTTATTGATTTGCACGAGCTCCCCGACTTCCACACTCTGAGGGTACGTATGCAGGCAACACGACCGGTGTGCATTCAGAGATTGTACCCAAACGAAAGAAAAACATCAAACGTTGAGGAAAAGTTGTGAAACGGAATGTCAAGATTAAATGAAAATAAGTGACTTCGAGCGATTGGAATGTTGGAATATGGTCCGAGTCACGTTGACGTCGCCGCTCAATTTGGAATGTCGCGCATTACAATAACGCATCTGGCAGGACGATGATCGCCCCCGTTCATGCAGGCCACCCGTAACTACACGTGCTCAGGACCGTCACATTAGGACACCCCACTTATGTAACCGTTTTCTATCCGTTCCATCAACTGATGTTGTTACGCCTGGTCGAACCAACAACCGGATTAGTGTGCAAACAGTTCGGCGATGACTCGATGCTTACGGTATTAAACCCAGACGTCCGTTCAAAGGATCGAAACTTACGCCACGTCATCATCGTGATAGGGCACAATGGGCACGTCAACACATGCGATGGACTGAGAATCAATGGAATAAATAGAGAATAGTAGGTTAGTGCCGTGAATGGCAAAAAATAACCGGCAAGGCTCAAGAATTTCTTTATTTCTCATCAGAAGTATATGTTGTGACCACTCATTTGAACCGTCTCGCCGAGACGGTTCAAATGAGTGGTCACAACATATACTTTGGTTCAGAAATTATAAGGAAAATAGATAGAGAATAGTAGGTTAGTGCCGTGAATGGGAAAAATATCTGGCAAGGCTCAGGAAACGGGATGGGCGAGGCTCTGCCCAGGTTATCCCGTCAACACCTTCAAATGGCTGTAAAATGCAAAAATAGTATTGACTGGATATCAAAAATGTTTCACGGCACCGTGTTTCACGGCACATACGCACTGTGTTGACGGGATAAGGTGTTATTCAGTGACGAATCCAGATTTATTTTGGAATGTACAGACAGACGTGACTGGGTCTACAGGAGACGCGGAGAACGCTTCGCTGACTCGTGCGTACGTCAAGTGGACCGTTATGGAGGTGGCAGCGTCATGGTATGGGGTGCCATTCCCTTCGCTCCAGGCTAGTTGTCGTACCAGGAAACCTGACCCGAGTACGTTATCGGGACGAGATAATGGCACCTGTTGTTGTTCCCCTGATTAACGTCAACAGACAACTGACGTTATTCCAAGAGGACAACGCTATGTGCGATATGTGAGAATAATTTGTTTGTTTGTTTCTGTGTTGGGGTTTAACGGCCTATCAACAGCTACGGTCATTTAAGGCCGGGTCAATGGGTTTAGTACTAAATCCCATATATTACCTGTACAAGTACATGTACATTTTCAAGTACATGTACAAATGGGGGGAAAATCCCAAAATCAGAACTGAATATTTACAATAATAAAACTATATATTCAGCCCTGAAATCAGAATAATCCTGATCTGATGTCAGGTCTTCGCCACACCAGAATCACTTGGCCCCTTCCAAAAGCAGTAGGATCAGTAATAATCTTACTAGTTTTATAATGGGCAATAACCCAATTCAACTCCCAGGCAAAAACGTACCGGAGGGCCAAACCAGGCAAATAGTGATTCCTACAAGGAGGAACCCCTACCGTTAATTTACACCGTCTCGTTCGCCCTACCACCACCCACCTATTTAAGAATAAAGTAACATGTAATGTTTACAATTATTATACATTTATTCTCAATCATATGAATGTATGGTTTCTTTTGTGACAACGTATATATGAGTAAGATGTCAACAGCAGACCGTGTTGTGTCATACCATAGTAACCTTAAATATTCGGACACCATTTATTTACGGAAACACATAACATATATGGTTTCCCTACAACAGTGAGCATGCCACTATTAAGGGTTAGTATGGCAGTACTGGCCTCTTCACAAATAACAATGTATTTTTGTATCCGAAGTGTGTCCGAATATTTAGGGTTGTTACGGTAATCAAATATACCTGCCCTTTATCGCATCAAAGGTTCTATAGAAGTTGCCGATCATATTGCACTTTACCGCATTAAAGTTTCTCTAGAAGTTGCCGATCATATTGCACTTTATCGCATTAAAGTTGCTCTAGAAGTTGCCGATCATATTGATGAAAATATCGGTGGAAATTGGTCAAAACGCAGGTGCTGATGACCTACATTGACATCCATGGTAATTGGATGACAATCCGATTATACGGTACTTCCGGGTGATCGTAGAATAAACAGTCCAGTCAGGTCACAGAGAAGGCCAAACAAACATCTTGTGCTAGGTTCAACAGCCAAGAATATGAGAATATGTATGAAATTGAAACCGTGTTTTTGTTTGTATTTTTGTCAATGCCTGAGTTTCGTTTTGATTTGTTTGTTTGTGTGTTGGCGTTTAACGGCTTATCAACAGTTAAGGTCGTTTAACGCCGGGCCAACGGGTTCGATCCAGTATTCAACCTGCTGCATTGCGGGGGGGGGGAGATCCTAAAATCAGAACGGGATATTACATCGAAAACATATATATATGGTCCTGAAATTAGAATAATCTGACCTGGTGCCAGGTCCGCATCACACGAAGCCACTTGACACCTTCCCCTAAAAGTAATAGGGATTACGAATAATCATATTACTCATACAGTCGAACCTCCCCGAACGGCCACCTCTCTACAACAGCCACCTCTCTGTAACAGCCGCTATTTTATATCCCAAATGGATGATTTCATCTATATCTAACCCTTACAGTGCTGAGCATGAACATTGTCGTTTGATGTTGATTTTGCCTTCTTTCTCAATAAAAACATGTTTTGACAGCATTTTAGAATCATTTCCAATGGAAATGATTCTAAAATGCTGTCAAAACATGTTTTTATTGAGAATTATTGAAGAAAATAAATGAACATCAGACGATACAATTGTATTCAGCATTAACCTCCCTACAACAGCCACCTCTCTATAACAGCCAATTTTGCCTCTTCCCATGGGTGGCTGTTGTAGAGAGGTTGCACTGTACAAGGTGTATAACCAAATTAAACACTCACATACAAGACGGCCAAAGACGTACCTAAGGACCAAACCAAGTATCCGTTTAGGATACCGGTAAGGATGAGTCCCGATCGTTAAATTACCCATCGCATGCTCCCACCTGCCACCCACGTGTTTCGTTTTAAATGGCTTCACTGTAATATATATCATTCTAAGTATTGCTTATGCATGATTGTATATCAGACAAAACTAGCTTGTGCTGCCTATATATCGGAACTACATGCGGGAGATGGACAACTATAGTCTGTTTCACGAAACCTGCCCAAATTTTACGGCTATATAAACAACGCAAAAACAAGATTTCTTTTGATAATATTAAATTAAAGGAAAAATTAAGAATGAGCCTTCTTTTTATTTCGTGAAATTTGGTCAAATATTGATTTTATTGCGAAAAAACAATTTCCCCATGTTAAATCCCCATAGACATCTTCACGGAATGAAGATGTCTATGGGGATTTAACATGGGGAAATCTTTTTGAATTTTAGAAATACTGGACCGATTTTTAAAATTTAACTTTCGTTTTCTTAGTTAGATCATATCCAACCTATCTAGCTAGGTTTCGGAGTCAATTTCCAAATTTTTTCGTTTTTTGACTCCTCCCACACTGCCTTACCTCTTTTTCCCCCATGTTAAATTCCCATAGAGAAATCAATTTTTCGTAATAAAATCAATATTTGACCGAATTTCACGAAATAAAAAGACGGCTCATTCTTAAATTTTCCTTTAATTTAATATTATCGAAAAAAATATGGTTTTTGAATTGTTTATATGGCCGTAAAATTTGGGCAGCTTTCGTGAAACAGACTATAGTGTCACAATATGCCAGCCGGCACGACAGAAGGGGAGAACGGCTTACCTACGTGTAAGGATTTAACGTCCCAGCAACAGATAAGGTCAAGTAGAGACGGGACCTCGGTTTCAAGTTTCATCCGAAAGATCAGTGTATCATGGTATTGTCATATGTCATATATTAAACCACTTTACTCAGGGCCATGATGAAAACGATTGTTTAGTTTATATAGTATTAAATGAGCTAATTGACCAGAAACTACGCTAAACCCGAATGTTCTGTCTTGCCTGAGTTACATACAGAAAATTCGGGTTAGAGCTACGCTGGCCAAATAATGCAATACGAATTTGTTTGTGATGAATGGTCAGAGTGACAAAACCACAATCACATTACATTTGTATATTAGTATATCCGATAAAGTATATTATGTTAAGGACGACAATTGTTACCGAAATAAACCTACTTTAGATACCGGAGACGTATCATATTTTCCGGTGTCCTAGCCATTAGGTTGCATTATGTTTCTACAGTTTAACACAATCGGACGTACGGGTATAGAGATAATGGTTACAATACAACTTTCTCGTCAAAGTTACAGACGGACGGACGGACGGCCGGGCGCATATTTATACAGTCACGGATGGGCGCACAACCGGACGCAACAGCCAAAATGGTAAGCCCCATCGACACACTACATAAGCATCAGGGTATGTGTTTAAATGGTATATGTACGACGATAGACAATCCAATTAACGTGCAATGGTCTATCTGCACCAAAATCCAATTTACTAAAGCACATGTAACACGATCATTATAAAACAGTTTGTTTTTGCCCGTCCAGTGGGAATCATTGACCATTATATGTGGTTGTGACTGGGGAAATGGGGCTTATATATGTGTTTGCGACCATTGTAGATCCAGATCAGCCTGTGCATATGCAGTCAGATCAGGTTCCGCACTGTTCGTCATTCCATCAATGAAACGGCGGCCATGCTTCTAACAAGCAGCATAGATCGCTACCAGGCGTCAGGAGTGTGCTATTCGATCAAGAGCTATACTGGTCGCAAATTCCATAAGCCCCTTTTGTCCAGTCACATAAGTTGTATATTATATTTACTCAAACTCAACCGGTTACATTTTGCTTATCATGCACGTACATCGTACATTAATGTACTACACTGTTTGTGGTGGTTATATACAAGTGTACAATGCTGAAAGTATCTTGCAATAAAGCTTTTGACGTGTTTCAAGCGGGTGAGTTTTTGTGTCTTACAGTGGGGTCAGCGTGTAAGTGCACACACGAACGAACACGACAGGTTGGAACCAACCTGTCGTGTTCGTTCGTGTGTGCACTTTCACGCTGACCCCACTTTATCTGTAGAAAAGCGGTAGTCAGTGGTAACTGTGAATCGGTGAAAGGAATGACGTCACTACTAGCGGTTTATTCCACGTAGATGCTGAAATACAACCAAGTTAAATTTAGCATGGAATGTCTTCGCACCACGTAAAAAAAAGTGACATGATGTGATAAATAGCCGACAGACGTATGCGTATGACCAAGGACAAGTTGCGACTGTATTCATACAATAGTCATTGGTTATCTCTATCTATCTATCTCTTTATACTGCTTCACACACTCACGGATAATTTCGAGCAGGTTATTTTATTTCATATATACAATCATGTACATACAATTTCAACTCTTTTGGGATGCGTCTTCGGAGGCACAATCTGACAAACAGTCACTTGAAAACAGTACGGCGCATTAATATCTGCCTGATTTAGTGTGTTTAAACCTTCACAAACAGAAGAAAATGCTGTGCTTTAAACTCCGAGAACACGCGAAACCAAAAGAAAAACACATCCATAAATCTTCCAAACAAAACCACGCTGACAGCAACAAGTACATCGCCACTTTAAACTCCCAGGATTCCATTAAACGGCGCGCGGAGACCATGCATTATTGGCCAACACAGATCACGTGATTAGCGACCATTACGTAATAAATAACAGTCATCCATGCAAAATGCGCAACTTATGCAAACGCATGCGTCTAGACAAATTTCAATTTGCGGTAATGGATGAGAGACACTGATCAGCTGTAAATGGATGTCCATTACGGGAGAACCATTTATGGAACAACGCCATACGAACAAAACCTGATACCATATCCGTGGCTATGAATGGATAGATGGGGCCTATGGGATTTGTGACTATTGTAGTTCCTGATCAAACAGCACACTCCTGTATCCTGATAATGATCTATATCCTTGTTAGAAAGTGAAAGGGTTTAACGTCCCGCCAACAGCTAAGGTCATATAGAGACGGGACCACAGTTTAAAGTCTCATCCGACAGACCAGTGGGATAGAAATAGTATGAAAGAATTTTTGATGCCCTAGGCGAGGTTTGAACCCACAACCTCCGGATTGGAAGTCAGGTGTTCTAACCCCTCGGCTACAACCCATCCCTTCCTTGTTAGAAGAATGCCGGTGTTTCATTGATGGAATGGCGAACAGTGCAGATCCTGTTCAGACTGTGCTGGTGCACAGGCTGATCTGGATCTACACTGGTCGCAAACCCATATTCCCAATGTCTCCAGCCACAGCCACGTATCACCAGTATACATGTATAGTGCTAAGCTAGTATGTTTAACCAAGTTTAACAGATGAGATCAGGAAACGCGTAGAAAGTTCGAGGCACGCCTCGGAATTCCTGCCGTTTTCAAGCCGATATGATACAGTTCATACATAGAGCGTATACTAGTACTATAAATCAGTTTACTGTATTGATATCAAGTTTAGATAGGTGTTGGAGGTTAGAAAACGTGTAGGAATTCCGTTTTCGAGCCGATGACTACTGATTTTGATCACGTTTATCAGATTAGGCTAGCTGGTGAAGCGAACCGCTAGTATAAAGGTTACATCCCACCATTGATTGCCACTATATAATTTAACAGAACAAAACCTGGATGTATTTAATATCTACGTAGAATGGAATACTTTCTGTCAGACTAGCATTTTCATAATGAATTAGCTTGTCGACAGTAAAATATGAGGAGATAACAAGGTAAGCAATTCCCATGACTCGGGAGGCATGCTTGATTAAAAACACAGACGCTCGAGAATGGATCAACGAATGATAGAGTCATGTGACGTATGAATACGTGACAGGCAGTGAAATGAAAATTCTCTCAATATTTGTGTTGCAGGAGTAAATGTATATGTACCGCTAATAATTCCAATCCGAAATTCACCAGTAACCACAAACGGTTAGTTCAAAGCAAGCAAAATGTTTCGCACTATTTTTTTCATTATGTACTACTTTAGAATTTACTGGAATGAAACCTAAACGTCATACACTTATACTAGAGATCATACAGATATGCGCTTTTTTTCACTTGAGTCAGAATGAGCACAACTGTCGAAATAACAGTCGTGCTCAAATACCACCAAAAATCGAGAAATAACAAGTCAAGGTACGTAACTCACTATGGAGAGAAAGAGAGAATAGTAGGTTAGTGCCGTGAATGGGAAAAAATATCCGGCAAGGCTCAAGAATTTCTTTATTTCTCATCAGAAGTATATGTTGTGACCCCGAGACGGTTCAAATGAGTGGTCACAACATATACTTTGGTTCAGAAATAAGGAAAATAGATAGAGAATAGTAGGTTAGTGCCGTGAATGGGAAAAACTATCTGGCAAGGCTTAGGAAACGGGATGGGCGAGGCTCTGCCGAGCACATCCCGTTTCCGAGCCGCGCCAGATATTTTTCCCATTCACGGCACTAACCTACTATTCTATTTATCCCATCAACACCTACAAATGGCTTTTAAATGCAAAAAAAAATAACACCCGTCATCGCACATATTCATACGCAGTGATTAGGTCGTATTGACAGGATATCAAAAATGTTTCACGGTACCGTGTTTCACGGCACATACGCACTGTGTTGACGGGATAAAATGTGTATTCGTGCCAGGCTAGCAAAGTTGGTTAGAGCGATGGTACGGTAAACCAGAGGTCCCGGGTTCGAGCCCCGGGCCGGAGCACATTGTGACAGTTGGCGCCCAAAGAGGGACCGTGACTGATAAATACTGCCCAAATTGTACCACAAATATTGAATTCAGATACGAATTAAATATAGAATTCGGGTACGAATTTCAATTTGGCGGGGAGGTATTTCACGGTACGTAACTCACTATGGGGAGAAGATGTGCAATACCTCTTTTGTCAAACAGCAGGGCGGGTATAGCCGACAATGAACATGCATGAAAATACATTAAACGTATTCCACCTTGGCAGACATAACCATAACGATCAATATGCAGCCTGTGCTCAATAAATGTAAATTCATCAATTGACATTTACAGACGATCCTAAATTTTCACTTACGAACATTTTAGTCGTACGAAGCTTAGAGAAACGGGCCGCTGGCCTCAACGCCATTGCGACCAGTGTTGATCAGGTTCAGCCGGCGCATGCGTAGTCTACAATGATTACAAGCACGCGCGAGAGAATTCTTTCTTTGGCATAGATGGAGGCGCGCTTGCCGAGGCTTTGATCATAACATGACATGGACATGACTAGTGGGGGTAGGTGGGTCATGGATTTTCCACAGAATGAAAGAGTAATGCATGACTGTGTGAACCATTAAGAGGTTCCGTGAAAAAAAAAATAGTTAAATTAAATTTACCCCAATGATAAGTTTGAGGATATGGACGACGCTGACGACGGCAACGGCGGCAAGACATGTATATATTATATGTTTGTCGCACCTGTTATGGTCGTCCCGACCATAACAGGTGCGACAAACATATAATATATACATCCCAAATAATGATGCGAGATGAGCATAACGTTATGAATGTTTCCATCAACTCACCAGCAAAACGTCAGTGTCCACGCAATCTAATATGAGCAATCTAATATGAGACGCGTGTTGTGATTTTGTACCTTCGGAAATCTGCGTAATTTCATTAAATACGTTTACAAAATTTACATTATTTTTTATAAATAAAGTCAAAAGTTGACAAAACTTTCAGAGTACATGCGGAATTATATTCCGCATGTACTCTGCAGATTTTGTCAACTTTCGACACCATTTACGTGTTGTAAACATGGTGTATCTAAAGGACAGGTTTAGACACCAACAACGGTTGTCCGAAATATGTATACTGTGTTGTAAACATGGTGTAGCTGACGGATACGTTTTGACGCCAACATCAGTTGTCCAAAATATATATCATGTGTTGTAAACATGGTGTAGCTGAAGGACAGGTTTTGACGCCAACATCAGTTGTGCAAAAGTTTAGAGGGGTTTCACTGTATTCGAATACGTTTGATAACAGCCAGTCCACTACTAGTCAGAACATTCGGGTTAACCATTGAATTACAGATGTTTCAACGACTTAGGCTTGCCATTTATACTATCTGAAAGGGTACATTGATATTTGGGTTTGTCCGTTTAATAGACTCTCGTAAAGTGATAACACAGGCTTTCAAGTGGCTGTTTAATAAATAGGCACACACGAATAACACGAAATTTCTGGCTGTCGCGCTGCGTGACAGCCAAAAAAATCGGCTTGACCATTGAAATGCATATGTTTCCAAGTAACAGAGTTTTCAAGAACATCCACCTGATATTGGTAATATCTGAAATGATACTTTGCGGTTGGGTTTGTCAGTTTAATAGACTCTCATCATGCTCATAGAGAGATTACGGAGCCTTTCAACATGTTCAAGTAGCTGTATTTGCTAATGTATGATAGAGTGATGTGACTTATGTGGCTGTGGTTTGAGAAATGGGGCTTTTGGTACTTGTGTCCAGTGTAACTCCTGATTACATATCACACGCATGCAGCCTAATAAATATATACAGTGCAACCTCTCTACAACATTCACCCATGGGATGACGCAAAACTGGCTGTTGTAGAGAGGTGGTTGTTGTAGGGAGGTTAATGCTGAATTAAATTTTGTTGTCCGCCGTTTATTTATTTCTTCGATAATTCTCGTCAAAAACATGTTTTGACAACATTTTAGAATCATTTCCAATATGGAAATGATTCTAACATGCTGTAAAAACATGTTTTTATTGAGAAAGAATGCAAAAGCAAAAGCAGACGACAATTTTCGTGCTCAGCAGTCTAATGGTTAGATAGGAAAATCGTCCATTTGGGATATAAAATAGCGGCTGTTACAGAGAGGGTGTTGTTGTAGAGATGGCCGTTCGGGGAGGTTCGACTGTATAGTGCTTGTTAGAGGCATGACGGGTGTTTCATTGATGGAATGGCAAACCGTGCATATTCTGATGAGACTGTGCGGATGCACAGCCTAATCTGGAACTACACTGGTCGCAAAACCCGTTAGCCCCATTTATGTCAGTTATCCTGGTTATAAGATTAACGGCTGTTAACAGCTAACGTCATGTTAAGCTGGGTTAACGAGGTGACTTCCCGTACTTCACTTGTACGGATGGGTAAACAACCAGTAGCCTATTTCACCAACATTACAAAGTATACTTTTCTAGCAAAGTATACTTTGAGGGAGAAATTTTCAATTTATGGATACATTTATAAATTTTTATTATACTGAATTTATTACATTATCACAGCCATTTTGGCTGTGATAATGTAATAAATTCAGTATAATAATTCTGCATACCTTTAATCATCAAATATGTGCAGTGGTTAGTTCTATATGAAATAATGCATTTTGGGAAAAATAAATGATTACTCCCTCAAAGTACACTTTGCTAGATAAGTATACTTTGCAATTTTGATGAAATCGGCTACAGAACTGACGATTTATAGAGACAAAAAACAGGGCAGGTTACCCGGTACAGAATGGTGCCTTTCTATGAAGTCGTTCACACTGTCCATGGGTTTGACGACCGCAGAGGATTACCACATACCGTTTGTCAATGTCATTATGGCGCCAAATTCGTATTGATGATAGGATTGTGTTTCTTGCCATTCTCCTTATATATATTTAGCATATTCGGAAGAAATACGACGTGAATTCAGTTTCCGGTGTGTTTGTGAATGCATGTTTTATGCATTTGCTGGCAAGCAAGATATATTAAAATATTAAAGTAATCCATCAAGAGATATATAAGTGATGACAGAATTAAGAAACTCCAGCGAACTTCATAATGTGTGAAAGGGTTCAAGAGAATGTCAAAAGGTCAAGGTCATATTAAAGGCAGCATGGATGTGTGTCATTTGTTCACAAGTGTGATATATTGAAATATTAAAGTAATCCACCAAGGGTTATCGAACTTAGGAGAGAAATGACAGAAATGAGAAACTTCGGCGAACTTCTTAATGTGTGAAATAGTACAAAGTTGTGAAGGTCAAAAGGTCAATGTCATAGTAAGGGCAGCATGGATGTGTGGCATTTGATATACATGTATTGAAATATTAAAGTAATCCATTGAGGATTTTAGAAGTTACAACATAATTAAGAAACTCTGCGAATTTCTTTATGAGTGAAATAATAATGCGCTAAACGGTTCAAACACCGACATTTCACGACAAAAATGGGCTTACTTACTTCGTGTCCAGTGTAGCCCCAGATCAGTCCGATCAGAGTATACACCGATCGTCATTCAGTGACCGAAACACTATGAATGCTTCTAACAAGCTCATACCTGTAGCGGGAGGTATGTATGTCAGGGATTCCGCTGGCGATCGCCACTTTCGCAATTGGCGATAAAAAATTACAATTTTCGAAACAAAATTAAAATCCCTGGTATGTATATGCTAGATAATCAGGAGCTACACTGGTCAATACGCCCTTTTTGTCATGGTGGGTAACTTTATGATTCATCAATAATTCAGACACCACTCAACAACAAGACATTAACACTTAGAATGCGGGAAACGTGAGGTATTGTCTGCTATTTGTTTATATTGTGTGTGTCTTGGATTGACAGCACTTTAGAATCATTTGCATTGTAAATGATTCTAAAGTGATGACAATTCAAACATGGTTTGACAGCGCATGAGAATCATTCCCATAGGTCCAGTTACGGACGGTGCGGGAATATATTTAGTGGTTACGTTTCCGGAACCAACACGTGTGGTACCTTATCATATTGATGATTTGGTGTATTTGAAATGACCTTGCGCAGATGTGTTCACTGCGCATCAGAATCAACCAATGACAACAGGGTAAACAATCAAACAATGAAAATAAGAGAGACATTGAAGTCAACGGTTGGAACTAATGGAGACAGTGTAGTAAACCAATGAAAGTAATGGAGACATTGAAAGTCAACGGTTGGAACTAATGGAGACAGTGTAGTAAACCAATGAAAGTAATGGAGACATTGGAAGCCAACGGTAGGAACCCCCCCTAATGGAGACCCCAGTGTAGTAAACCCCAATGAAAGTAATGGAACCCATTGAAAATCAACCCGGTTGGAACCCCCCCCTAATGTGAGCCCCCCCCCCAAGTGTAAAGTAAATCAAGGAAAGTTAATGGAGACATTGAAATCAACGGTTGGAACTAATGGAGACTTGGAGTAAACCAATTAAAGGGTTATGGAGACATTGAAAACAACGGTTTTGGAAACCTAATTTGGAAAAGAACAAGGGTAGGTAAACCAATTGAACAACAAGGGAGACATTGAAAACAACGGTTTGGAACTAATGGGGAAGCAGTGTAGGGTAAACCAATGAAAATAAGGGAGACATTGAAATCAACGGTTGGAACTAATGGAGACAGTGTAATAAACGAATGAAAATAAGGGAGACATTGCAATCAACGGTTGGAACTAATGGAGACAGTGTAGTAAACCAATGTAAATAAGGGAGACATTGAAATCAACGGTTGGAACTAATGGAGACAGTGTAGTAAATCAATGAAAGTAATGGAGACACTGACATTAACCACTGCAACTAAGGGAGACATTGGCATCAACCCATCAAAATAAACAAGACACTGGAAACAACCAGGGCCCGGTTGCCCAAAGCTTCCGTTAGCTTAACAGACTGTTAAATCATTAGCTTGCTAATGATTTAACAGTCTGTTAAGCTAACAGAGGTTTTGAACAACCGGGCTCAGAGAGAGTGAAGATAAGCGATACATTGGAATCAACCAACGAATTAAGGGATACATTCCACTCATGCAATGAAAATAAAATAGAAAACAACAAGAGTGCCGAAGGTCACAATATACGCCCGTCGAGGCAAGGCCAGTCAACAAGGGGAGATAACTCATCTCATTGACGAGATAAACATGTAAACCAAAGTTGGTTACGATCCGTCAAGTAGAACTCGACTTATTGCGTGGACAATAAGTACGAAAATTAAAAATGGCCGCCAAGGGGAGATAAGTCATGGGAAATTATTCAAAATCAATAGGCTTGATAAACATGTATACCGAATTTGGTTATGATCGGTCAAGTAGAACTTGAGTTATTGCGTGGACAAGGATACGAGTGCGAAAATTAAAAATGGCTGCCAAGGAGAGATAAGTAACGGAAATTTCAAAATCAATAGGTTTCTTTGTCTTGCCATGATAAACATGTATACCGAATTTGGTTTCGATTGGTGAAGTAGAACTTGAGTTATTGCGTGGACAAGGATACAGAGTGCGAAACTAAACAATGGCCGCCAAGGGGAGATAAGTCATCGGAAAGTTGTGAAAATCTTCGGCTTGCCGTGATAAACGTGTATTGTATAGGAAGTTTGGTTACAATCCGTCAAGAATTGCGTGGACAAGCTGTGACCGCCCGCCCACCCGCCCGCCCGCCCGGTACAAGACAATCGGGCGTATAAAAATAAGTGGTAAACCCGTCTGTTTCACGATCACTGCCCGGATGTTAAGGAGACAATTCAAATGAAATGCCAATACTTGTTTTCATTTCAAAACAAACTATTCAATAATTGTTGTCTGTTGATGTGTAAACAGTAGTTTGATTTTATTTTACCCAATTAAAATGTTGGAGTGACAATACGCCCAATTGATGAAATGACAGTCGTGCGCAACGACAGCCAAGGACCGTGAAAATAACACCATGATCGTTGGCAGGAAAAAAACATCTTTTCTACAGCCGCCATACTGAACTACTGTCTGTTCCACGTTTTCCTGCCGACGAACTTTTGCCTATTAAACACATTACAATCTAAAAAATACGACTGTCATTTCATCAATTGCGCACGTTTTGTATGGAAAGTTTATTTACATTAAGCCAACTGGCCCATGAGCATGTACAACATATACAGAAAATACAAAGAAATGCCTGTCCCTAAGCCATTATAGGGTCAAGTGTTTAATGGCATCAAAGAGCCATCAATTACTATCCCTGGTAACGATTACTTGTTATATGCGGGACGGATGTCCTGATGAATTTACGTCCGAATAATACCCGAGGTCGACATAAATCACCTCAATCCTATCGTCCAATGCTACGGAGCCCCGCAGGGGACATATATGAGGATATTCATATTTGTGCAACGAATATGACATATACGGAATACTTATTTCTTTATTGCTAACCAGAAATATATGTTGTTACCACTCATTGGAACCGTCTCATCGAGACGGTTCCAATGAGTGGTAACATCATATACTTTGGTAGAAAAATAAGAATTGTAGAATGAAAAATATTTCAATAGTTGTCTCTTTGTTTCTTTGTTTTTAAAAAGAAATATATAGAGGATATTCATATTTTTCTAACGAATATTACATATATGTTCATCGACTGGTGTGGAATGTCCATATTTCATGAGTGCCGTTAGGCACGAGTGAAATATTGACATTTCACATCACGAGATGAACATATATGTCGCATACGTTGCAAAAATATGAATATTCTATTCATTATATACCGCTCCATGGAAACTAGCAGTTTTTTAGACTGTATACGGTAATGAATGTGTATTTGCAGCTTATTTGCGCTGTTTTCTTTCGATGCGCGTTATGAATATAGATAGCGGAAGTAGTCCTATTTTCACCGGAAGTTGTTTATTTCATCGATGAGAACATATGACTTTTATTTACATCGTTTTACTATGTATTTCATGGGTAGGTATATAATAAATATAATTATTTTTTTGTATTAGTTCGTTTCCACGAAATGACAATTCGTTCCCACGAAATAACAATTCGTTCCCTGGAATTAACAATTCGTTACCAGTATATAATAATTCGTTCCCACGAATTAACTATTCGTTCCCACGAAATAACAATTAGTTCCCACGAAATCACAATTCGTTCCCTCAATTTAACAATTATTTTCCCCACAATTATAGTTTCCACGATATAGCAATTCATTCCCACGAATTAACAATTCGTTCCCGTTTCCACGAAATAACAGTTCGTTCCCTCAATTTAACAATTCGTTCCCTCAATTTAACAATTGTTAAATTGAAGGAACGAATTGTTATTTCGTGGGAACGAATTAATAAAAACAAGAATCCTACGTCCCCCGCAGGGCTCCGTAAGGTCGACATAAATCACCTCGATCTTATCGTCCAATGCAAATCAATGGACAACACAAAGCAATAAATGCTAATGCAGAACATAGATCGCGGTTTGGTGTTCAATTACTGTCTGTTTCACGAAACCTGCCTAAATTGTATGGGGAAAGGAGGAGTCAAAAAACGAAAAATGTTGGCAATTGATTCCGAAACCTGGTTAGATAGATTGGAAATGATCTAACTAAGAAAACAAAAGTTAGATTTCGAAAATCGGTCCAGGACCAGTATTTCTGAAATTCAAAACAATTCTCCACGTTAAATCCTCATAGAAAAAGTGGTAGAGGAGTTGTAGGAGTCAAAAAACGAAAACGAATGGAAATTGACTCCGAAACCTAGCTAGCTAGCTTGGAAATGATCTAACTAAGAAAACAAAAGTTAAATTTTAAAAATCGGTCCAATGTTTCTGAAATTCTAAAAAAAAAATCCCGTTGTTAAATCCCCATAGACATCTTCACTCTAAGATGTCTACAGTTGTATGGGGATTTAGCATGGGGAAATCGCAATAAAATCAATATTCAAATGCAACTAAATGAAATTGTCGAAATCTCATTGGCTGATCGATCAATTACCTGCAAGCAAATCCACGATTTACAAGTAGGTAGCATGTCATGTGATCACATTTACATAATTAGATGTATTCCTACGCGCCGTTTCACCCGGAAAATTCCGTGACGTCATACAATAGAGATTGTTCAGACAACCAGAAAAGGCAGTACTCGGCTATTCTCCAAAATGCTGGAGCTAATGAAGAAGACGAGAGCCCTCCCAATTACACAGTGAATATACACAACCATACCTATTACAAGCATTAATGCCTCGGTCACAAATGGCATGCGGCGTGTTGGCGGCGGCCGCAAGTCCCCAAGATTGCCATAACCGTGCGGTGGCCGCACGGTAGAATACGGTAGCCGTGAGGTAATCTCAAGGTTTTTTGCTTGTCGCAGGGGCTTACGACTTTTTTTAATTTGACATTATAGTTTTTTCGGAAATCGCAAGGCCGTAGGCCGCAACCCCGCCGCATGTAGTATGGCAAGGTCACTGTACGGTGGCCGTGAGGTGAAGGTCACCTCACGGTTTTTACCCTGTCTGGTGTGCCTAGAAAATCAGCCGCAACAACCGTGATGTGATGCCTCCTTACTGTCACCTCACGGTGGTCTCGTGATTGCCGTGCGGTCGCCGTGAGGGCGCCTCGCGGTTTGTTAACAAGCGCCTTGCGGTCTCCTCACGCATGTTTATCTCATGAATTTTACGATTGCCGTGTGGACCCCGTAACATTTGTGAACGCTGCTTCCGGAGCCCGCAAAGCCGTATGATTTGTAAAGATCCCATCTACAAACCGCAGACCGCAGACCGCAGACCGCAGAACCGTGCGGCGGCAGCATCATATGTGACCGAGGAATAAGTGATCCACTTATAAAACTGTAAAATGTCAAGCTCGACTAGCAAGCATCAGCGATGTCGGCCATTTTTTTCTAACCAGCAATGTAGGTCATTGGACAGTTATTCTAATATTCAAGGTAGTGTTCAACCATAGATAAAATAATCATTGGTAGATGCTAAAGAATACATAGATGAAATAAAAAAAGTTTGTAAATGATAACACAATTCTTAATATGTTTACGTATTTGTTTTGCACTATTTCTTTTAGTGTAGTATGTGTATGGCAGTTGTCACGGTTGCAGACAAGGTGTAAATCGGCCAATATAGTGAGGGTTGTAATGGGTATGCCCATATGGATTGGTATTTGGTTCAGAAATCAGGAAAATGAGTCAGAAATGATGGTCGTACATTATAAAAGAGATAACCGTGTTGAAATTTGTAATTTGGGGAGATACTCGGTGGATTTACGGTTGGAAACTTCGATTTACGTGTCGATTTAAAAATCCACCGAGTATCTTAACTGGACCAACTTTCACGAAATAAAAAGAAGGCTGATTCTTAAATTTTGCTACAATTTAATATTATCGAACAAAATATTGTTTTTGAATGATTTATATAGCCGTAAAATTTGGGCAGCTTTCGTGAAACAGCCAGTAGTATCAATGTTATTGGTTCTTCCTTTTACACAGAGTTGTTCAAGTCGTTGTTTGGGGGCGTTCGTGTGGTTATCGATAGCAATATCATTGGCGTATATCATAAAATGATAGGTCGGAAAATCTGTTTAATGACGACGCGACATGTTTTCCGACCTATCATTTTCTGATATACGCCGCAAATTTCAAAATTACAATGCGGTTAACCTATTTCTAATGCACTCCTTTACCGTTTTGCAAATTGTATCGAGTCTAGTTGGAAAATCGTACCAGTTGCGCAGGTCATACCAGACGGATCACACGAATACTTTTCTACGAAGAACATAGTTCCAACACAATTACATGTGTGGACTTCAATGTAAAGATCAGTATGTTGTTGGCGGTGTTAATAGCCACGCCTCGTTGTGACGTCATTCGTCACATGTTACGGTTACTTCCGCTCGTGCCCGTAAATGATATATATATGCAACGTACATACATATGTATTGTCTTTTCATAACAAAATAGAAAAAGTGAGCAGGGGCTCACGGATACCCCCGGCCGACCAACAAATATTTTCTAAGTCAATGGATGATTATATCAGAGCATATATAAAGTTTAAAGTCAATCTGACATACAGTTGCAGATATAATGCCTATCCGAAATCTTTAACGCAAATCTTACGGACTGACGAACGGAAAGACGGACGGAATGATGAAAACTGAAAACCACTCGACATACTTCGCATGCCGGCGGTATAATTAGTAGCTTGACTTGCAAACACAATGAAATCATCAGTCCAGCCATATTCAGTAATAGAAATTTGACAAATGACGAATTCTATGAATCAACATGTACCATGGTTAAAGTCTACGAACAACCAGTGCACATGACATTTAGTATAGGAATGAATGGCCTTTTTGTGGAATTTTATGATTATTTTGTTCGTTTCTCTCTAAAAGTATATGTTGTTCCCTCTCATCTGAACCGTCTCGTCGAGACGGTTCAGATGAGTGGTAACAACATATACTTTCGAGAAAAAATAAAGACAAGAAACGAGGCAAAGCCACGAAGGCCAGGTTTTTTCCAAGTATAGACACTTGGATAACATAATTATACCCACTTTTTGTAGACTAGATGGCCGTGGCCTGCATGTCGCGCCTTGGGGCGAGGCATGGACACTAAAAAAATAGATATAGTAGATGGACAAAATTTAACCAAAAAACTTTAACCGGACACACGGACGAACGGACGGACGTATGCCAAAATGCCGACGATATCGCGCTTTCCGCAAGCAGGTGTGACAATGATGATAAACACCCATGTGAAGTATCAAGGTATTGGGTGAAGCAGTTGCAGAGATATAGTACACGAAAAAACTTTAACAAATAAATTCAAAGTAATTTGAACTTGACATAGGGCACAGGATCGCGCTTTCCGCAAGCAGGTGCGACAATGATGATAAACACACCCATGTGAAGTATCAAGGTATTGGGTGAAGCAGTTGCAGAGATATAGTACACGAAAAAACTTTAACAAAAAAATTCAAAGTAATTTGACCTTGACATTGGGCACAGGATCGCGCTTTCCGCAAGCAGGTGCGACAATGATGATAAACACCCATGTGAAGTATCAAGGTATTGGGTGAAGCAGTTGCAGAGACATAGTACACAAAAAAACTTTAACAAAAAAATTCAAAGTAATTTGACCTTGACATTGGGCACAGGATCGCGCTTTCCGCAAGCAGGTGTGACAATGATGATAAACACCCATGTGAAGTGTCAAGGTATTGGGTGAAGCAGTTGCAGAGATATAGTACACGAAAAAACTTTAACAAAAAAATTCAAAGTAATTTGACCTTGACATTGGGCACAGGGGCCGCACGGTTGGGGGTTAGAATGAAAATATGGATGATGATAAAGACCCATGTGAAGTTCCAAGGTAATGGGCGAAGCAGTTGCAGAGATATAGTATAACGAAAAACGTTTAACCAAACAATTTTAACCAGACGTACGTTAAAAAGTTAACGTTTAAAATGGCTAAGTCAATTACGTAGAAATAGTAGGTGAAGGTAAAAAAATGGTCACATGTTGGATAGTTGTATGTGGTAGGCACCCCTTGGTTATGAAGCTGTGAAAGTTTGGTGGTCCTAGGTGGTACAGTACCAAAGAAATGGATTTAAACACGAAAATTTAACATTGTAAACGCGAAAACTTAACATTGAAAATGGCTAAGTCGACTGCGCTGAAAAAATTGGTGAAGTTAAAAAAAAAAGTAACATGTTGGATAGTGATATGTGGTGGGTACCCCTTGATTATGAAGCTGTGAAAGTTTGGTGGTCCTAGGTGGTACAGTACCAAAGAAATGGACTTAAACACGAAAACTTAACATTGATTGTGGACGCCGCCCGCCGCCCGCCCGCCCGCCCGGCTTTCGCTAATCCAATAGCCTGGATTTTTTTTAAAAAAAACCTGGCTAAAAATGATGAAAAGAAATTCTCAAATTGTTTTGTGCTAATGGGCCGTTAAGCACCATTCCATTCATTAAATTCAACCAAGCGACGCGTCCACATGTTGTTCGTAACGTTGAAATATTATAGGAATGAACGGCCTTTTTGTGGAATTTATCGGGGTATAAACTTGGAAAAGTCGCGGGAATACTGGACGAAGGCCGGAAGGCCTCGTCCAGTATTCCCGCGACTTTTCCAAGTTTATATCCCCGATAAATTCCACAAAAAGGCCATTCATTCCTTATAATTCCAGCATTAGAAATAAATTCATCAAGAAAATGTGTTTATTTTCCGTTTTCTTAAGAATTATTTTAACTGCGCCTCACGGTTACGGAAAGTAGTTCGGCGTGGGAGTTTACTGGGATATAAATTTTGGACAGAGACTTGCTACGGGCCAATCAAATGTTAGGGAATTGTGTAAATATTGTTGTGCTGGAATTATATTATATTGTTACGTGACTATCGCTGTTTGACCATGGCTGTGGGCAATGCTCGGTAGGGTTTCATATAAATTTCACCACCAACTGCATGTTTAATTTTGCTCTGATCATATTCGGGATTATAAAGCTCACCAATCTCACATGGTCATATTCCAGAATTACAGTACATATACACAGAAATCTTACTAACCTTGTATATTTCATCTGGCTTTTGTCTAGAATACTCGCGAATACATACATGTACATATATATGATATAGCGTGATATATGTATACATAAATGACTAATAATGTTTCTCTTTCTCTCGTCATACATATTTTCTAATGCACTCTATAAATATCACGCAATCTGATTGGCTGATGGTCATACATTACAGGTATATCATTGTTGATGAACGGTCGCAAATTATTTTAATATGTATTCCTACGCCGGTAGTAAAGGAGTGCATTATAAATAGGTTAACCGTATTGTAATTTTGAAATTTGCGGCGTATATCAGAAAATGATAGGTCGGAAAACATGTTTAATGGTCGGAAAACATGTTTAATGGCAGCGCGGAGCCATTAAACATGTTTTCCGACCTATCATTTTCTGATACACGCCACAAATTTTAAAATTACACTACAGTTAACCCTATAATATAGTATACATGTGAATCTCACCCACAATATATATAACCAACATTATATATTTCATCTTGCTCTGGTCCTACATCAGGGATTCCGCTGGCGATCGCCACTTTCGCAATTGGACGATAAAAATAAACAATTGGCGATAAAAAATTACAATTTTCGAAAAAAAAAAAAATCCTTTTCTTTTTTTCTCGAAAATTGTAATTTTTTACCGCCAATTGTTTATTTTTATCCTATTGGTTACTCCATTTTTTTTTTTTTTTTTTATTTTTTGAAGTGGCGATTTTTTTATTTTCACCAGCGGAATCCCTGATACATATTATATAGTATACATGTGAATCTCACCCACAATATATATAACCAACCTTATATATTTCATCTTGCTCTGGTCATACTCGGGGATATTTTCACCGTGATCCTTGTTCTTGTCTTTGTTATGTTTGTAGCTTCCTTTCCGGCGGAAGGAGAACCGGTTCACCGAGATCCGGTCCATTGTTATTGGGTCGGGGTCAAGTTGATCTTACTTCAGTGTAGGTTTTCACGACAAATGTTTAAAACGACAACAGTGTTACATGGCACAAACGCTTACATAAATGTAAACCACTTAATGTTCATACTCAAGTTGATCTTAGCTCGGTTTAAATGTTTAAAATGACAACGGTTTAAACAAAGTACCACGTTGCTACAATAGCACACACGCTTACATAAATGTAAATCAGTGTTATTTGGGTCGGGGTCAAGTTGCTGTTAGTTCGATGGAAGTTTTCACGACAAATGTTTAAAACGACAACAGCGTTACATGGCACAGGCGTTTACATAAATGTAAATAAACCACTTAATGTTCAAATTCAAGTTGATCTTAGCTCAGTGAAGTTGTTCTTTTCTGACAGATGAATACAACGACATAACGGCTACATTGCGCATGCGTTCGCGTCCAGTTCTATTGAGTTTTGGTCAAGTTGACATAACTGTAAACCAGTTAGTGTTGAAATTCACGTTGACATTAGGTAAGTGGAAGTTTTCACAACAAATGTTTAAAACGGCAACGTTGCTACATAGCACACAACTTTACAAAAATGTAAACCAGGTGAGGTGCATACAATTGCTGACGAGTTTTATAATCTCACATCAAATGGAAACGAGTTTGAGATTCTGTTTATCACATGACTTCACACTCAAAGTAGCAGAAAACTTGGAGATAGCTGATATGTTTCAGTGAGAAGACGCTATTGACTATTTTCCCATGTAGTTGAAAATCTCCACAGAGAAAATAGTTTTAGTAATAACAATAAACATGTTACAAATATGTCATATGATCAGTTCGCGCTCTTTGTAAGCGCTTCACATTACTTGCTAATGCACTCTATAAATATCACGCAATCTGATTGGCTGATGGTCATACATTACAGGTATATCTTTGTTGATGAACAGTCGCAAATTATTTCAATATGTATTCATACGCAGGTAGTAAAGGAGTGCATTAGAAATATGTTAACCGCATTGCTAGCGCGTCGCCATTAAACAGATTTTCCAACCTATCATGTTCTGATATACGCCGCAAATTTCAAAATTACAATGCACATATCTATTCGCATTGCGATAGGATCACAGATAATCTAGTTGTGTTTAGCTCGTGGAAGTTTTCTAGTACAGGAAAAAAACACATCAAAGACGTGTTGAAATTGCGCAATTACACTGACGTCATTCGACAACGTCATATGACGCCATTCGACTGGTAACGTTAACGGTTGTATGCTCGAAACTGACCACATATGACGACGTTTTATATGGACAAAACGCGGACTTGTTTGCTTTGCGTCATTACACTGACGTCATTCGGTAACGTCATGTGACGTCATCCCACCAATGGAACGTCAGTTTTCACTTCGTTGTAACCCGGATGTTTGTATCAGGTCAATGCCTGGTACAACAATATGTTATCAGTCAGTACGTATTCGTTCAATACAGGGCAGGTTACCTGATAAACGTATATATCTTGTCATATTAGGATACATTGGGGTCAGCGTGTAAGTGCACATACGAACGAACACGATATGTTGGAACCAACCTGTCGTGTTCGTTCGTGTGTGCACTTACACGCTGACCCCACAGTACAACAATCCGTTATCGGTCAGTGTGTATTCGTTCAATGAATAGCGAGTTAGCTGATGCACTATAAAACGACAGGCACAGCAGTAACCGTTTATTGATTTGTGTGTTTGTTGTTTGTTGGAGTTTAACGGCCTATCAACAGCTAATGTAATTTAAGGCCGGGTCAATGGGTTTAGTACTAAATCCCGTATATTACCTGTACAAATGGGGGTGGGGACAATCCCAAAATCAGAACGGAATATTTACAATGAAAAAACAATAAATAAATTCAGCCCTGAAATCAGAATAATCCTGATCTGATGCCAGGTCCTCGCCACACCAGAATCACTTGGCCCCCAAAAGCAGTAGGATCAGTAATAATCTTACTACTTTTATAATGGGCAATAACCCAACTCCCAGGTAACAAAAGAGCCAAAGACAACAAAAAAACGTACCAGAGGGCCAAACCAAACAAATCGTGATTCCTATAAGGAGGAACCCCTACCATTACATTACGCCGTCGCGTTTGCCCGACCAACCACCCATAAAACTTTAGTGAATTATAGTCTATTGTTGTATTTGGCATCCATGTAAATGCCGCATTGCTATCAGAAATCCAATTAATCAACGATCACTCTTCCAATTAACGCATTTCCTTCATGCAGTCAGAAATTTATTGCCACATCCATTAAGCATTCCGATTCTAATTGCAGAAACAAATGATCCATTCCATAACGGTTACGTCCGTAATGAATTCCGACAGTGAATTCACTCAATATAATAATAAAAAAGAAAACGCGCATGTATGCACACGAATTCCCCCGGTGGCAGACTGGAGAACTCCTGCAAACGTCTTAACCGGACCCACGGACACACGCACGTACGTTCCCACGTGACAACCCATAGCTGGTACACTCACTGTGTTCAAACGAAGGAATGGCAACATAAGCTGCATTCCTTTCTTTTGTCTTAGGCCAAACCACCAACCACCCACCAAAACCCCGAACGTGTATCCGGACGAACACACGGACACACCGTCCAAACAATATATGTCTCCCGGCTCTACCGAGATCGGGGGCATAATATTTACTATAATCTGATAATAATAACACAATAATCTGCAATTTCGTGCCCAGAGGCATCGCGATATTTATTTCGAAAATTTGCCAACATTTCCGAAAATGATTAAAAAAGTGGACAACTTTCAGAGCGCTTTCGGAATTTAGTTCCACAGACGCTATGAAGCTGGTGTCAACTTTTGACATACAATAGCTCTTCGAAGTAAGTATCATAATAATTATGATAATTGCATAGGTTCGACCTGAAGTCATCACCCCAATTTGTAATCCGAAAAAAAGCGCAACAATATGATAATCTCTGGAAATTTTATACAATATGAATGATTACTGGGGCTTATTGAGGTAATAATTCCAGCACAAAAATATTTACACAGTTCCCTAACGTTTGATTGTAGCAAGTCTCTGTCCAAATTTTTTATCCCAGAAAACTCCCACGCCGAACTACTTTCAGTAAATGTGAGGCGCAGTTAAAATCATTCTTAAGAAAATGGAAAATAAACACATTGTCTTGATGAATTTATTTCAAATGCTGGAATTATAAGGAATGAATGGCCTTTTTGTGGAATTTATCGCGGATATAAACTTGGAAAAGTCGCGGGAATACTGGACGAGGCCGGAAAATTTTTGTGGAATTTATCGCGGATATAAACTTGGAAAAGTCGCGGGAATACTGGACGAGTATTCCCGCGACTTTTCCAAGTTTATATCCGCGATAAATTCCACAAAAAGGCCATTCATTCCGGCCTCGTCCAGTATTCCCGCGACTTTTCCAAGTTTATATCCGCGATAAATTCCACAAAAAGGCCATTCATTCCTATAATATTCCAACGTTAAGAACAACATCTGGACGCGTCGCTTGGTTGAATTTAATGAATGGAATGGTGCTTAACGACCCATCAGCACAAAACAATTTGAGAATTTCTCTTCATCATTTTCTTCATTTTTTCTCGAAAGTATATGTTGTTACCACTCATCTGAACTGTCTCGGCGAGTTCATAGAGATACAGGAACGTAAGACAATTAGTTTTCTCTTCTATCAGCTATATTCATTGCCAAACAAATTCTCATTGAAATGCCTGCTATTCGTAATTCAGGACCACTTGAGAAAACTTCCACCAATCTTAAATATATCCTATTATTCGGATTCAAATCCCCAGAAAGTGATAAAACTGACAAATCCAGTAATTGGTTCCAACTTTCACTAATTACGAACGATACTATAATGAAGGCGTATTATGCTATTTACACTGTTAATATGGCCCGCACAACGAACTTCTATAATGTACCGCTATAGACACTACAACACGCTGAGCGAATACTGCTGTGACAGCCTAAGAACTCCAATATCCCTTTATATCTTGTTACTTTAGAATACTCTACAGACTACAGCCATTCCATGATAGGGGAACCGTGCCAGAAGGCCAATACCATTGCAACAAGTGGTATACTAGACCAACAACGAATAAGGATAATGAAAACCGCTCCTGGGGCCCGTTTCACTAAACTTTGTACGACTAAAATGTTCGTAAGTGAAAATTTAGGATCGTCTGGAAATTTAAATTGATGGATTTGCATTTATTGAGCATAGGCTGCATATGCAGCCTATGCTCAATCAATGTAAATCCAATAATTGTTTACAAGAAAACATTGTTAACGGTACATGCCAAATCAGTAGGCACAAACTGTTCTTTATAGGAATTAAATAAGTGTATAATTGTGTCACTATTCCACCAGTTCTAAACATTACAAGTGCCCGGAAAACAGATATAATCATTTAGTAATATTTATTTTACTGATAGTGACGCGCGTTGGTATCAGACTATTTTCATATGCAAATGAGGCATAATATGTTTTACTTATTTATACCAATGAAAAGCGTCACCTGAACAAAATAATATTTTCGACAGATTATAAAGTATGATCATTGCACATCAAAAAATAAATACAGAGAATAAATTGTAATGTCCGTTAACATTTTAAGGAAACACGGTTATCGCCCCTGATATCAGTGTGACAATTTTCGTCTAAAATAAAATGTATACTAATGCCAATCAATACGTGTGGTAATGGGGAATGAATGTTTATTTTGCCAGAAAATGTCCTACGTACAGAATATACAAAAGTATCGGTATCACTATATTATAACCTACTGCGTGGGCATGTACCTTTAATGTGAAATTTACAGACTGTCATAATTTTGCACTTACGAACATTGTAGTCGTTTAGTGAAACGGCCCCCTGATATAGTGCGAAATACGTTTAAGACGCGTAATAGGTTTCCCACATCTCTATGTAAGCACAGCCAGCACCATTGCGGTCATGTCGTCGTGTACTGTACGATTGCGATTTGTTGTTCATGCTGGGACCGTGATTTTCTCAGTGGTTCATTTCGGAAAGTGAGCATGGGCTCACGTATACCCCCGGCCGCCGCCTGAACCGACAAATAAAAACTTTAACGCAATTTGTTCGTAAATTTGACCTTGACCTTGGACATGAAGGCCGCATGGGTGTACTATGGAATGTATATGAAGTTTGAATCCAATCAGAATTACTGTTGCAGAGATAATGGGTACCCGAAAACTTTAACGCAATGTTACGGAAGCGAATTTAGAAGTAAGTTGACCTTGAGTTGGAGATGAAGGCCGCATGGGTATGGTATGGAATGAAAATATGGATGATGTTAAGGAAGTATACAAACTTTGAAGTCAATCCGATTTACCGTTGCAGAGATAATGGGTACCCGAAAACTTTAACGCCGCAATGTCACGGAAGCAAATTTCTAAGTAATTTGACCTTGACCTTGGACACGAAAGCCGCATGGGTGTGGTATGGAATGAAACTATGGATGATGATAAGGAAGTATATGAAGTTTGAGATACGGTTGCAGAGATAATGGGCACCCGAAAACTTTAAAGCAAATCTTACGGATGCAACATTCTAAGCGATTTGACCTTGACCTTGGACATGAAGGCCGCATGAGTGTGGTATGGAATGAGAATGTGGATCATGAGGTTAATCCGACTTACCGTTACAGGGGTAAGTGGTAACCAACAACTTTAACGTGGACGGACGGACAAACGGACGGAAGGACGGACGGAATTACGAAAACGATTTATCCCGTCAACACAGTGCGTAAGTGCCGTGAAACATTTTTGATATCCTGCCAATACGACTTAATCACTGCGTATGAATATGTGCGGTGGCTGGGGTTATTTTTTCTGCATTTTAAAGCCATTTATAGATGTTGACGGGATAAATAAAATAGTACGTTAGTGCCGTGAATGGGAAAAATACCTGGCGCGGCACGGAAACGGGATGTGCTCGGCAGAGCCTCGCCCATCCCGTTTCCTGGGCCTTGCCAGATATTTTTTCCCATTCACGGCACTAACTTACTATTCTCTACGAATCAAGACATTTCGTGCGTATGAATATAGCAGATATATTTTTAAATTGCCAGATGATCCCCCGGACACCACGCATCACATCTGACATACCGATGCTGTGTATTGATGAATCGACTAAACAACAGAGCCGCCGGAAACCATGCACCATACCTGACACACCGATGCTATCACGGTGTATCGAGGGATTATTATTTCCTACGCTGTTGATTATATCTAGCTAGATCCAGCCGCTACTTTTTTCGGCTCATTCTCTCCCAGGCACAAATAGTAGGATAGTAATGTTGGTTTATTGTTGTCGGTGCGATGGTATGGGTGTTTTGTCAATAACATTAATTTTGTTGTTTTCATACACGGTGAAATAAACGTTTGAATAGTATGTTGATGTAGCTGGGTGCTAGACATCACCATTGTGTGTGTGTTCATAAATATTTAGTGAACATCATTATATAAATAAATATGTATTGTTAATCTTGTGGAGCTTTCAGTACTTTGACGTTATCTCCTTTGAGATAGCATATTATGTCACGCAAATTTCTATGGGGGCAGCCATATTGTCGTGCTACGCCTACCAGACGTGTACGACCAAGAAAATAGTGCCATGTGTCAACTTATCCGTTTTGGTCTGTCTTGCTTTGTATCTAAAACTCTACAGATACTATTCTCTATAGTTTTCACAGTTTTGGGCTCAGTTTATCAGTTAAATTTTGGAAAATACGAATCAAGACATGTCGTGCGTATGAATACAGCAGCTATTATCTTTAGTTCTCAGAGTTAGGTAGCAGTGACCAGTTAGCCGCCAATATAGTACAATTTTGTCTGGGAGTTACAAACAGTAATTTATTCTAAAGAAAACGTGTGGATGGGAATGGGTTTGCACTAGCACAGTCCGTAGACGGTACGGGAGTAGATTGCAAGAGTTACCGTTCGCAACTACAACAAGACATACTGCTAAGACATTCATAAATATTCGCCGGGATTGACGTATGTATTATAGTATTTGCACGCAATATTTCAGGAAGGCATGTCATTAACATATATCACCATACCGTAGCTCTGATTTCTGGATGTGTCTGAAGATTGTGTCTGTTTGTTAGTTTGTCAACAGCTAAGGTCAATTAAGGCCGGGTCAATGGGTTTAGTACAGGATCCCATATATTACCTGTACAAGTACATGTACATGTTCAAGCACATGTACAAATGAGGGAGGGGGATCCCAAAGTCGGAACTGAATATTCGAATATGTACAATAACAAGAGGGCCATGATGGCCCTAATTCGCTCACCTGACTCCATGAACACCAGAGGAGAATGTGACATTGTCATATGTGTTTTAAAACGAGGATGGCCGCGGCTCGCATGTCGAGCCCGCCGAGGCATTTGATGGTCTTAGAGTGTATTTATTTGAAGTTTGATGCCCAATAAGCATACAAAGTTCCAAGCAAATCTGACTTCTGGTTACAGAGATAGTAGGTATGTGAAAACTTTAAAGCAAATTTTGACAGAAACTTTAACGCAAACTTCTAAGTCATTTGACCTTCACATAGGGGCACAGGGGCCGCACGAGTGGGACACAGCATTAATATATGGATGATGAATAACTAGCATATAAAGTTTCAAGTCAATGTGACTTAGGACTGCAGAGATATAAGGTATTTAAAAACTTTTAACGCAGATTTCGGAACGCAAACTTCTAAGTCATTTGACCTTGACCTTGGGCACAGGGGCGACATGAGTGGGATAAAGCATGAATATATGGATCATGACTAATAAGCATATGAAGTTTCAAGTCAATGTGACTTAGAACTGCAGAGATATAAGGTATTTAAAAACTTTAACGCATATTTCGGACGGACGGACGGACGGACGGACGCAGGCACGCACGCACGCACGCGTCATTGTGATCACTATGTCTCGCTTTCCGAAAGCGGGATCGACAAAAATTGTGCTATTTTTAGATGGCGGTCATCTTGGATTAAGTGACGACTCTCATTTTACCAAATCTGAAAATGCTTCACCCAAGGATCTTAACTTATTGTGAAGTTTGGCCAAGTGGTTCCTCAAAAAAAGACGTTCAAAATTTCGAATAAATGGACCTTTTGGCGGCCATCATGGATGACATAATCATCCGATTCCGACAAATATTGCACCAGAGCAATCGCCTCATAGATACCTTCAATTTGATATATGACATGAGCATATTCGGTCATACATCAAATTTGAACCCACGGGCCACGCCCATTTGTGACCTCGGGGTCACCATTTTAAAACCTTTGAAAGAGCATTCTACATCGATCATTCCTACCAAGTTTCGTCGAAATCCGACAGGCGGTTTAAGAGAAGAAAATTGTTTAAGAATGTGTGTTATTGTTAAACGGCGGCCATCTTGGATTAGCGACGACCTCCGTTTTAACAAATCTGAAAAGGCTTCACCAATGGACCATAACTGTGAAGTTTGGCCACCATGGGCCTAGCGGTTCGTGAGAAGAAGAATTTTTAAATCTCAAATAAAAGAACTACCTTTTGACCTTTCGGCGGCCATCTTGGATGACATGATCATCCAATTTCGACAAAAAAATGTACCAGAGCGATCGCCTCTTTGATACCTTCGATTTGATATAGATATGACCATATTTGGTCAAAAATAAAATTTGACCCCAATTTGACCCCATGGGCCACGCCCATTTTTGACCCCGGGACCCATTTTAACCCATTTTTGACCCATTTTAACAACTTTGAAAGAGCATTGTACATCGATCATAAATGTTCATCATGGATGAAATGTCAGTAGATGTCATTAAATGGACCCACCACCACCATCAGTATCATACAAATGCAGTCCATAAATTACATGCAAAACAGCCGTAATAACCCTATTTATTGTGACGTCGTTTGTTTTGGGAAATCTCAATGAAATATGGAGATTGCCGGAAAGGAATGGTATCCCAATGTGTATGGTTATTATATAACGAGTTACCGAAATAATAGACTAAGTGTATGCTTCGTTTAGAGAGCTCCCGGTTTATAGCTGTTTCGACAGACGAGTCTCCCGGTATTTAGGGATATTACGATTTGATATGGCAACAAGAGTGCCGTAAGTCACAGAATACGCCCGTCGAATATGGGCCAGACAGCGAAGATGCAGAAATGTAAATATGTCACCAAGGCAAGAAACATTAATGAGAATTTGAAACTGTATAGCATTATTTCTTCATCTCGAAGACGTGTGTATAGTTTCAGATCGATCAACTGAACGGATTCAGGATTCAGAGGAGTTGTGTACACAAACTCTGTACCCTATATATAATTGTATACAAAAATGTAGAAAAAAGGCTAAAAACGTGATATTTTTGTTAAAAAATATTTGTTTAGCATACAAACACCAAGGTGCACATCTTCAATATGTTTAGAAGACGTGTGTATAGTTTCAGATCGATCGACTGGACGGTTTCAGAGGAGTTGTGTACACAAACTATGTACCGTATATATAATTATATAGAAAAATGTAGAAAAATGGCTTATTTAAAAAGGCGATATTTTTGTTAAAAAATATTTTTTTCCGCATAAAAACACCAAGGTGCACATCTGCAATTTGTGTCGAAGACGTGTGTATAGTTTCAGATCGATCGACTGAACGGTTTTGGAGGAGTTGTGTACACAAACTATGCACTTTTTCTCTCAGCCGCCCGCCCGCCCCGCGGTAAAACATGATACGTACCGTTTTTTTAAAAACGGTCGTATAAAAACGGTCTTATCATGCTTATTGTCTCGACGAATTGATGTAGACCCTGACCGTCCTTCGCATACACACAGTCTGATTTGGGTCATTAGTGTTTGTTATCAAGTCACTAATGTCTACACCGAACGGACTCGGGATATTAGTATTTGATCATGAGTTTCCGGTCGGTCAGCATCTGCAACCTACTCGTGTCTGAGACAATAAGTGCGGTTTTGTCATAAATTATCATGTTAAAATTGCGTATTGCAAGCAACACAACGTTTGCCAGCTACGTGTAGCTGGTGGCAGTTGGGTTGCATCACTTGTTTTATAAATGCCATAACATGTTCACTGTAAATATGTAAATATATGTTTGTGTTTTAGAGGGCCCTAGGGCAGATTGGTGCAAGCAAACTTGGTTACCCTCCTTAAATAAAGAATTTACTTACTTACTCCGGTTGGCGGTTCTTGAGAAGAAGATTTTTGAAGAATTTATGCAATCCGATCATGACAGACTTTAGTAATTGCAAAAGAAATATGCTAAGTTACTGTTTAAGTGCGTTATCCATCAATTAGATTGAATGTGTCATAAAAATAAAGGAATCACAAAACATGGGTTTCAATGAAAATTAAGGCACACTGACCACGTGACATAAACTTAAGGTGGTGTGGTAGCCTACCTATTCAGACAGGGTTGGGAACAGTTCAAAATGCCAATTCCGGTAAATGGCTAAACAAACATATGTTTGCACCTACAAATTCGTAAAAGAGTGTGCATTCCCATGCTGAAACGTTAGACATTTTTCTGCTATTATCAGTAATTTAAAATCCTGAAATTTCCTATACTTGGAAAGATGCATCATTTTCGGTATGGCTTTAATATCGGCATGCTGTAAGTGGGTTTTATTTCATAAAATGAGCGCACGCAATGTAATAAGACAGTGTAATAAAAATCATAATACACTAGTGTAATAAATAATTATGCAAATTAGCTTGTTACAGAAAACAGGTTCGTTGACAGCTTCCCTGTATGGTGCTGTGCTTATGTAATAAATATAATCGAACATTTGCGATGATTTAATATGGCATTCATTAAACTCGTCGACTAACTTCATAAGAAACTCGTCATAGCCTCGTTTCTTATGAAATCAGCAAGCTCGTGTAATTAAGATCCTCAATTTATTCCATTCAGCCATTAATGTCACAGAAGGTGCCAAAGTAGCAGCCAGCACGCATTGAAGAGATTCCGCATTGATTATAGGCCACTAAAGTATATCACATTAACGGCCGTTTTATCATTGCATGTCTGGAATGCTGTGACTCTGCGTGTTCACGTCTACCTGTGTATTAACATATAAACGCAAAGTACAAATAGATATCTACAAAATAGAGAACAATGCACCGCATGGATTATAGGCCACTAAAGTATGTACAATTAACTGCCGTTTTATCATTGCATGTCTGGAATGCTGTGACTGCGTTTTCACGTCTACCTGTGTATTGACATATAAACGCAAAGTACAAATATATCTCTACAAAATAGAGAACAATACACCGCATGGATTATATGCCACTAAAGTATGTAAAATTAACTGCCGTTTTATCATTGCATGTCTGGCATGCTGTGACTGCGTTTTCACGTTTACCTGTGTATTAACACAAGGTGTATGATCACGTTGTACTAACAACAACAACAACAAGTACCGATTCAAAGTACGTATTCTTTTATAGTGCCCTTATTACGTAACGGAGTTTGATGAAATATTGCGGATCAAAGGCGTCTTGTTAAGCTGCATTTGGTGGTCTCTATATTTTCGCCCAAACTTCTGTCGTTTTTGCGAAGAATCGATTTCCGAGTCTCCGACAAGAAGACAATTTTAATGAAATGCCAAGACTTGTTTTCATTTCGAAGCAAACTATTTAATAATTACTGTCTGTTGATGTGTAAACAGTAGTGTGATTTTATTTTACCCAATTAAAATTTTGAAATACCCAATTGCTTAAGAAATGATGGAGTGACAATACTCAATTACTAATTCCTTATCTGGAAACCTGTTGACTGACGCACTCTACTGTCTTTTTTCATCAGTAAATCTTTGAAATTGTAGACATTTAAAAATAATGCATTACATAATTACAATTACTACTATGAAGCATTTGTTTTGCATATTTTTCTCTAATCTCGTTGGGATTTGATATACAGAGAATACCAGGTTAGTGTCTTTTGATATCAAGTTTATCATGTTTATCAGCCAAGGCTATGAAATGCGTCGTTATCTATGGACAGAACGCGGACTCGTTTACGTTGCGTCATTACAATAACGTAATTCTGTAACATCACGTAACATCACGTAACATCACGAGACGTCATCCGACCAATGGAACATCAGTGTTCACTTCGTTGTAAACCAGGATGTTTGTATCAGGTCCATGCCTTATACAGCAATATGTTATCAGTCAGTACGTATTCTGTCAATTGATACAGGGCAGGTTACCTGATAAATAGTCTGTGACCCTCATATAAACGGCGCCAATGGCGACTATTTCAATTAGTGACGCTCAATATGCCCGTTTCAAAATGCGTGTAGTACATGTATGACACAGATAACTAAATCAATAATTAAAGTCACTATTTGTATAGTAATTTCCCATAACCTCCGACGGGAAGCACATTTAAGCTTCCCTTCGGAGGTTATTGGAAATTACTAATTCAATAACGATCAATGCATCACATTCTAAAGTATTTTTAAATTATACATCATCTTATGGATCGTCACATCATTTACTTTTTAATGCAAACTAAGGAAACAATGAATTATCGTGCCGTAATCATGGTAATGTCTGGAAACAATCGTACCCATAAATGAATCTTCCACTGGCTAAAACAAAGCAGTCTCCATCACAACGAGTTCTGAGAACGGTGTTCAATTGAAATGTATACTCCGTCTTTCCGAGCCACATCCTGCAATATGTCGCCGATATGCAAATCTCCATTAGGAGGATGGGATTATGGTTTTAATTTACACGTGGTCTTATATACACGGTAAGAAATGTACGTCACAAGCACCTGGTAATTACTGTCTGTTTCACGAAACCTGCCCAAATGTTACTGCTATATAAACAATGCAAAAACAATAGTTTTGTTTTCGATACTTGTATCAAAATTTAAGAGTGAGCCTTTTTCTTCGTGAAATTTGGTTCAATATTGATTTCATTGCGAACGGTTTTTCCCCATGTTAAATCCACATTATAGACATGTTCACAGAGTTTTTTTTTAAATCTAACGTTTTCTTAGTTTTCTTAATTTCCAAGTGATCTAGTGAGGTTTCGGAGTCAATTTCCTTTTTTTTCCTCGTCTTTGTACTCCTCCCCCAGCTACTCCACCTCCATTCCCCCCCCCCCCCCATGTTAAATTCCCTTATTGCACGGATGCGGCGAAATCCTTTGATCTACGCAGTGCGCTAACTGCCTGAGATCACTGTCTGGACATGTCTGGCCCACTTCCCCCGTGTGTTAATTCACGGAGATACACTGTCTAGCGTGTGTTATATGCTTGAGATTAACGCCTATTCTACATGTCAGGATAACCTGCGCATGCGTAAATATCAGTCGGTGCGTAACCTTTAACCAGTCATGCCCTGATAAAATGACCCATTCATGATTGACAGGCTACAAGTGACTGGGCGACTTTCGGATCGATACCCCGAATATGAAGTTTCATGGCGCTGTGTTACGAAAATACAAAAATACTATTAATTGGTGCTATGAAAACGCCAATAACACTAATAGCTCGTGGAGTGATATAATTGTTATAGAACCACGAACACCGTAGTCACTGATAAAGCAGCGCAGCTGGTGTGCAGCATATGCTGTGTTGGTTATACACTGATTGCATGCAAACGTAGTAATCCAGCTTCGGTAAGATTATGAACCAGATAACAGACGCCTGGTATATTATTGTCACTTTTAACTGGTACGTGACCGCAGGGTATTGAGGACATGTCTCCGGAAATGTAAATAAAAGTGGGGTACCCAAGAGGAATGGCTGGAATTAAATTGTGTAATTATAGTATTTGTATTAAACTTACAATAAATTCGACAAAATATATAATTTATCTCATGCTTTCGACGTATCCGTGCAATAAATTAGTTAGAGAATGTCGTCTCGTTGAATATGGTTAGATAACAGCTCGTGGGGGAATTTAAGGTGGCCGAAATACGTCTCGCCTGGCGGCTCGACGATTTCTGGCCCCCTAAATTTCCCCCATGCGCTGTTAACTAACCATATTCGACTCGGAACACATTATCTAACTTATACATAGACAAATCATTTTTTCGTAATAAAATCAATATTTGGCCAAATTTCACGAAATAAAAAAGACAGCTCATTCGTAAATGTTGATAAAATTTAATATTATCGAAAAAAATATTGTTTTTGCATTGTTTATATAGCCGTAACATTTGGACAGATTTCGAGAAACAGACAGTAGGTCCAATTCGGCCTACATAATTATATTTCTGAGACAGGCCCTGTGATTTTGTATCAAAGAAGGTGTGGATTGACTTGATGTATTGGAGTGTAACGGCCTATCAACAGCCAAGGTCATTTAAGGCCGTCGAATAGAATATCACTTCCATATCTTCTTAGGTACTGCGAACTGCGGTACCCCGAACTGCGGTACCCGCGAAAAGTGGCACCCGCAAAGTAAGCCACCCGCGAACTGCCGCACCCGCTAACAGTAAATCCCGTAAACTGAGACGAACGCGATTCCAGTCACGTGACTTGCTTATTCAATTTCACGGAGAAAATGACAGTTGTTTTATAGAATTGTGTGCGCATAGATCATGCGCATAACAATAACAACAATTAAACGCAATAAGGTAGTACTAAACCTGGCCGGCTACAATGAAAATGTGCCTAATGGATGTATGCCCAGCACAGATCCTGATCACCTGTCAGAAACAAACATGTAACACAATACGAATATTAACACTTACAATGCCGAATTATATTTGTCGGCTCACGTTTATTTTAAATTGTGATCGTTTTCTTGGTGGAAATGATTATAAACCATTCGTTTATTGAGAAAGAAAACGAAATACAAGAAACGAGGCAAAGCCACGAAGGCCAGGTTTTTTCCAAGCATAGACACTTGTATAACATAATTATACCCACTTGTTGTAGACTAGATGGCCGTGGCCTGCATGTCGCGCATTGGGGCGAGGCATGGACATTACAACAATAGATATAGTAGACGGAAAAACTTTAACCAAAAAACTTTAACCAGACACACGGACGTACGGACGGACGGACGTATGCCAAAATGCCGACTGTATCGCGCTTTCCGCAAGCGGACGCGACAATGATGATAAACACCCATGTGAAGTATCAAGGTAATGGGTGAAGCAGTTGCAGAGATATAGTACACGAACAAACTTTAAGAACAAAAAGTAATTTGACCTTGACATTGGGCACAGGGGCCGCACGGTTGTGGGGGGGGGGGGTAGAATGAAAGTATGGATGATGATAAAGACCCATGTGAAGTTCCAAGGTAATGGGCGAAGCAGTTGCAGAGATATAGTATAACGAAAAACTTTCAACCAAACAACTTTAACCAGACGTACGTTAAAAAATTAACGTTTAAAATGGCTAAGTCAATTACGTAGAAATAATAGGTCAAGGTAAAAATAAAAGGTCACATGTTGGATAGTTGTATGTGGTGGGCACCCCTTGGTTATGAAGCTGTGACAGATTGGTGGTCCTAGGTGGTACAGTACCAAAGAAATGGACTTAAACACGAAAACTTAACATTGTAAACGCGAAAACTTAACATTGAAAATGGCTAAGTCGACTGCGCTGAAAAAATGGGTCAGGTTCAAAAAAAGGTAACATGTTGGATATTGATATGTGGTGGGCACCCCTTGGTTATGAAGTTGTGAAAGTGTGTTGGTCCTATGTGGTACAGTACCAAAGAAATGGAATTAAACACGAAAACTTAACATTGTAAACGCGAAAATTTAACATTGAAAATGGCTAAGTCGACTGCGCTGAAAAAATGGGTCAAGTTAAAAAAAAAAGGTAACATGTTGGATAGTGATATGTGGTGGGCACCCCTTGGTTATGAAGCTGTGAAAGTTTGTTGGTCCTATGAGGTACAATAACAAAGAAATGGACTCAAACTTAACATTGATTGTGGACGCCGCCCACCGCCAGCCCGCCCGCCCATCCGCCCACCCGCCCGCCCGGCTTTCACCAATCCAATAGCCTGGGGGGGGGGGGGTTAAAAAAAAACAAAAAAACACGGATGCCCCACATATCGCTTTGATAATAAATGAGGCCAAATTCCAAGTAAAAATGATTTTTTACCCGAGCGTTAAAGTTTTTGAAGCACCAAGTATGTGAACTTGACCCTGGGCTTGGCGGGGCAGGACAAACGTGGATTTGGCACAAGGCGGTAAAGGACCATTAGAGCAATGCGTATGTGAAGTATGAAGCAGATCGGTGAAAGGATGAAGAAATTATGAGACATTTACCCGAGCGTTAAAGTTTCGTGACGGACGGACGGACGGGACGGACGGGACGGACAAGGGTAATACTAAATGCCCCCACCACGATAAGATATTTACCTGAGCGTTAAAGTTTTAGAAGCACCAAGTATGTGACCTTGACCCTGGGCTTGGCGGGGGCAGGACGAGCGTGGATTTGGCACAGGGCGGTAGAGGACCATTAGAGCAATGCGTATATGAAGTATGAAGCTGATCCGTGAAAGAAAACAGAAATTATAAGATATTTACCTGAGCGTTAAAGTTTGTGAAGCACTAAGTATGTGACCTTGACCCTGGGCTTGGTGGGGGTAGGACAAATGTGGATTTGGCACAGGACAGTAGAGCACCATTAGAGCAATGCGTATATGAAGTATGAAGCTGATCCGTGAAATAAAACATAAATTATAAGATATTTACCTGAGCGTTAAAGTTTTTGAAGCACTAAGTATGTGACCTTGACCCTGGGCTTGGCGGGGGCAGGACGAACGTGGATTTGGCACAGGACAGTAGAGCACCATTAGAGCAATGTGTATATGAAGTATGAAGCTGATCCATGGAAGGAAACAGAAATTATAAGATATTTACCCGAGCGTTAAAGTTTTTGAAGCACCAATTATGTGACCTTGACCCTGGGCTTGGCGGGGGCAGGACGAACGTGGATTTGGTACAGGGCGGTAGAGGACCATTAGAGCAATGTGTATATGAAATATGAAGCAGATTGGTGAAAGGATGAAGAAATTATGAGACATTTACCCGAGCGTTAAAGTTTCGTGATGGACGGACGGACGGACGGGACGAACGGACAAGGGTAACACTATATGCCCCCTCCACTATCGTGGTGGGGCATGAAAACCTGGCTAATAAACCAACAGCAGATGATAATGTTGGTTTCCCACATTCTAAGGGCAACACTTTCGACTGGCAAACATAGAGTGGAACCCTTCAAAAACGGATACCCTGGGGACGTCATTGTGTTTAATCTAGATGTGTTTCAATGTAATGTAATTTATTTCACTGTCCTGTCTGTTCATAACTGAAAATGACAAAACTTGGTAATCGAGTGCTTAATTACAGTGGAACCCCTCTAGACCGGATACCCTGGGGACCCCCCAGGGTGTCCGGTTTAGAGAGGTTCCACTGTATAATGTATTCACGGCTCGATAGCGAACATCGCAGTACCTCAACAAACTGCCTGGCGTTGCCCTAGGTTGAAAACAAACTCTACAAGTCCTTATTGTAAGGAATATCAAGATACAATCGATGAAAACTCGCAATTTCCCCACAAAGCGATATTAATTATTCTCGTCTGTACATCTGAGAACCGCCACGAAAACTGGGTATTGCATACTATTCTGTGAATTCTGGATGAAATACGTGCTTCTTGAAGCGAACGTCAAGTTATTTATCATGTTTATATGTCGAATTTCTGATTACGTCATGGCCAGCGATCACAATGTACTTTTCGATTCGAAATTCAATATTCAAATTATTCATATCTTGTTGTCTATTTTAGAGTTGCTTAAAGTATCACATGTTAGGAATAAACACCAAGTATATCATGTTACAGGATGGATGGACGGCCGGACGGACGGACGGACGGACGGACGGACGAATGGATGAATGGAAATGGCCTCGTATATCGAAAAGCGGGTCTACCGTTTGCGGATGGATGTTCGGCTCTTGCAAACAATGGTTCCACGACACATTAATGTCACGTTGACTCGTAACATGGACGGTGTTTGAGAGGCAGTGATTCGGCTTAATTCCACAAATGGAGCTCAACTCCAGACAAATATTGAAGAGACGTCTTAAAGTATTTATAATTCACAGCCTGGGATTGTACGGGCGGTCTCATATAGTGCGTGCTTCCATGTACGCATGTCCCAGAATAAATAGAGGATATTCATATTTGTGCAACGAGTGCCATTATTTCTTTATTACTAACCAGAAATATATGTTGTTCCCACTCATTGGAACCGTCTCATCGAGACGGTTCCAATGAGTGGTAACATCATATACTTTGGTTGAAAAATAAGAATTGTAGAATGAAAAATATTTCAATAGTTGTCACTTTGTTTCTTTGTTTTTAAAAATAAATACATAGAGGATATTCATATTTTTGCAACGAATATGACATATATGTTCATCGAGTGGTGTGAGATGTCCATATTTCACGAGTGAAATATGGACATTTCACACCACGAGATGAACATATATGTCATATTCGTTGCAAAAATATGAATATTCTATTTATTATATACCGCTCAATGGAAATTAGCAGTTTTTTAGACTGTATACGGTAATGAATGTGTATTTGCAGCATATTTGCAGTCCGGCACTGAAGGTGCGCGTTATGAATATAGATAGCGGAAGTAGACGTATTTTCACCGGAAAATGTTTATTTCATCGATGAGAACATATGACTTTTATTTACATCGTATAACTATGTATTTCATGGGTAGGTATATAATAAATAGAGGATAGTTGTTGTTTCCGTGTAAGATCGAATTATTTTTAATCGAGTGAACACAATTATTTAAATACGACGTTTGGTGTTCACGAGAGGCTACTCGGAGAAATTCTACGTTCGGTGTTCACGCGATGAAAAATAATTCGATCTTACACTGAAAACAACAATGTTTCTGTTTATTTTAGGACCATATAACAGCATTTACGCTATTTGCGGATTTAGTATTTATGTTATCCCGTCAACACAGTGCGTATGTGCCGTGAAACACTGTGCCGTGAAACATTTTTGATATCCAGTCAATACTATTTTTGCATTTTACAGCCATTTGTAGGTGTTGACGGGATAAATAGAATAGTAGGTTAGTGCCGTGAATGGGAAAAAATATCTGGCGCGGCTCGGAAACGGGATGTGCTCGGCAGGGCCTCGCCCATCCCGTTTCCTGAGCCTTGCCAGATATGTTTTCCCATTCACGGCACTAACCTACTATTCTCTATATATTTTCCTTATTTCTGAACCAAAGTATATGGTGTGACCACTCATTTGAACCGTCTCGGCGAGACGGTTCAAATGGTGGTACTACATATACTTCTGATGAGATATAAAGAAATTATTGAGCCTTGCCGGATATTTTTCCCATTCACGGCACTAACCTACTATTCTCTATTTAGCTCCCGCATCGTACCTCTAGGAAACCTGTGGGGGGCCTCATTCCTCATGTCCAATTTACTAAAATCGCTTGTTGCATAAAAGATAATTCTACATTATATAATTTATTAATCTGATATTCGTCTCATAATATTAAAATATAATGGATAAAACACATTTTAAACAAATAATTAAACACTAAAATAATACGATTAACAATAATACACATTTTATTGATATATTTGACATTTTAAGCCAAGCAGCTGACCAGAATTCCCACTGTCACGAGGGGTGAACAAACAGGCTGGCATTGTCTGATCTTGCCACAGACTGTTTGTACATACAATGGTTAACAGTTGCCGCAGGATTATATAATTTTCTTGGTAACGTCATATCCAATGGAGGCTAGAGTATTCTTCTTGCAGACCAAGAACAGAACATTTATTAATAATGGACTTGACAGCATCAGAACAGGTAATTATTTTAAATATGAACCCGGCTCTGGAATTGTCTCCCTTGTTGCCATGCCATACATTTTCACCGATTTTTAAAACGTAGTTCGGCTTGTTATGATATTTTTCACAGTTAAAAACCGTATTTTTCACAGTTGAAAAGCCATATTCCCACAGTTTCAAACAGTGTAATATCGAGTGATATTCCACTAATAAATCCCGGTAATTCACCGTTAATCACAGGGCTCCGGATAAGGAATTTGTAATTGAGTATTGTCACTCCATCATTTCTTAAGCAATTTGGTATTTCAAAATTTTAATTGGGTAAAATCAAATCATACTACTGTTTACACATCAACAGACAACAATTATTGAATGGTTTGCTTCGAAATGAAAACATGTCGTGGCATTTCATTAGAATTGTCTCCCTTGGAGACAATTCTAATGAAATACCACGATGTGTTTTCATGGAAAAGGTACCACTAATTTTGTATTGCTTCTTGATACTCGCTACTTCTGATTTCAATTGGGTTTTTGACAATTTTAATTCGGTATTTAAGCAAATACGCAGCTTATCTGGAGCATTGAGTCATATAATAAAGTACGTTCACTGCTGTTTAGTTCGAAAGTGAAAAAGTTACGTTCTAGAATGGCAGCTGTAGTTTACTGGTGCCATTGTTTGGATCGAAACGTATTCCATCGAAAACGGACCGATTCGGACTGTCGTCCGTTGTTGCATGGGGCCGTTTTGACCTGCCACCGAAATGTCCCGTATGAATGACCGTGTATACTGGTTTACTATGTTGCAATGTCTATTTCCTCCACAAACAAAACATCAATACTATGGGACAGTGTGGGGCTATAACAGACAATATATTGCCACTTGCACACGCCAGTAAACAAAGCAGAACGAACGGCATCAAAAAAACAAACAACCTCCGTGGCTATCTGCACGGATCTATTGGGAACCGTACAATTAAAGTATACACACAATACGTCTACATGTATGCACGTCCCTGTGATAACAAACTTCGGTCAACTAAATGGCTCAGTTGAATAATAAGCAAACTCCCTAAATGGTCGGGGGGGAAATGGCGTTTAAAGGTACATGCCAAGGCAGTAGGCACACACTGTTCTTTATATCAGAGACATCATCTAAGACAGTTTCTGGCAAAGCAAACATTCATTCACCATTATCCCACGTATTGATTGGCATGATTGTACATTTTATATCAGACGTAAAGTTATACACTGATATCAGGGGCGATAACAGTGTTACATTAAAATGTTAACGGACATTACTATTATTCTCTGCATTTATATTTTTGGATGTGCAATGATCAGACTTGAAATCTGTCGAAAATATATTTTTTTCAGGTGAATAAATAATTAAATAGTATAAATAATTAAACAATATCATGCCTCATTTGTATATGAAAATAGCCTGATACCACCGCGCCTCACTATCAAAAAAAAACATTATTAAATGATTGTATATGTATAGCAAGCACTCGTAATTGTTAGATCTGGTGGAAGAGTGACACAATTATACACTTATTTAATTCCTATAAAGAACAGTTTGTGCCTATTGAGTGGGCATGTACCTTTAACTCCATAATTAGATCATCAATCGAATGGATCGGAGCAATATGGGGCTAATTACACAACGGAGTTTCAAATATTTCAACAAGTGCAAAAAGCTCTGTAATTAAAGTGGAACCTCTATAAACTGTCATTCAGGCATACACAAGGTGTATGATCACGTGGTACTAACAACAACAACAAGTACTGAAACTTCCAGAATCCATCCGATTGAAAGTACGTATTCTTTTATATTGTCCTTATTACGTAACGGATTTTGATGACATATGGCGCATCAAACGCGTCTTGTTAATCTGCATGTGGTGGTCTCTGTATTTTCGCCAAAATTTCTGTCGTTTTTTCGAAGAATCGATTTCTATTCTATTCTTTGCAAAAACGACATAAGTCTGTGCCAAACTCCCTGGACCACCAAATGCAGCTCATGAAGTCGCGTTTGCTGCGCCATATTTCATTTAATTCCGTTGCATATTAAGGAAAATATCAAATAATACTTACTTTGGAGTGGGCGACGTTGTTGTTGTTGTAACCACATGATCATGTACCTTGATATAGCCACGACTATGACATTCGTGTGTAGTCATGAACAAATATTATTTTATCCCGTCAACACAGTGCCGTGAAACATTTTTGATATCCTGCCAATACGACCTAATCACTGCGTATGAATATGTGCGGTGGATGGGGCTATTTGATTTGCATTTAAAAGCCATTTGTAGGTGTTGACGAGATAAATAGCATAGTAGGTTAGTGCCATGAATGAGAAAAATATCTGGCGCGGCACGGAAACGGGATGTGCTCGGCAGAGCCTCGCCCATCCCGTTTCCTGAGCCTTGCCAGATATAATTAACCACTCACGGCACTAACCTACTATTCTCTATATCGGAGAAACAGGAGACAAGCGATGTATGTGTTTTGTACCAGGCTAGTGTCTTTTGATATTAAGTTCATCAGGCAAGGCTAGGAAACGCGTAGGAATTCCGAGGCTTGCCGAGGAATTCCTACCATTTCCGAGCCGAGCCTGATAAACTTGATATCAAAATACACTAGCCTGGTATTCTATTTATCAGGTAACGTTTTAGGCTCAAAAATGACATTAGATGACGTCGTATTCAATGGACAGAACGCGGACTTGTTTACGTTGCGTCATTACACTGACGTCATTCGGTAACGTCACGTGACGTCATACGACCAATGGAACGTCAGTTTTCACTTTGTTGTAACCCGGATGTTGATATCAGATCAATGCGTGATACAACAATATGTTATCAGTCAGTACGTATTATGTCAATACAGGGCAGGTTACCTGATAAATTGTGTAACTGGTGTCAGACATTGACGAAATGTTCATCTAGCAAATGTGGATTACCGCATGAAAATTTCATGCTTTTTCGAAGTTATTTACAGACTAGACGGTCGTTTCTGCATGTCGCGCCCGTCGAGGCTTTGATAGTATGCCGAAAAGCTTTAACCAAAAACTTAACACGGGCACACGTACAGATACGCCAATGTGCCGACTATATCGCGCTGCCCGCAAGCGGCCGTGACAAAAACATAACCGTTTCAGGGATTCCGCTGGCGATCGCCACTTTCACAATTGGCGATAAAAATAAACAATTGGCGATAAAAAATTACAATTTTCGAAAAAAAATAAAAAAAACATAAACAAACAATTTTTTGGAAAATTGTAATTTTTTATCGCCAATTGTTTTGTTTTTTTTGAAGTGGCGATTTTTTTATTTTCCACAGCGGAATCCCTGCGTTTCTGTACATATGTTTCATACAAATTCACACTATTTCTTAGGCAAAGAACGCATGGCTTGTGTCAAATAACAACCACACCAGCAACATTAAACTGCCTGATATTTTTTCGGCCGTCCGGCTTACATTGTGTCCACTAGACTTCAGTCAGCCTGTAACATATTCTATGGTAAATAACTGTTTGGGTTTAACGGCCTATCAACAGCTAAGGTCATTTAAAGCAGGGTCAATGGGTTTAGTACTAAATCCCATATATTACCTGTACAAGTACATGTACATGTTCAAGTACATGTACAAATGGGGCGAAAATCCCAAAATCAGAACTTCAACTAAATATTTGCAATAAACATGTCGAGCCAGCCGAGGCCTTTGTGGTCTCAGTGCGTATTTATTTGAAGTTTGATGCCCAATAAGTATACAAAGTTTCAAGCAAATCTGACTTACGGTTACAGAGATAGTAGGTATGTGAAAACTTTAACGCACATTTTAACAGAAACTTTAACGCAAACTTCTAAGTCATTTGACCTTGACATAGGGGCACAGGGGCCGCATGAGTGGGACACATAATGAATATATGGATGACGACTAATAAGCATATGAAGTTTCATGTCAATGTGACTTACGACTGCAGAGATATAAGGTATTTAACAGCTTTAACGCAGATTTCGGAACGCAAACTTCTAAGTCATTTGACCTTGGCCTTGGGCACAGGGGCAGCATGAATATATGGATGATGACTAATAAGCATATGAAGTTTCAAGTCAATGTGACTTGGGACTACAGAGATATAAGGACGGATGCACGGACGCACGCACGGACGGACGGACGCACGGACATCCGGACGTCATTGTGATCACTATGTCTGGCTTTACGCAAGCTGGCTCGACAAAAACTATATGTTAAGCCCTGAAATCAGAATAATCTTGATCTGATGCCAGGTCCTCGCCACACAAAAATCACTTGGCCCCCTCCCAAAAGCAGTAGGATCAGTAATAATATTACTACTTTCATAATGGGCAATAACCCAATTCAACTCCCAGGTAACAAAAGAGCCAAAGATAAAAACGAACCTGAGGGCTAAACCAGTAAAATCGTGATTCCTACCGTTAATGTACGCCTTCACCTTCGACCGACCAAACACCCACGGTAAATAACGAAGCGGTGTCCAAAGTTTCCACTGCACTTCGACCGATCTGCAACACGTTTTTCATTTGATAGTTTCGCTGTTCCAATTTGGGACCACGAAAACTCGGCCAGACAATAACTGTAATGTATTGGCGTTCAGTTTTAGAGTTCTTCCATAACGTTTCATTAGACGTATGGATATTGACGGCATATTATCTGTCGGCTGGAATACGGACCACAATACACAATCATTTGGAAATTTTGGCAGACCGGATGAAACGGACCTTACATAATAGGATACGGTCTCGTTCGTCCCAATGAGTGTTCGCCCCTGATACTGTTCGTACCAATGATTGTTCGACGCGTGACGATTCGCCCGGGGCGGTTCATCCCACCATTGGGACTAAAGTGAAATGAATGGGTTTAGCGTCCTAGCAACAGCTAATGTAATATAAGGACGGGACCGCAGTTTAAAGCCGCATCCGACAGACCAGTGAGATGTGAATAGTATGTAAGTATTTCTCCCGGATATGGTGATGACTCGCAACATCCGGTATTAAAGAAGAATGCTATATCCCCTAGGCCACGGTCCATCTCTACCATTGGGGCGAACAATCCCGGGCGAATGGTTCGGGGGTAAACTGTCATTGTGAAGAAAATGTCCGGTACCACAGAATTAATAAACACTCAGTTTGGAATATTTCGGGAACCCGATATAACGGACCTTATAGAATACACTCAGTTGGAACATGTCGGGAACTGTTTTCAATGGTTAAACGTGATACATTTAAATCCACGACATCCTTTTCTGATTAAAGAAACGAAAACGATGTGTAAACGATAGGCAATCGTTTGTTTGTGGAACAGGAACAAATACGGGCTGTACAAGCTGATCTGAGTCAATTTTGTTCAATTTACAACGACGCCAAATCGAATCATTGCGCATGCTCAGGTCATTTAAAGGCAGAATTGGCTGGCAGACAAGCTGTCGCTCAATTATATCCGTGATTGGCGGCTAAGCATGGTTTATTGCATGTAGTAACGCATTTAGCTCGTAGTGTATTAAACCGACATTATCGCCGATTCCGGAAAATGCCAACCGTGTATTCGGCAGTTGCCGTAAACTACGTAGGAAATCAGCGAAAGTTTTTGTTCTTTCAAGAAACGACAATTGTGACGTGTGATATGAACGTTATCCTGTTTCCGGAAAATGTTTTGTCAATGTTTCAGTAAACCACGTGAAAAATTGGCGAAAATCGTAACTTTCGTCGGCAGTTTCCGTAAATTACGTCGGAATATGATGATGAAAATTGTTCTCTAAATGCCCAAAATATGACTGTAACGAAATTGTTCTATACATCTAACAAATGGAATTATCTCATGACGTTACCCATATGGTGTTTTAAAACAGTTTATTGCATTTTCCGGCACAGACAATAACAGTAGAGCGATGTAATGAGATTCGTCTTCATTCATTTGCTGACGTAAAGTGTGTGTAGACTAAGCGACGTGTTCGCTAATTAAAACGCCAGGGCCTGGTTGTTCAAAACATCCGTTAGCTTAACGGACTGTTAAATCCTTAACTGAATGGTTAAAATCTCTGTTTTAACAGAGATTTTAACCATTCAGTTAAGGATTTAACAGTCCGTTAAGGATTTAACAGTCCGTTAAGCTAACTGGTGTTTTGAACAACCGGGCCCAGACTTTAAAACCTATCGCACTATATAGTAAGGACCGATTATCAGAATCACGGGGAACTTTTCGCTTAACCCTTATACTACGGGAATTAATCTTGAAGTCTCGCTTCGCGACTTTGCAATCTCGAGATTTCGCATTCTCGCGAACTTAGTGAACAGTTTCATCTGGATCAATTAACCAGATGACAGCGGCCCGCATGTCGAGCCCGCCGAGGCATTTGACCTTGACCTTGGGCACAGGGGCCGCATGAGTGGGACACAGCATGAATATATGGATGATGACTAATAAGCATATGCAGTTTCAAGTCAATGTGACTTAGTACTGCAGAGATATAAGGTATTTAAAAACTTTAAGGCAGATTTCGGACGGACGGACGCACGGATGCACGGACGGACGCACGGACGCACGGACGTCATTGTGATCACTAGGTCTCGCTTTCCGCAAGCGGGCTCGACAAAATTGAATTTGAAGTGTGCGATTTCTTTATTGTATGCATTATGTATTGGCCTGAGAGCTATTTTAGACCGTTAACTTTTTGCATAAATCATTGTATATATGGCTATTTAACATTCCCAACAGCAGACGACGTGGACCTTCCTGTAAAAAATGCACATATTTACACTATTTTTATGACTGTTATTTACTTTTCATGTTTATTCATTTCTATGTTCATTTTCTTTGTCTATCGTTTTAGTTAGGTGTTGTTATCTTTCTCATTCTCGTATTTCTTTTTTTTGTTTTCTGTTGTTTGGTTTTGTTTTTTTTTTAGCTGAAATCTAGCACAACCCCTTTCTCTATATTATTACCAAAAATCCGTAAAGATAATACACACTTGAATTGTATCTGCCATTAGTGCATCCAATGGGCCTCAGGCTGACATGGGAAATTTGCGTGGTTTTTTTATTTGTAAGTGTTGTATCCGCCTGGGACCCTAATTACCTTGTTCAAGGAGAGCAACTCTATAAGATAGCAATATTTCGTTACAATCCTCTTTCCACTGCTTGCATACATACCGAAAATGATGTAATTATTATTTAACTAGAAATGTGGCCTGTCGGCACACGAATGCCCCGAACGCACCAAGTCTGTGACCTTGACCCTATGCTTAGCGGGGTTTGTCACAGGGTGGCAGAGGATCATTGGAACAATGCGTGTGTGAAATGTGAAGCAGATCCGAGCAAGGAAACATAAATTATAAGCCATTTACCCTTGAAATTTCATTAGAATTGCGTCCTCCGGACTCAATTCTAACGAAATTCCAACACATATTTATTAATGATATTTATTGGGAGAAATAAAATCAACTATAATGAATTGTAACCTGCTATTTTTGAACTATTTATAGCCCACAAATTTCCCAGCATGCAAGTCCAGACGTCACGTGATAGAGCTCGATACTAGAACAAAGAACGATAACCATTACTTAATCATTTCATAATTACCTTCCATGAATTATTAACCAGTCATGATACACTTACCGTGTATGGTAAGATAATCCAGCCGAGTGTCTATGTCGCCGGCGTTGAAAGTCCATTTTATACCAGAATAAAAGTAGATATAACAACAGCGGGACTATACACCAGTCAGTATGCCATCATTCCAGTTCAGAGGAAGTATGTAGATCAAATTTAGCAAGGTGGTCCTTTTTTTTGCTCTATTTTAGGGTCCCAATTTGCTCTAAGGCCTTGAATACCCGCGGACCGAGCCGCTATATGGCACACCTGGGTAGAAGCAGCTGGTAGAGAGGGAACTACAATAGATTTCATAATATCCAGTGCCGGAATCGAAGATCGAACCAGAGCCGACGGAGTGACAGTCGGAGGTCGTAACCTGTCGGCTACAATTCCTCTCTTGCACAGTGGTCAGACGTCATGTTGGGACGAATCACTCGGCCTTGGACAAAACGCCACATACAACAATAATATCTAGATATTGTTGTTGTAGGTGGCATTTTGTGAAAAAATAACTCGGGCCGATAAATTATTGTTGTAGCCTGTAGGTGGCGTTTTCTCCCAGGCCGAGTGATTTATTCGCCCTAGCACGAGTTCGGACCTCTGCGAATTTTATTGCCACTTATTGCACAATTAGTCGGTTGTACTTTACAAGAATCAAGAGTCTTTGCGGGCTATTATACGGGTGTATACGTCACGCGATACTGTAACTGATGGTCCAGGAGCCAGTTTGATAAAGTCAAAATACCCACAGGCACTTTGTGGTATGAACGACAAAAACCTCTTTAAATCCTGCTCAGTTTAACTCTCAGTGATATTAAATATCTAGAAGGTAGGGCACTCGTCATCTTTGCAACCAACGGATACAAAGATGGCGAGTGTCCTACCTTGTAGATATTTAATATCAGAGTAAAAATGGGTATGATTTAAAAAGGCGTTCTCGTTCATACCACAAAGTGCCTGTGCAAATACCCTGTAAACTAGAAATGGACGCTTGTCGACAAGCGCATGTGTATCCCCCTCCCCAGATACACAAGTAGTTTGAAAAAAGGGTGTTCGAGTTATGCTCCGGAGACAAAATCAGTGACGGAAAAAACAAAGGGAGATAACTAAAAAATTAGTGATGCAAGAGTTGTCATTCTTGCGTGACACACCTCTAGGGCTGTGGTCTATGCATGTGTGAAGTTTCATGAAAATATTCCAAAGGGTGTTCGAGTTATGCTCCGGACACGAAATCAGTGCACGAAACAAAGTTGTCATTCTTACGTGGATCGTCTTCTATGCATGTGTGAAGTTTAATAAACTAGAAAATGAGTTCATAGAACACGGATGTCCCACATATCGCTTTGATAATAAATGAGGCCAAATTCCAAGTCAAAATTTTCTTTTACCTGAGCGTTAAAGTTTTTGAAGCACCAAGTATGTCACCTTGACCCTGGGCTTGGCGGGGGCAGGACGAACGTGGATTTGGCACAGGGCGGTAGAGGACCATTAGAGCAACGCGTATATGAAATATGAAGTTGATCCGTGAATGGAAAGAAAAATTATAAGATATTTACCTGAGCATTAAAGTTTTTGAAGCACCAAGTATGTGACCTTGACCCTGGGATTGGCGGGGGCAGGACGAACGTGGATTTGGCACAGGGCGGTAGAGGACCATTAGAGCAATGCGTATATGAAATATGAAGATGGTCATGAAAGGAAACAGAAATTATAAGATATTTACCCGAGCGTTAAAGTTTTTGAAGCACTAAGTATGTGACCTTGACCCTGGGCTTGGCGGGGGCAGGACGAACGTGGATTTGGCACAGGGCGGTAGAGGACCATTAGAGCAACGCGTATATGAAATATGAAGTTGATCCGTTAAAGAAAACAGAAATTATAAGATATTTACCCGAGCGTTAAAGTGTTTGAAGCACCAAGTATGTGACCTTGACCCTGGGCCTGGCGGGGGCAGGACGAACGTGGATTTGGCACAGGGCGGTAGTGAACCAGCAGAGCAATGTGTATATGAAATATGAAGCAGATCGGTCGAAGGATGAAGAAATTATGAGACATTTACCCGAGTGTTAATGTTTTGTGACGGACGGACGGACGGGAGGACGGGACGCACGTTCCTACGAATGAATACTTGTTGGGTTTTTACTGTATAAAATACCCAACAAGAGTACCCAACACTATCCTAACCCTACCCAATAAGATCCCCGTACGCTTACAACAAGTACCCATTCGTGTGAGCGGACGGACGGACGGACGGACGGACAAGGGTAACACTAAATGCCCCCTCCACTATCGTGGTGGGGCATGAAAATATTCCAAAGGGTGTTCGAGTTATGCTCTGGATACAAAATCAGAGCACGAAACAACAAAGGGAGATAAGTAAACAAGAATTCCGCGGAATCAGATGCCTCGCCTTGTCCCGCCTTGTCCCGCCTTGACCTCGAGCCTGGGCCCGAAAGCAATTTTCACTGGCCCGAACATATTATACAATTATTGACTAGTGAGCCATAGCATATCAGATTATATTCTATGGCTCACTAGTCAATAATAGTTTTATTATATGATAATAGTCTGTATATAGCATATGTACCTGTATAAATTACCTGTAATAAGTTAGTGGTCAGTTAAAAAATTGAAAAAAAATGGAAAAAAAAAAATGGAAAAAAAAAATTAAATTTAAAAAAATAAAAGAATAATGCTCCCTACTGGAGCCCAGAATGTTTTTTAATAGTCCTATATTTATCTACATATCATATATACACAGGTCCACATATTGCCACAATATTTTCAACACAGTTTACGGAAATGTAATATAATCATTTACCTGTATACATTACCTGTAAGTGGTCAGTGGTCAGTTGCACATGCTAGCACATGCACAGGTCTGTATATAGCACTTACGACCTTATGCTACTAGACAAAAATTGAAAAATAATTTGAAAAACAAATGAAAAAAAAAAAATGAATAAAAAAAGTTTAAAAATAATAATGCTTGCTACTGGAGCCCAGAATTTTTTTTTAATAGTCCTATATTTATCTACATATATCTGCACAGGTCCACATGCCACAATATTTTGAACACAGTTTACGGAAATGTAATATCCAATGTAGTAATTTACCTGTATAAATTACCTCTGGTCAAGACTGGACATTTGCACATGCTAGCACATGCAGCACATGGACAGGTGAATGGTTCTCCCAGTCTATATTGTTCTCTCTACAGGTAAGGTGTACAGAGCACACGAGAAAAGGTGTACAGAGCAGACGAGAAAACGGGTCTTCGTGCATTATTGTCCAGTTTGTAGAGTGCGCAAAACAAAAAAGGGAGATAACTCAAAAATTAGCTACGCATTCTTGCGCGCTACACACCTCCGGGTCGTGGTCTATGCATGTGTGAAGTTTCATGAAAATATTCCAAAGGGTGGTCGAGTTATGCTCCGGACAGGAAATCAGTGCGCGAAAACCAAAAATGGAGATAACTAAAAAATTAGCTATGCAAGAGTTGTCATTCTTGTGCACGACACACCTTCGGTTCGTGGTCTAATTGAATGTGTGAAGTTTCATAAAAATATTCCAAAGGGTGGTCGAGTTATGGTCAATCAGTGCGCGAAACAAAAAAGGGAGATAACTCAAAAATTAGCTATGCAAGAGTTGTCATTCTTGTGCGCGACACACCTTCGGGTCGTGGTCTATGCATGTGTGAAGATTCATGAAAATATTCCAAAGGGTGGTGGAGTTATGCTCCGGACACGAAATCAGTGCGAGAAACAAAAAAGAGAGATAACTAAAAAATTAGCTATGCAAGAGTTGTCATTCTTGTGCGCGACACACCTTCGGGTCGTGGTCTATGCATGTGTGAAGTTTCATGAAAATATTCCAAAGGGTGGTCGAGTTATGCTCCGGACAAGAAGTGTCTGCGTCCGCGTCCGCGGACGCGGACGCGGCGCGCTGTCAAATCCATAGTATCCCCCGACGGAGTCCGGGGGATACAATAACATATAGTATTGTCTGCCAATGACATCGTCCTCAAAGCTACAACCGTTCGAAGTTGCTTGGAGAAAATTAAATATGGCGGAACATAGGATCATCAGGACAACGTCATTAGACGATGTAAGTTTCCAGCTACATTGTATATATATCGGTAAATACTGGAACCAGTTTGATACCATAAATCGACTATATGGAAGCGTCCTGGTGCCGAGACTGACATATTTGCATCTCCTAATTAGGAGATGCTAGTCCTAATTAGGAGATAGTATCTCCTACTTAGGAGACAATAAGTCCTAATTAGGAGATACTATCTCCTAATTAGGACTTAGTATATCCTAATTATGAGATAATATCACAGTATTAGGACTTAATATCTCCAAATTATGATTTATATCTCCTAATTAGTACGTAGTATCTCCTCATTTCAGCATCTGGCACGAGGACGCGTCCATAGATAATCGCACTGCGCAGACGCCAATCAATTCGGGTTAACCTTATTCATACCTATGCGTCAATTTGAATTACAACACATATGGGAATAGGGTGAGAGAATCCAGACGAGTGTCCATGTCACCGGCGCTGAAAGTCCATTTTATATAACTTAATTTGGGGCGTCCACTGGCATACATTTGCCAGACAAACGGCGAGGTGATTGTCATAGAAGAAAATGGGACTTATTATATAATAGGACTGAATGGCCTTTTTGTGGAATTTATCGGGATATAAACTTGGAAAAGTCGCGGGAATACTGGACGAAGGCCGGAAGGCCTCGTCCAGTATTCCCGCGACTTCTTCAAGTTTATATCCCCGATAAATTCCACAAAAAGGCCATTCAGTCCAGTATTCCCGCGACTTTCCAAGTTTATATCCCCGATAAATTTCACAAAAATGGCATTCATTCCTTATAATTCCAGCATTTGAAATAAATTCATCAAGACAAGGTGTTTATTTTCCGTTTTCTTAAGAATTATTTTAACTGCGCCTCACGGTTACGGGAAGTAGTTCGGCATGGGAGTTTACTGGGATATAAATTTTGGACAGAGACTTGCTACGGGCCAATCAAATGTTAGGGAATTGTGTAAATATGTTTATGCTGCCATTATTTGTTTTTGTTTGTTGGGGTTTAATGGCCTATCAACAGATGAGGTCATTTAAGGCCGGGTCAATGGGTTTAGTACCAAATCCCATATATTTAATGTACAAATGGGGGTGGATCCGAAAATCCTTGTATTTGTGACCAGTCTTGGACCCGAGTTTGACTGGAGGAAAGAGGTTTAGAGATTATGTGGCGCTTCATGGGCCCGTTTCACTAAACTTCATACAGGGCTCCAGATAAGGAATTAGTAATTGAGTATTGTCACTCCATCATTTCTGAAGCAATTGGGTATTTCAAAATGTTAATTGTGTAAAATAGAATCACACTACTGTTTACACATCAGCAGACCGCACTTATTGAATAGTTTGCTTCTAAATGAAGACACATCTTGGTATTTCATCAGAATTGCCTCCTTGCTAATGAAATACCAAGAGGTGGTTTCATGGAAAAATAAGAAAATATGCTATGTTTGTGGTCTGTTTATTGTTTTCTGTAGCATGATAAAGATACCACAAATGTTTCATTGCTTTTTGATACCAAGAAGACAATTCTAATGACATGCCAAGACTTGTTTTCATTTCGAAGCAAAATATTCAATAATTGCTGTCTACAGTAGTGTGATTTTATTTTACCCAATTAAAATTTTGAAATACACAATTGCTTCCGATGTGATAGAGTGACAATACTCAATTACTAATTCCTTATCTGGAGCGCTGTACTTGTGTCACTATTCCACCAGTTCTAAAAATTACACGAGTGTCCGCTATACAGATATAATCATTTAGTAATATTTAGTTTACTGATAGTGACGCGCGGTGGTATCAGGCTATTTTCATATGCAAATGTGACACGGTATTTTTTAATTCGTTATGCTAATTAAATGTGTCACCTGAACAAATTATATTTTCGACATATTATAAAGTATGATAAATGCACATCAAAAAATAAATCATGACAGAGAATAAATAGTAATGTCCGTTAACATTTTAAGGAAAGACCTTTATCGCCTCTGATATCAGTGTGGAATGCTACGTCTGATATAAAATGTATAATAATGTCAATCAATACGTGGGGAAATGGTGTATGAATGTGTATTGCCTGAAAATGTCTCAGATGTAGTTCATTAAATGCTACCATTTTCAACCTACACACAGCGACCATTAAGTCTGAACCATCGCACCAAAGAGTTCTCTTATTCGCCAAGTAAAACCAGTGCTGCCGTCAATTTTAGTTTTGCACTTACGAACTTCTTAGTCGTACGAAGTATAGTAAAACGGGCTCGGTGCCCGTTTCACTAAACTTCGTACGACTAAGAAGTTCGTAAGTGCAAAATTGTAATCCACAATAATATTTGTTCTGACAGTAGATTTTGGAAAATCTTTCGTGGATGTGTTCCATTTAATGACATGAACAAAATGGTAGCATTAGAGAAACACGTTAATGTGGGAAGAAAATTCATAGAAATCTAATGATCGTACGAAGTTTAGTGAAACGTCCTCCTGGGGCCCGTTCACAAAACTTCCTACAATAAAAATGTTCGTACGAAGAGTTCTATGAATTTGCTTCACAGATTAATGTGATTCATTAATGCTACCGTGTTAAACCAACACACAGCGACCATTAAGTCTGGACCATTGCACCAAATAGTTCTCTTAATCGCCTAGTAAAGCCAGTGCTGCCGTCAATTTTAGTTTTGCACTTACGAACTTCTTAGTCGTACGAAGTTTAGTGAAACGGGCCCCCGGAGCCCGTTTCACTAAACTTCGTACGACTAAGATGTTCGTAAGTGCAAAATTGTAATCCACAATAACATTTGTTCTGACAGTCGATTTTGGAAAATCTTTCTGCGAAGTTTAGTGAAACGTGCTCCTGCGGCCCGTTTCACTAAACTTCGTACGATAACAAGAGCTGTAAGAGAACAGCATAGCTCGACTACGCGGGTTGTCGATGTACACATAGCTTGACAAACAAGGTGGCTGCGGCCTGCATAAAAACCTTAACCAAGGTTGACTAAAAACCTTAACCAAGGGAACTTAAGTAAGTAATTCAAGGTTAAATGTAGGTCAATGTCAGATATAGGTCAGGGGTTATTGATGTACATCACTAGGAGATGAAGTTTTCCAAGTATGGTTGTTGTAGGCCCAGGAGTATTCCATATATTAGCTTGACTAAAAACCTTAACCAAGGGGAAATAACTAAGTAATCCAAGGATAAAAGTAGGTTAAGGTCAAATATAGGTCAGTGATTATTGATGTACATCACTAGGAGATGAAGTTGTCCAAGTATGGTTGATGTAGGCCCAGGAGTATTCCATATATTAGCTTGACTAAAAACCTTAACCAAGGGGAAATAACTAAGTAATCCAAGGATAAAAGTAGGTCAAGGTCAAATATAGGTCAGTGATTATTGATGTACATCACTAGGAGATGAAGTTGTCCAAGTATGGTTGATGTAGGCCCAGGAGTATTCCATATACAAGCTTGACTATAAACATTAACCAAGTAATGCAAGGTTAAATGTAGGTGAAGGTAAAATATAGGTCAGGGGTTATTGATGTACATCCCTATGAGAAAACGTTATCCACGTATGGTGTCTGTATGTACAATAGTGTTCCATATACAAGCCTGACCAAAAACCTTAACCAAGGTTGACTAAAAACCTTAACCAAGGGGAATTAACTAAGTAATTCAAGGTTAAATGTAGGTCAAGGTAAAATATAGGTCAGGGGTTATTGATGTACATCACTAGGAGATGAAGTTCTCCAAGTATGGTTGGTGTAGGGCCAGGAGTATTCCATCTACAAGCTTGACTAAACAAGAGCTGTAGGAGAACAGCATAGCTCGACTACGAGGGTTGTCGATGTACACATAGCTTGACAAAGAAGGTGGCTGCGGCCTGCATAAAAACCTTAACCAAGGTTGACTAAAAACATTAACCAAGGGAAATTAAGTAAGTAATTCAAGGTTAAATGTAGGTCAATGTCAGATATAGGTCAGGGGTTATTGATGTACATCACTAGGAGATAAAGTTTTCCAAGTATGGTTGCTGTAGGCCCAGGAGTATTCCATATACAAGCTTGAGTAAAAACAGTAACCAATGGGAGATAACTAAGTAATCCAAGGATAAAAGTAGGTCAAGGTCAAATATAGGTCAGGGATTATTGATGTACATCACTAGGAGATGAAGTTGTCCAAGTATGGTTGATGTAGGCCCAGAAGTATTCCATATACAAGCTTGAATATAAACATTAATCAAGTAATTCAAGGTTAAATGTAGGTGAAGGTAAAATAAAGGTCAGGGGTTATTGATGTACATCCCTATGAGAAAAAGTTATCCAACTATGGTGTCTGTATGCACAATAGTATTCCATCTACAAGCTTGACTAAAAACCTTAACCAAGGTTGAGTAAAAACCTCAACCAAGGGGAATTAAGTAAGTAATTTAAGGTTAAATGTAGGTCAAGGTCAAATATAGGTCAGGGGTTGTTGATGTACATCACTAGGAGATGAAGTTGTCCAAGTATGGTTGGTGTAGGGACATGAGTATTCCATCTACAAGCTTGACTAAAAACCGTAACCAAAGAGAATTAAGTAAGTAATTCAAGAGGAAATGTAGGTCAAGGTGAAATATAGATCAGGGGTTATTGATGTACATCACTATGAGAAAAGGTTGTCCAAGTATGGTGTCTGTATGCACAATAGTATTCCATGTTTAAGCTTGAGTAAAAAGCTTAACCAAGGTCGAGTAAAAACCTTAACCAAGGGGAATTAAGTAAGTAATTCAAGGTTAAATGTAGGTCAAGGTCAAATATAGGTCAGGGGTTGTTGATGTACATCACTAGGAGATGAAGTTGTCCAAGTATGGTGGGTGTAGGGCCAGTAGTATTCCATATAGAAGGTTGACTAAAAACCTTAACCAAAAGGAATTAAGTAAGTAATTGAAGAGGAAATGTAGGTCAAGGTCAAATATAGATCAGGGGTTATTGATGTACATACCTATGAGAAAAGGTTGTCGAAGTATGGTGTCTGGATGCACAATAGTATTCAATGCACAAGCTTGAAAAAATACCTTAACCAAGGTTGACTAAAAACCTTAACAAGGGGAATTAAGTAAGTAATTCAAGAGGAAATGTAGGTCAAGGTCAAATATAGATGAGGGGTTATTGATGTGCATCATTAGGAGATGAAGTTGTCCAAGTATGGTGGGTGTAGGGCCAGTAGTATTGCATATACAAGCTTGACTAAAAACATTAACCAAGGTTGACTAAAAACCTTAACCAAGGGGAATTAACCAAGTAATTCAAGAGGAAATGTAGGTCAAGGTCAAATATAGATCAGGGGTTATTGATGTACATCACTAGGAGATGAAGTTGTCCAAGTATGGTGGGTGTAGGGCCAGTAGTATTCCATATACAAACTTGACTAAAAACCTTAACGACGCCGACGCAGACGCCGATGCCGGGTGACAACATAAGCTCTACTTATTCTTCGAATAGTCGAGCTAAAAACTTAACCAAGGGGAATTAACTAAGTAATTGAAGAGGAAATGTAGGTGAAGGTAAAATATAGATCAGGGGTTATTAATGTACATCCCTATGAGAAAAGGTTGTCCAAGTATGGTGTCTGTATGCACAATAGTATTCCATGTACAAGCTTGACTAAAAACCTTAACCAAGGTTGACAAAAACCCTTAACCAAGGGGAATTAACTAAGTAATTCAAGAGGAAATGTAGGTCAAGGTCAAATATAGATCAGGGGCTGTTGATGTACATCACTAGGAGATGAAGTTGTCCAAGTATTGGTGGGTGTAGGGCCAGTAGTATTACATATACAACCTTGACTAAAAACCTTAACCAAGGGGAATTAACTAAGTAATTCAAGAGGTAATGTAGGTCAAGGTGAAATATAGATCAGGGGTTATTGATGTACATCCCCATGAGAAAATGTTGTCCAAGTATGGTGTCTGTATGTACAATAGTATTCCATGTACAATCTGGACTAAAAACCTTAACCAAGGTTGACTAAAAACATTAACCAAGGGGAATTAACTAAGTAATTCAAGAGGAAATGTAGGTCAAGGTCAAATATAGGTCAGGGGTTATTGATGTACATCACTAGGAGATGAAGTTGTCCAAGTATGGTGGGTGTAGGGCCAGTAGTATTCCATATACAAGGTTGACTAAAAACCTTAACCAAGGCGTGACGGTGACGCCGACGCCGGGTGACAACATAAGCTCTAACTATTCTTCGAATAGTCGAGCTAAAAATGTTCGTAAGAAGATTTCTATGAATTTGCTTCACGATTCATTAATGCTACCGTTTTCAACCTACACACAGCGACCATTAAGTCTGGACCATTGCACCAAATAGTTCTCTTAATCGCATAGTAAAGCCAGTGCTGCCGTCAATTTTAGTTACGAACTTATGAACTTCTTAGTCGTACGAAGTTTAGTGAAATGAGCTCATGGTCTGTAGGACTTTCACGAGAAGAAGAGCTGTTTGTGTGTACGTAGGAATATGTGCGATTCTTTCATGAACAAATCAATTATAGAAACTGTGATATGTTCTATAAATGACGCAGACAGTTAACGAAATATGTATATCAAATGCGGCATAGAATGTTGACGAAGTGTTCAGTATGAACATTTGGTCAGCTTTCGACGTGGACGATATATTTTATGAGTTATCAGACTATCTTCCTTAGATACAAAATCCAAGGTGCATGATCACGTGGTTACAACAACAACAACGTCGCCCACTCCAAAGTAAGTATTATTTGATATTTTCCTTAATATGTAACGGATATTAATGAAATATGGCGCAGCAAACGCGTCTTCGTGAGCTGCATTTGGTGGTCCAGGGAGTTCGGCATAGACTTGTGTCGTTTTGCGATGAATCGATTTCCGTGTCGGTAGACACGGAAATCGATTGCTCGCAAAAACGACAGACGTTTGGGCGAAAATACAAAGACCACCAAATGCAGCTTAACAAGACGCGTTTGATGCGCCATATTTCATCAAAATCAGTTCCATATTAAGGAAAAATATCAAATAATACTTACTTGGAGTGGGCGACGTTGTTGTTGTTCGTTACGTAATAAAGACAATATAAAAGAATATGTACTTTGAATCAAATGGATTCTGGAAGTTTCAGTACTTGTTGTTGTTAGTACCACGTGATCATACACCTTGATATCGCATTACTTGTCACAAACATAACAAAGGACAGCAATTCAATACAATGTATGGGAGTCACTACGTTGGGATCTACGCCATATATAACATAATATTAATCCCGACACAAAAAAAATAATCGCAAATTGGCTACATATATCATGGCAACAATACCAGTGCGAACTGCACAATCGATGGTGTTCTGTATCCGTGAAGATCCGACAAAACGGGGCGTATTGTCTCTAAGCCCGGTATAGACCCAGTAGCCGATTTCACCAAAATTTCTAAGCGTACTTATCTTGCTAAGTACACTGTGAGGGAGAAATTTCCAATTTAATGATAAAATTATTATTGTTTATTACACTGAATTTATTACATTATCACAGCCCGTTTGGCTGTGATAATGTAATACATTCTGTGTAATAATTCTGCATACTTTTAATCATCAAATATATGCAGTCGTTAGTTTTATATGAAATTATCCATTTCGGAAAAAATAAATGATTACTCCCTCAAAGTACACTTTGTTAGATAAGTATACTTAGCAACTTCGGTGAAATCGGCTACAGACCACCGCAGTCTGATCAAGAATCACACTATTCACCGTTCTATATGAGGTTTCTATATACGCCAGTGGCTGATAAAACCGGGCTGGCTTAGTTACAATGTAAATTATTAATTTAGTAACCATTGATTGTAACACATCTTATGTTTCAATAGTATTAACCTTTCTTACCAATCCCGATTGTGTTCGGGTACCTCATAATCATAAATGCGATTGTGTTTTGGAAATACGATACATGTAGTATTACTGGGATGTAATTAACAACACTCAAGTCCATCTAAAAGTCTTACTTATTAAGTCAAATTAATTTACAAGTCTATTAAGCTACATGTATTTAAAGTTTCTAAATAAAATTAACCTGAATATTTACTGTAATTCCCTACTTCGCGTTGTGCGTCTATACTTTTTGTTGTTTGTGGCTGTCCCAACGAACCAGCCTTGTATACCCGTGGTCAAGCTCCTCCTACTGATGATCAGCGCCATCTGAATACGTCATCAGCAACCAAAATTATCTAAAGAACTAGGGAGTATCAAAAATAGCATCCAATGGGATTGAAGTAGAATGATGCAATACGTGACATTTGGTAATCATCACTAATGTCATCAATTTGTGAAGGTGCCAGGTCTAATGCGTCGCAAGATAAGCAGGTGGACCAACTGTTTCTCATTGGCCGTTATTTATATGGCTTACTTTACAGAGGTAAACTAACATCACCTCCTGCCATCACTATGTCAATCGTGCAGGTGCATTTACAGTACAACTACCAGATGTTATATGTCGTTCCCATAAAAACACCTCGCAGTCGAAACAAAGATGTCGTCATACAGCATCTATGTGAGAATAGCATACCTCTCAAAACTTAACATCTGCACCTAATTGAGAGTACAATGTTACATTCAAAGCTACAAATAAATCAGTTTTTCTAATACATCATTTCTGCGCAAAACTGAGAACCAATGCCTTTAACAGGAAATAGCTTTACTCATGTAACAGGAAAATATTAGTAATGAGGGACCGTAGTAAGATATCTCCCTTTGAATTTATTTATAGAAATCCCGTCCAACTTGTATATTTTATGGCATTATTGTTTGTAAAAAGGGCGAATGTTGCTTGATTTGTTCTGAAAAGAAGCCACTGTAGTGTTTTCGACCAACGTTGATCCAAATCATCCTACATGTCTGCGCAATCTGCGGGACTGTGTTATTTGTCACATTAGTAGCTTCGGGCCCATCAGTCACTCGACAAGCCCCCCCCCCCCTCCACCCACCCACCCACACACCCACCACCACCACCACCACCGTTCAAAAAGTCTGGTTACGTGCCTGGGGTACGATAATAGAAACATTCCTTAGTGTTTGCCGATAATGGCCAGAGTTGTTCGCGGATGGAAGTCAATTTCCACGCTTATGTCTGTAAGATAACGGCTAAGGGAGTTATCGGTGATTGGTAATGCATTCACAAGACATGATTGTACGATAAGACCATTTTCTGGTCGTCACTGATTGTATTACCGAACACAGATGGGTGTCAATTCAGAATGTTCATCATGTGGGTCCCCAATTTGATAAAAGAGAAAAGATAAAACGTGACCTGTCTGTACGCAAATGCCCCCGTGGCAGATAGGTGAAAATCCGGCAAATTTTGTGTTTGTTTTTTTGTTGTCTGTTTGTTGAGGTTTAACGGCTTATCAACAGTTATGGTTATTTAATGCCGGGTCAATGGGTTTAGTAATCAATCCCATATGTTACCTGTAAAAATTGGTGGAAAATCCCAAAATCAGAACTTAATAAGTACAATAAAAATCTATATATTCAGCCCTGAAATCAGAATAATCCTGATCTGAATCCAGGTCCTCGCCACACCAGAATCACTTACCCCTCCACCCCCCCCCCCCCCCCCCCCCCCACCCCCCCCCCCCCCCCCCCCCCCCCCCCTCCCCCCAAAAGCAGCAGGATCAAAATAACCTACTTCAACTTCCAGGTAATAAAAGAGCAAAAGATAAAAACGTACCTGAGGACCAAACCAGGCAAATCGTGATTCCTATAATGAGGAACCCCTACCGTTAATTTACGCCGTCGCGTTCACCCGACCAACCACCCACCGGCAAACGTCTTTAACCATAGTTGTACTTTACAGGTGTTACATAAGGGGAGGACTATAGAATATGGAAGGTAATATCCGCCATAATTGTATGTGACTTGATGCTTGCGTGCTGATGACATTACAACTTATATTCATGTTATTTCATTCGTCATTTGTATTTATTACATTTGAAATCTGCATGTTGTAATTGCATTTGTCTTTCTTACATGTCCATTCTGCTGATTGCTTTGTTCATTCGTCTTATTTACATTAAAATTATTGATACGTCCTTATTCGTGTCTCTGTTTTATTGCACTAAGCATTTGCAATAGAAAGTAAGGACAAAGCACTTAGCACCTTGAATAAGGCCGAAAGCAGTAAGGACAAAGCCGCAAGAAGTAAGCAACAGGCCACAGTCCGAAAGCGGAAAGCCGCAAGCAGAAAACATCAAGCCACAAGCAGAATGATGCAAGCAATATATGGATTAGTAGTGCGTCATTATAACGTCAGATGGCACTGCTGTCCGCTCAAGTAATTCTCCCTCTAATAAATTATAGTCCGACATCTAGTAGTTTTACTATATACTGTAACCGAATCCCATCCAATAAGGCCAGTCTCTCCTACTTTCACTATTCGTATGGATGTTGTGGAACCTACTTGTACATGACATGCAGCCGGTCTGTACTGATTCTGCATGAATTAAACAATAGGTTCACTTACTCCTAAGAAAGAAAAATCCAACCTCGTCATGTCCCCCAATATTGTTTACATTTTGTATTGGCCACGGAAACTCTGCTTACATCACATGACCAACACCCCCACATATTCCTCAAGTCAAACTGGGTAGTAATGGATCAAGAAACTGTGTCAGTGACCTCAAAACACCCGCACGATTTTGTTCATACTGGCATTTCGCGTTTGCTATAAAAAGTATAATAATGTCAATTAGTACGTCTGGTAATCGTAAATCAATGTTCATTCTGCCAGACAAATGTCAGATTGAAACAATAAAGAAAATCTTATATTATAACCTGGCACGTAGCACTCTAGTTTTAAGGTTAGAGAAATTGAGTATGCAAAAGTAGTCCGGCATAAACAATAGTCCGGGTGTTTTAAGGTCACAGACACAGTTTACTTGCAAATCTTGATAAATTACTACCCAGTTTCACTTGAGGAACATGTTGGGGGTGTTATAACACCAGTTTTCAGCATATTTGAAGCATTTAAAAGAAAACACTGAGCCTGTTGGTCACGAGATGTAAACAGAGTTTCCGTGGCCAAATACTGTAAACAATATTGGGGGACATGACGAGGTTGGTCCCACAACATTCATACGAATAGTGAAAGTAGGAAAGACTGGCTGGGATTCGGTTAAATTATACAGTAAAACTATGTCGTGTCTTTTAACCTAAACATGGCGCAACAGAAAAGGCGGCATCAACCTACATCAACACCGTTGAGGACATGGAACCAATTTAGAGAGCAACGCATTGTAGGACAGGTACCAGCATATTAAATAATTTTAGGGAGAACTATTTTAAGTTTTAGCAGCGCACTTGGCGTCATAATGGTTGTTCCCAAATTACTGTTGCAATTATTATTGTCAAGGGGCGTGGCCTAGCGAGCTGACAAGCGTATCGCAAAACAGCGATGCAATAATCAATAATGAAACTCCGGATGTCACTAAGAATGTAGCATCAAGCCACATGTAGCATGTAATTAAAACGAACGCATTGGTTCAATTGTAACTGTACGAATGAATGAAACATCAAGCCAACTGTGCATGTAAAAAGACAAATATATATTACAACCTAGACGATTTCAAATGCCATAAATACAAATGACGAATAGAATAGCATGGATATGAGTTGTAATTCCATCAGCAGGTAAGCACCAGGCCACATAAAATTGTCATAAATGCAAACGATGAATGCAGCATAGAACGTGTAATGTCATCAGCAAGCAAGCGTCAAGCCACATATAATTTTGGCGGACATTACCTTCCATAATAGAACCCCGCACTGTTCGCCCTCCCCTAGTGTAACCGGAGAGGGAACAGTAGGGGATTCTACACGGCACACAAATTCCCCTGATGGGATATTGGTATTATACAAGGATATGCGTTTTCTAATTTTGCTCCACAGTCAAGTCAAGTAGTGAGGTTGACTTAAGGTAGTAGGTCATAAATAGATACACTTGGCTTAAATGATAATTGGTTCATAAGAGTGATGTGATATATGAATATAACATATGTGAATATTGTCTTGTTACTGTACACTATATGGTACATTGAGTTGCGATCTCCGCCATCTTTGTATGTACAAGCCATCGTACAGTTTCACCACTTCGTGCGTTTGATACATACAGCAAATAATATGACAGTAAACCAAATAAAATTTGGTGCAATAAATCGACAGATATGCCAACGGCGTGCTATAAATATATGCCAGCAAACTATATGCAAAAGACGAGATATATCTCAGAATTTCTCCCATCAATCTCAAAATAAATGTTGATGTGTAAACATTTCAATGTGATGCACAGCCTATTGTTAGTGTACACATTACCCATAGGTAAAGCCATATTTACTCGCATAGTAGGTGAGTAGACACCAGTGACAATACGATCAGGTAACTGCTTACATGTTACTGGATTTGATATCTAATAACAGAGTACAGTAGTGGGTATATATGGTATGTGTTGTGTGGTTTGCCAGGTAAAAGTGATACACTGTGCGATTTTCCGTGTAGGAGTCTATTTATAATGGTGGTTCATGTTGTTAAAAACACAGGCACAAACCTGTCCAGAAAATTGACATATTTTACAGTTTGGTGTAATATAATTGATAGGGAGTCCGTTCTCCTGGCTTTTCAACATGTGATTAGCTACATTATATCATATGTTGAAGTTCTACTTCACATTTTGCGCGTTGTGTCAAACGCCAGAAGAGGTGAAAGTGGCTGATGGCTTGAACACACAAAGATGGCCGAGTTCGCCACTTCATGTGCCGTATAGGATACAGTAACGAGGCAGTGTTCACATATATGTTTACATATATTTTATGACTTTTACGAAGCAATTGTCTTTTAATCAAACGGTGATCAGGTATAATGTGTCCTTAACTGGTCCACAGGACGCACGCGTTAGTTAACAGAATCACGTGGCCTAACCGTGCAGTGAAATATATTCTGTATCTAATAAGGAATTGTGATTATTCTCGGTGCAATTCGACAGGTATATTTTCTGATGAAATAAAATGCTGTTTAAACCAATATAATATATATAAACTTTCTAGCCTCTAGGTTTCGCAAAGACACCAGAATATGTGGGCGGGTCCTACACTGGTCGCAAACTCAAACACGCCCCATGTTCTCATCGCGGGTCGCATTCGATTACAGATGTACAATGGACATTGCAAAGACGACGTCCGACTCAATTATGGACACACATTGCACAGTGACAATACGTCGCGATGGTAATACCCAAACGGCGTCGGAAATAGAACCACGCCGGTAATAGGCTAGTAGCACGTCACATGGGAGGCATGTTACTTTACTTGTGTCGCGACCACAGAGTGGCACGTTACGATCATCATTAAAGGGAACTTAGATAACATTGATTCAGCTTAGAGTGGCTTCGATTAATAGTTCATGCTAGATTATATTACTTTTACAGCCATTCAAATTTGTGCCCATTATTTTAGCTTGTTTGTTTGTTTGTTGGGGTATAACGGCCTATCAACAGCTAATAGTCTTTGGGCCACCAATAACCCCCCCCCCCTCCCCTCCCCCCCCCCCCCACCCCCCCCCCCCCCCCTCCCCCCCCTGTGGTACATAACGCCACTATGATTTTCAAATTCAGTAGTCAATTGTCTGTCATTCCAGAAGGTCTGCCATTAAAAAGCCGCTGAATGAACAAAACATTTTATAAGATGGCCGTCAAAAAAAATTGTTTTGGTTTACAGGACTAGCTTTATCGCCTGTTAACCGGTATTAGGACCGATGATTTACATTTTCTAAATCGTTCTTATCTACTCCCAAATTGAATATAAAACAGTGTGTGATACATTCAAAATCAATTTATTTTACCAAATGGCCGCCATTTTCAAAATGGCCGCTAAAAAGTGTGTTTTTGCGAAAAGTTTGCACTGTAACTGCTGTTAAGTGTTATTGGAACCGCTATTAACATTGTAACTTATACCTTGTAATGCATATCAATATGCATATCAATTATGTAATACATATTGACTTAACAGCATGATATAAATGGTGGAAATTTTCAAAAGCCGCCAAAAAGGGCGTTTTTTCAACAATTGTCTATGTTAACAATTTTCCATGTTAGTTGATGATAAGTGGCATTTGAACCACTTTTTACACCGCAACTTAATGCCATGTGATGGATATCAATATACATGACAATTGCTTAATATAATGTGTGTTTTACGCAGGGGTAAGTTTTCCATATTTGGCAGTCTGTTCTCGATGTAAGATATTCAATAGAAATGACACTTTATAATATAGATTGAATAGCGAACAGCATGTGCCATTATCATACTGTCACATCTGGCGTTACGCTGGTCTCAAATGTATTTCGGTACATTTTGTCAGTCAACGTCACAAATTAGCTGCCAGGTGCAGACTGAAATCTGTTTGTAGAAAGATCTGCCAGCTTCCATGCGCCAATAAAGCAACAAAAACTCAAGACATTTGCAACGCTTGCAAAATCGGTGACACTTACGAGTCCACAGCGAATGTCAAAGGAACTAGTAGCAGAACGGAATGTATTTGGACAGCTCGTTTCCATTGCACTCAGGAACAACATTGACATGGCTAAGGTCTTCAGTTACCCGTTAGGTCCAGTTCCATGGTCGCTTGCAACAGCTGATGGATCACCGGCAAGGACTGATAAAGCGAAATTGATGCACCAACTGGAAGGGCAGACGCATATGGTTTACAGGCCTCCGCTAGAACAGGTGAGCTACATCATTGACGGAAATGCAATTCTACATATGCAAACTGCTTTGCCCAACACATTTGCAGATCTGGCGGAGAGTCTATATCATCAAATGCCGAAAGCAGAACGCGTGGATTTTGTAACAAACACGTACCATCCTCTGTCAATTAAAACCAATGAACGACAACGAAGAGGTACCACAAATACCTACTTGATCAAGGGACCACTGACAAATGTTCCACGTGACTGGAAGCAGTTCCTCTCGAACGATGTCAACAAGACACAATTGTGAAAACTCCTACTTAATGAATGGATGCAAGATAAATACACACACAAGGTGAAGGGAAGAACAATTGTGTTTGTGTGTGAAACCAAATGCGTCAAATTACTAGTATGTATGGCATATCAACACACACTGACGAAATAGAAGAACTGAATTCGTCACAAGAGGAAGCAGACACACGACTGATATTGCATTGTTTGCACCATGCATCGCATTTATCGGAGAACAATACAATTGTTGTCAGATCTCCAGATACCGACGTGTTTGTACTGTTACTCAGGTTTACACAGCTGGTGAAACAGCGTGTGCTGTTTGACACCGGTGTCGGCAACAAACGACGACTGCTTGACATACACGGTATCATTGCTGAGGTTGGTACGCAGCTGTGTTTGGCATTGCCAGCACTTCATGCTTTCGTTCGTCGTGGAAAGGTGACACCGCTAAAACTACTTCAGAAGCACCCAGAATTCACTGATACATTCATGCAGTTGGGTTTGTCCCCTTCTGTAGAACCACAACTCTTCGAAGACCTTGATCACTTTGTGTGTCTGATGTACAGGAGTACTAGTACTAGTATTACAGACATAAACAAACTGCGCATGGAGCTATTCCTGCAAAAGTTCAGTCCCAAGTCAGGAGAGGTGCTGTCAAGTTACAATGGTGCTGATCTTAGCATTCTGCCACCATGCAGGTCATCGTTGTGAATGTATATAATGAGAGCTAATCACCAAACCCTCATTTGGTGCAGCACTGACCAATCGAATGCATGCATACCGCCACCAAATGGCCGTGGGTGGGAGGTCATAAACGGAACACTAGAGTGCAAATGGACAGAGGGGGATTACCTGCCAACTGAAAAGATAGATCTACTGGTAGAAGAAGAGGAAGAAGTGGATACGGTGGATGTTGATGAAACAAATGCCCATGAGCCTGACAGCTTACTAGATAGCATGTTTGATGCGGGTGAAGCATATGACTAGGTTGCTTCTCTTAAGCCGGATTCACTAGATATGTATCTACGATTTGTACAGCATGTTAGGATAATACCTGTTCATGTCAGAAAATATCGAAGAGTTTCGTACCTGATGCCATGGGTATTGACTCCGCCACAGGTGCGATGCTTCCGAACATGATTGAAAATGAATTACTTTGTTGTAACCAACCATACGTGAATCAAGAACAACGAATGCACCGGACACATTATGTAACTGTATGTATGTTTATATATGCTGATATGAATATGCTGATATGAATGATATTGTGTACCATATTTTATTTCATCTGTTATTGTAAATATCGAAATATGTCTTACCTGGTATCGAGGCTTTCAATCCTGAGTGAAAATTAATTACCTTGTTGTATAATCATGCACAAATCAAGAACAATGAAAGCCCTGGACACATTATGTAACTGTATGTGTGTGTGTATATGTGTGTGTGTGTGTGTGTGTGCGCGCGCGCGCGCGCGCGTGCGTGCGTGCGTGCGTGTGTGTGTGTGTCTGATGCTATGTATATGTTAATGATTTCATGAACCATATTTGATGTGACGATGCAAATAATGAATAGTTTCTTACCTGATGTTGTGGGGATTGTCACCGCCATAGGCGCGATGCTTCAAACTTTGATTCAAAATTAATTACCTTGTATAATCATGCACAAATCAAGAACAATGAAAGCCCTGGACACATTATGTAACTGTATGTATGTATGTATGTATGTCTATATATATGTGATTGTCACCGCCATAGGCGCGATGCTTCAAACCTTGATTGAAAATGAATTACCTTGTTGTATAAGCATACGCAAATCAGTATACGCATGTCTATAACTGTTGTTGTGCATTATATCGATGCTCACATTTAACATGTTCTATTTCACAATATAGCATTGATCTTGTTGTAAATATCGAATCATTTCTTGCCCGATAATGTGGGGAAATTCCCTTTTTTCTTCACACTTGCTGCTATACATACTTCACTCCATGCACTTTCATCATGACAACTCACGATATTTGTGTGTATGCAATGACGCCAGTGTCATGTTGAAGTAGTTGACTATTCATATGTACCAGTTAAAAGTAAATGTAAGTGGAGACAGCTAATGAAACTTAATATGTGTAAAATGTACATTGTAGATTTAGTGGGTGGGGTAACGGTTTCAAATTCAGTTGTGGTTAACTTAGTATCATGTGCAGTAAGCATAAGAAAAACAGGAACTATAGTTTGCACATGTTTCATGAGCATATGCATGTATATTTTCCATAGTTACAATTTATAAATACCGTATGGGAAGAGATGTGTGGCAATACATGTGTTACCATTGAAATAGAGTGGGTGGGGTAATTAAATATGCAAAATATTTGCTTAAAAGGACCGGACGGTCCTAAATTCTACTTAAATGCAAAGTATTGCTATAAACATCTCTCAAAACCTGCAAAACAACAGTAGTTTCCGTGCTTAACAATATAATTTTGTCATATTTTTACAAAAAGTGTGATTTTTTAATATGGCAAAAAGTTGCTGGGTGGTATACTTCAAAATGGTGCCATACATTCATCCAGCGGGTTACAGAGCGCAGACAAGTTGCATTACACTCGTAATTGATTATAGTTATCAGAAAAATATGTCTGCTTATGTACCACAGGGGGGGGGGAGGATTTCCATATTTGGCCCATGGCCTATAATGTTATTGAAGGCCGTGTCCATTATTGTACAGCCATTCAAAGTTGTGCGCCCATTATTTTACAGCCATTCAAAGTTGTGTGCCCGTTATTTCCCAGCCATTCAAAGTTGTGTGCCCATTATTTCCCAGCCATTCAAAAGTGGACCATTATTTCCCAGCCATTCAAAAGTGGGCCCATTATTTCCCAGCGATTCAAAAGTGGGCCCATTATTTTCTAGCCATTCAAAAGTGTGTCCATTATTTCTCAACGATTCAACAGTGAATCGTTGAGAAATAATGGGCACACTTTTGAATGGCTAGAAAATAATGGGCCCACTTTGTCCATGCTAAGGTTAGTGACACATTGCGATCATCATTAAAGAAACTTTAACTGAAGTGCAGTTGGCTTAAAGTCGTTTAATCCTATGGGTCAGTACTACTGTCTGTTCCACAAACGTTTGGCTATTAAACACATTAAATCTAAAAAACAGTTAAAAGTAAGTACTTTTTTAACAATAACAAAAAGTCAACCTCCCCAAATATTTCCATCAAATATTGATTTTATTGCTATGGGAATTTAACATGGGGGCTAAAAATAGATTTTTTGTAAACATTTTTTTTATTCGTGGACCTTTTTTCAAAATCTACCTTTTTTTTCTAAGTTATCTCGCTAGGATCAAAAAAATAAAAGTTTTGGAAATTGACTCCCCATGTTAAGTTCCCATAGGAAAATCGTGTTTTCGCAATAATATCAATATGTGATTGAATTTCATCAAATATTTTGTTTTGGGGATGGTGACTTTTTATGTTATTGATAAAAAAGTACTTACATTTAAATATTTTTTAGATTTAATGTGTTTAATAGCCAAAAGTTCGTCGGCAGCAAAACGTGGAACAGCCTGACACTAAAGTCTGTTCCACGTTTTTCATCAATAACAAAAATGTCACACTCCCCAAATATTTTTATTTGATGAAATTCCATCAAATATTGATTTTAACATGATGGGGGGGCGTAAACATAGAGGTTTTTAAAATATTTTTTTATTTGTGAACCGATTTCCAAAATATAACTTTTGTTTTCTTAGTTACATCATTTCCAAGCTATCTAGCCAGGTTTCAGAGTCAATTTCCAATTTTTTTCTTTCTTTTACTCCTCCCCCAGCGCTTCCACCTCTTTTTCCCCCATGTTAAATTCCCATAGGAAAAACGTTTTTTCGCTATAAAATCAATATTTGATGGAATTTCATCAAACAAACAAATTTGGTGAGGGTGACCTTTTTGTTATTTGTGAAAAAGTACTTACATTTAAACATTTTTTAGATTTAATGTGTTTAATAGCCAAAAGTTTGTCGGCAGAAAAACATGGAACAGACAGTAGTATAGTTTACACCTTTATTTGTATTTCTTATTATTTCTTGTGCCGATCATTTTCAACTAATGACATCGTGATCAACATTGAATGTGTGAATATCTCTGCAGCGCTCCAGATAAGCTGAGTATCTGCGTAAATACCCAATTAAAATTGCCAAAAACCCAATTGAAATCAGAAGTAGCGAGTATCAAAAAGCAATAACAAATTTGTGGTACCTTTATCATGCTACAGAAAACAATAAACTGACCACAAATATAGCATATTTTTCTTATTTTCCATGAAAACACATCTTGGTATTTCATTAGAATTGTCTCCAAGGAGACAATTCTAATGAAATGCCAAGACATGTTTTCATTTCGAAGCAAACTATTCAATAATTGCTGTCTGTTGATGTGTAAACAGTAGTGTGATTTTATTTTGCCCAATTAAAATATTGAAATACCCAAATGCTTCAGATATGATGGAGTGAAAATACTCAATTACTAATTCCTTATCTGGAGCCCTGTATCTATGTATATCTTATAAATAGTGAAGACTTAAATATTCTACCAATTGATCAAATGACTGACACATTTCTATCTATCTATGTACAAGTTATTGTTCACATATTGGATTGTTTAAGGAATCAATTAAATACCAGGGGGCGCTAGCTGTATTTAGTTCCTTAAAAATCCAATATGTGAACAGTAACCTATTTATAGTTCAGCAAAGTTTTACTATGCATCTCCCATCCAAGTATTCATTTTCCACTTCCTGTCGAGCAATGACTGAATAAATCTGGTTATATGCAAGTTATTGGGGTTAAACTTGACATATAGAGACTACCAGGTATGCTAGTGTCTTTTGATATTAAGTTTATCAGGCAAGGCTAGGAAACGCGTAGGAATTCCGAGGCTTGCTGAGGAATTCCTACCGTTTCCGAGCCGAGTCTGATAAACTTGATATCAAAATACACTAGCCTGGTATTCTATTTATCAGGTAACGTTTTATGCTCCAAAATGACATTAGATGACGTCGTATTCTATGGACAGAACGCGGACTTGTTTACGTTGCGTCATTACACGGACATCATTCGGTAACGTCACGTGACGTCATCCGACCAATGGAAGGTCAGTTTTCACTTTGTTGTAACCCGGATGTTGATATCAGGTCAATGCCTGATACAACAATATGTTATCAGTCAGTACGTATTCGGTCAATACAGGGCAGGTTACCTGATAAATGTGAAATAAGTGTAGCTTGATACTGGCCAGCAATATGTGAACTATAACTTACTTAGTGTTTACCACGCCCCATCGTGTTACGTTTGAACGGAGCACCGCCCCCTACACACTTTCAATTAACTCTTGATACTATTACGAAAGGCTTCACGTCAAATTAGTCCCATTCACATGATTCAGCTGCATGCAGACGATACTGCAAAACCACATTTTCGTCTAGTAAACGGTGCAAGAAATGCGCCGGTTACTAGACGAAAAATGTGTTTATGCGATAGCTCTAAGAAGAGTGGCATCTCGTCAGGAAACGGGTGCAATTTTTGACGATAAACATTTTATAGGTACACATAGTGCCAGTGCAATTAGCGGACATACGGATCCGTGACTGACAGCTTTTGTTTTATGAACTAGGGGAGATAACAAGGACATGAAAATTTAAAATGCACATTACAAGTTATCTCCCCTAGTTGTTCCAGAACTAGGCTACTCAGATATGCAACATGAAGGTCATTGGTTTTTGATGCTGCGTGATATGCACAGACAGATAATGATGTTGTACAACCATTATAGGAATGAATGGCCTTTTTGTGGAATTTATCGGGGTATAAACTTGGAAAAGTCGCGGGAATACTGGACGAAGCGATAAAAAATTACAATTTTCGAAAAAAAATAAAAAAAAACGAAGATTTTTTTTTTTTTTTTTTTTTCGAAAATTGTAATTTTTTAAGGCCTCGTCCAGTATTCCCGCGACTTTTCCAAGTTTATATCACCGATAAATTCCACAAAAAGGCCATTCATTCCTTATAATTCCAGCATTTGAAATAAATGAAAGAAAATGTGTTTATTTTCCGTTTTCTTAAGAATTATTTTAACTGCGCCTGACGGTTACGGAAAGTAGTCCAGCATGGAGTTTACTGGGATATATTACATAGATACCAAAAAGCAGATTTTCTCACAAAACCTGTTTTGCACATTTTAGCAAACATTGTGTAAATTTTCCTAAATCTTATTCAAATTTATCTGTTTTCCAACATTGGGTGAACTTTCCGGAATTTTTCACAAAACCAGATCAATTGATTGAATTGTGTTTTACGTCTGATTGACAGCAAGGTCGTATGCGACTGTGACTGGAGAAATGGGGCTTATGGGATTTGTGACTGTGTAGCTCTTGATCAAATAACATACTCTTGTAGCATGTGTAGCTTGATAAAGTTATCTATGTTGTTCGCTAGAAGTATGATAGGTGTTTCATGGCTGGAATGTCGTACAGTGTAGATCCTGATCAGACTGTGCGGATGCACAGGCTGATCTGGATCTACACTGCTCGTCAAAAAAGCTCATAAGCCCAATTTCTCCAGTCACGGTCACATATAAAGATGGAACAACAGTACATACCCAGGTCTCTTCATTCAAAATACATGGGGAAAATATGCTGTGGTATATAACATATACAATGTACTGTGAGACATGGGGCTATGGCCAAACTACTCCCATTACTGTCCCGCCAAGAACGGTAAGGCCAAAAGATATTGTTTGTTTCTATTATGCTAAAAAGAAAAATAGATAGCGAGGTAGGAAAAAGTTTTTATTTTGTCAGATCCACGCCCAATTTAGAGTAGTAATGTAATTGCCATGGCTAACTACTTAAGTTTATAAAGTGTATGCTAAACAACTATGTTGACATGGAGATATATTTAAATTAACAAAACAGGATTATTATTTTTATTATTCTAAAAAGGTTAGGGTTGGCGGGAAAACCTACTAGGGGTCGGAAACAAACATATTTTTTTATCTGGCCTAACATAAATATCACATGTCTCCAGATAAGGTGCGTATTTGCGTAAATACTCAATTAAAATTGCCAAAAACCCAATTGAAATCAGAAGTAGTGAGTATCAAAAAGCAATGAAAAATTTGTGGTATCTTTATCAATTGCTACAGAAAACAATAAACAGACCACAAATATAGTATATTTTCTTATTTTTCCATGAAAACACATCTTGGTATTTCATTAGAATTGTCTCCAAGGAGACAATTCTAATGAAATACCAAGATGTGTCTTCATTTTTTAAGCAAACTATTCAATAATTGCTGTCTGCTGATGTGTAAACAGTAGTGTGATTCTATTTTACACAATTAAAAATTTGAAATACCCAATTGCTTCAGAAATGATGGTGTGACAATACTCAATTACTAATTCCTTATCTGGAGCCCTGTATCAGATCAGTAATAATAACTAAATGGCGTCGGGCCGCATGTCACGCCCACCGAGGCGTTGATAGTGTGTCGAAAAAATGTGGTATGCCAATGTGCCAACTATACCACGCTGTCCGCAAGCGGGCGCGGCAAAAAAAGTAAACTATGATATAGAGACACAGGGCTCCAGATAAGGAATGAGTAATTGAGTATTGTCACTCCATCATTTCTGAAGCAATTGGGTATTTCAAAATGTTAATTGTGTAAAAGAGAATCACACTACTGTTTACACATCAACATTGAATAGTTTGTTTCAAAACAAAAACATGTCTTGGCATTTCATTAGAATTGTCTCCTTGGAGACAATTCTAATGAAATACCAAGATGTGTTTTCATGGAAAAATAAGAAAAAAATGCTATATTTGAGGTCTGTTTATTGTTTACTGCAGCATGATACCACAAAATTTCCTTGCTTTTTGATACTCACTACTTCTGATTTAAATAGTTTTTTTGGCAATTTTAATTGGGTATTTAAGCCAATACGCAGCTTATCTGGAGCTCTGGAGACATGCCATGCTAGTCTAATACACTGTAATCATAAAAATCATAGATAATCTTACTTGAGAAACTTCAGGTTCCCGATATCCACAGCCATCGTTCTGGTGGTGATATGTCCCAGTATGGTCTGTGTCCGATGCAGGACTTTTGTAACACCCTGTATGATCATTTAACTGAAAATTAACAAGAGTGCCGAAGGTCACAATATACGTCCGTCGAGGCAAGGCCAGTCAACAAGGGGAGATAACTCATCTTGACGTGATAAACATGTAAACCAAATTTGGTTACGATCCGTCAAGTAGAACTCGACTTATTGCGTGGACAAGGATACAGAGTGCGAAAATTAAAAATGGCTGCCAAGGGGAGATAAGCATCGGAAAAAATTCAAAATCAATACGCTTCTTTGTCTTGCCAAGATAAACATGTATACCGACTTTGGTTTCGATCGGTGAAGTCGAACTTGAGTTATTGCGTAAAAATGGCTGCCAAGGCGAGACAAGTATAGAAAAAAAATTCAAAATCAATAGGCTTCTTTGTCTTGCCATGATAAACATGTATACCGAATTTGAGTTATTGCGTGGACAAGGATACAGAGTGCGAAAAATAAAAATGGCCGCCAAGGGGAAATAAGCCATCAGAAAGTTTTGAAAATCAATAGGCTTCTTCGGCTTGCCGTGATAAACATGTATACCAAATTTGGTTACAATCCGTCAAGTAGACTCTAGTTATTGCGTGGACAAGCTGTGCCCACCCGCCCGCCTGCCCGCCCATGCAAGATGAATACATAATACGTCCCGTTTTTTTCAAACGGGCGTATAAAAAGTTAAGGTGAACGGGTTTAACGTTCCAGCAACATCTAAGGTCATATAGAGACGGGACCACAGTTTAAAGTCTCATCCGACAGACCAGTGGGATGGAAATATTTAAGTATTTGATGCCTAAGGCGAGGTTTGAACCCACAACCTCCACAGGTATTCTAACCCCTAGGCCACAGCCCATCACTAGAAAATTAAAAATAATGTTTCATAATGTTTCAGAATACACCTTTACGGGTATGTAATTTATTAAATATTTTATTTTTGTTATTTCTCTATGAAAGTATATGACCACTCATTTGAACCGTCTCGACGAGACTGTTAAAATGGTGATCGCAACATATACCTCGAAGCGCATAGAAGGACAATATGACTTTTTTTCCGCAAATATAATATATAAACGTATCCTCAGCATGAAAAGGGTAAGATATATATGTCTTAGATATTCAAGTTGCGTCTCTTAAAGGTACAAGGTACAATTGCCCACTCAGTAGGCACAAAATGTTCTATCTATCAGAGACATCAACTGAGACATTTTCTGGCAAATTAACATTCATTCACCATTACCCCACGTATTGCTTGGCATTATTATGCATTTTATATCAGATGTAACTTTCCACACTGATATCAGGGGCGATAAACGAAGTTTCGTTAAAATGTTAACGGACATTACTATGTATTCTCAGTATTTATTTTTTGATGTGCAATTATCACACTTTATAATCTGTCGAAAATATTATTTTTTCAGGTGACGCATTTAGTATAATTAAAAAATACCAGGACTCATTTGCATATGAAAATAGCATATACCAACGCGCGCCACTATCAGTAAAATAAATATTAGTAAATTAATAGATCTGTATAGCGGGCACTCGTAATGTTTAGAACTGGTGGAATAGTGACACAATTATGCACTTATATAATTCCTATAAAGAACATTTTGTGCTTACTGAGTGGGCATGTACCTTTAGCCCATTCCTTTCGGAATACACCGTTACAGATATATAATTTATTAACTATTTTAATTGTGTTATTTCTCAATGAAAGTATATGTTGTGAACACTCATTTGAACCGTCTCGACGAGACGGTCCAAATGGTGGTCGCGACATATACGTCGAAGCGCATAGCAAGACAAGATTTTCCGCAAATATAATGTCGTATCCTCAGCATGAAAAGGTTTAAGATATATAGGTCTCAGATAACCAAGTTGCAATTTTTCTCTTAACTCTTTGCATGCTAGCGGCGAAAATATCCGCCAAACGAATTAGGATGTATATGTATATGTTTTATTTCTCTCTGTAAATATGTCTTGAAATTTCATTAGAATTGTGTCCAGAGGACACAATTCTAATGAAATTTCAAGACATATTCATGACATTTATAAGGAGAAATAAAAGAAAATATAATGAATTGTCATCTGCTATTTTTGAACTATTTATAGCCCACAAATTTCCCAGCATGCAAATAGTTAATATGAACTTTATATATAAAATGCAGCAAACGAAAAATGCTCAATTCCCAGGATTTATATTTTTTTCTTCTATATACCATCTATACTAGCCTATTTCACCAACATTGCAAAGTATACTTTCCTAGCAAAGTATACTTTGAGGGAGAAATTTTCAATTTCAGGATAAATTTATTAATTTTTATTATACTGAATTTATTACATTATCACAGCCATTTTGGCTGTGATAATGTAATACATTCAGTATAGGCCTAATACTTCTGCATACTTTTAATCATCAAATATATGCAATCATTAGTTCTGTATGAAATAATGCATTTCGGAAAAATCAATGATTTATGACTCCCTCAAAGTATACTTTGCTAGATATAAAGTATACTTTATAATTTTGATGAAATCGGCAACAGAGGCTGCGATAAACAGGGGAGATAATTTGGTAATACATTTCCATTAATAGGTATTGCCAATAATATTGGTGCCTCTCAGAAAAAAAGGTGAATTCTTTCATTCTCGGAAGTGCTCGGCGGGTCGATCCACAGGCACTTTGTGGTATGAACAAGAAAAGCCTCGATCATCATCATCCAACCCAAACTCTGAAAATCTACACACTCTCCTGTCACAACTACACACCTATTGCGTTCACAGGCATTTGGCGTGTTTCGACTTTCATCGGTATAACTCTAACTATACAAGGCTTCTAACTTTGGTCGGACACGACCTCGTATCATAACAAAATAACATGTTTAAAATGGTAATTTTCCATGCATTCTATGTATTTCTGCAGGATAACGATACTTCTCAAATGATCACATGAACTTGCCACTGCAATATTGACTTTAGAGCCGTAAACACATTATTTTGTTTGTTATGATACAAGGTTGTGTCCGACCTAGGAAAAACAGCTGTAATTCAATATCCTTTACATAATTATGTAATAACTATGCTATTTTAGCAAGATGTAACAATAATTTTCAAATGAACATGGGCACTTTCTGCCAAAATATTCACATTAGCGTTAATAAAATCGTGGAATTTGTTACGATACGAGGTCGTGTCCGACCAAAGTTAGCAGCCTTGTTCATATATAGTCTATATATATATAGAGTTATACCGATGAAAGCCGAAACACACCGAATGCCCGTGGTTGCGCAAATAAGGTAATTAGTAAAGTACGGGTTACCAAGATACTGATTAATTACTAGTTGTGAACGGTAACTACTGCAATCTACTCCCGTACCTCGGCTACGGACGGTACGCGAGTAGATTGCAAGAGTTACCGTTCGCAACTAATTAATTCCATGCTCAAATTAAATGTGTTGTAGTTGCACAAACTGTCAAAATAGGTAAAAAAATATTGTTAAAAACATTAGGGTTTTCCCAGTAAATAAATAGATGGCAATCCAGCTGACAGCTACATCAATGGTTAATGTTGCAATTAATGCAATGAGTGTTTGTTTCTAACGGGACCTGATAATCAGAAAACGCCTTACCAAAATGTGTCTCGGTCACGCTATTTGTAAACACATGGACATGTATATACAGGCTGGTTCCCCAGTAAATACATCTCAATTGCGTATGAAATCAGGAGGACAGTCTATTTTAGCCACCTGGTGGGGATTGCAGGATGAGTAAGGTAGATAAGTTAAGCCTACAGGTGCGTTCCAAAAATAAATATTATTTTAAGGGATCCAATATCTGTATATATATTTTTCCAGATCTGTAGCCGATTTCATCAAAGTGCAAAGTATACTTATCTAGCAAAGTATACTTTCAGGGAGTAATCATTTATTTTTCCCGAAATGCATTATTTCATATAGAACTAACGTAGTAACGACTGAATATATTTGATTTGATGATTAAAAGTATGCAGAATAGGTAAAAAATATTGTTAAAAACATTAGCGTTTTCCCAGTAAATAAATAGATGGCAATCCAGCTGACAGCTACATCAATGGTTAATGTTGCAATTAATGCAATGAGTGTTTGTTTCTAACGGGACCTGATAATCAGAAAACGCCTTACCAAAATGTGTCTCGGTCACGCTATTTGTAAACACATGGACATGTATATACAGGCTGGTTCCCCAGTAAATACATCTCAATTGCGTATGAAATCAGCAGGACAGTCTATTTTAGCCACCTGGTGGGGATTGCAGGATGAGTAAGGTAGATAAGTTAAGCCTACAGGTGCGTTCCAAAAATAAATATTATTTTAAGGATCCAATATCTGTATATATATTTTTCCAGATCTGTAGCCGATTTCATCAAAGTGCAAAGTATACTTATCTAGCAAAGTATACTTTCAGGGAGTAATCATTTATTTTTCCCGAAATGCACTATTTCATATAGAACTAACGTAGTAACGACTGAATATATTTGATTTGATGATTAAAAGTATGCAGAATAGGTAAAAAATATTGTTAAAAACATTAGGGTTTTCCCAGTAAATAAATAGATGGCAATCCAGCTGACAGCTACATCAATGGTTAATGTTGCAATTAATGCAATGAGTGTTTGTTTCTAACGGGACCTGATAATCAGAAAACGCCTTACCAAAATGTGTCTCGGTCACGCTATTTGTAAACACATGGACATGTATGTACAGGCTGGTTCCCCAGTAAATACATCTCAATTGCGTATGAAATCAGGAGGACAGTCTATTTTAGCCACCTGGTGGGGATTGCAGGATGAGTAAGGTAGATAAGTTAAGCCTACAGGTGCGTTCCAAAAATAAATATTATTTTAAGGGATCCAATATCTGTATATATATTTTTCCAGATCTGTAGCCGATTTCATCAAAGTGCAAAGTAATACTTATCTAGCAAAGTATACTTTCAGGGAGTAATCATTTATTTTTCCCGAAATGCACTATTTCATATAGAACTAACGTAGTAAACGACTGAATATATTTGATTTGATGATTAAAAGTATGCAGAATAGGTAAAAAAAAATATTGTTAAAAACATTAGGGTTTTTCCAGTAAATAAATAGATGGCAATCCAGCTGACAGCTACATCAATGGTTAATGTTGCAATTAATGCAATGAGTGTTTGTTTCTAACGGGACCTGATAATCAGAAAAAAAAACGCCTTACCAAAATGTGTCTCGGTCACGCTATTTGTAAACACATGGACATGTATATACAGGCTGGTTCCCCAAGTAAATACATCTCAATTGCGTATGAAATCAGGAGGACAGTCTATTTTAGCCACCTGGTGGGATTTGCAGGATGAGTAAGGTAGATAAGTTAAGCCTACAGGTGCGTTCCAAATAAATATTATTTTAATTGGGAAAGGGATCCCAATACTGTATATATATTTTCCATGATCTGTAGCCGATTTCATCAAAGTGCAAAGTATACTTATCTAGCAAAAGTATACTTTCAGGGGTGTAATCATTTATTTTTCCCGAAATGCTTTATTATTTCATATAGAACTAACGTAGTAACGACTGAATATATTTGATTTGATGATTAAAAGTATGCAGAATAGGTAAAAAATATTGTTAAAAACATTAGCGTTTTTCCAGTAAATAAATAGATGGCAATCCAAGCTGACAGCTACATCAATGGTTAATGTTGCAATTAATGCAATGAGTGTTTGTTTCTAACGGGACCTGATAATCAGAAAAACGCCTTACCAAAATGTGTCTCGGTCACGCTATTTGTAAACACATGGACATGTATATACAGGCTGGTTCCCCAGTAAATACATCTCAATTGCGTATGAAATCAGCAGGACAGTCTATTTTAGCCACCTGGTGGGGATTGCAGGTGTAGTAAGGTAGATAAGTTTAAGCCTACAGGTGCGTTCCAAAAATAAATATTATTTTAAGGATCCAATATCTAGTATTATATTTTTCCAGATCTGTAGCCGATTTCATCAAAGTGCAAAGTATATTATCTAGCAAAGTATACTTTCAGGGAGTAATATCATTTATTTTTTCCGAAATGCACTATTTCATATAGAACTACGTAGTAACGACTGATATATTGATTTGATGATTAAAAGTATGCAGAATAGGTAAAAAATATTAATAAAAAACAGTTCATTGGGTTTTCCCAGTAAATAAATAGATGGCAATCCAGCTGACAGCTACATCAATGGTTAATGTTGCAATTAATTGCAATGAGTGTTTGTTTCTAACGGGACCTGATAATCAGAAAACGCCTTACAAAATGTGTCTCGGTCACGCTATTTGTAAACACATGGACATGTATGTACAGGCTGGTTCCCCCCAGTAAATACATCTCAATTGCGTATGAAATCAGGAGGACAGTCTATTTTAGCCACCTGGTGGGGATTGCAGGATGAGTAAGGTAGATAAGTTAAGCCTACAGGTGCGTTCCAAAAATAAATATTATTTTTAAGGGATCCAATATCTGTATATATATTTTTCCAGATCTGTAGCCGATTTCATCAAAGTGCAAAGTATACTTATCTAGCAAAGTATACTTTCAGGGAGTAATCATTTATTTTTCCCGAAATTGCATTATTTCATATAGAACTAACGTAGTAACGACTGAATATATTTGATTTGATGATTAAAAGTATGCAGAATAGGTAAATATTGTTAAAAAAACATTAGCGTTTTCCCAGTAAATAAATAGATGGCAATCCAGCTGACAGCTACATCAATGGTTAATGTTGCAATTAATGCAATGAGTGTTTGTTTCTAACGGGACCTGATAATCAGAAAACGCCTTACCAAAATGTGTCTCGGTCACGCTATTTGTAAACACATGGACATGTATATACAGGCTGGTTCCCCAGTAAATACATCTCAATTGCGTATGAAATCAGGAGGACAGTCTATTTTAGCCACCTGGTGGGGATTGCAGGATGAGTAAGGGAGATAAGTTAAGCCTACAGGTGCTTTTCAAAAATAAATATTATTTTAAGGGATCCAATATCTGTATATATATTTTTCCAGATCTGTAGCCGATTTCATCAAAAGTGCAAAGTATACTTATCTAGCAAAGTATACTTTCAGGGAGTAATCATTTATTTTTCCCGAAATGCATTATTTCATATAGAACTAACGTAGTAACGACTGAATATATTTGATTTGATGATTAAAAGTATGCAGAATTATTATACTGACTTTATTACATTATCACAGCCAAAATGGCTGTGATAATGTAATAAATTCAGTATAATAACAATTAATAAATGTATCCTTAAATTTAAAATTTCTCCCTCAAAGAATACTTTGCTAGATAAGTATGCATTGCAATGTTGGCGAAATAGTCTACTGATCCGGCTTGAAACGAAACAGAAACAATAAGTAAGTCACGAGGACAAATATTGGCTCATTGACTTTGCAAAACGTGAAGACAGATCAGCATGCACATGTTACGGGTCAGCATGTTTTCGGTGGGGATGCATTGACTATAGCGCATCTCATAATTAACACATGCAATCAGTTGCTTATTTGTGTTTTTAGTATCACAGTGATTCTATATTTTATGTACATCTTGGTGCCGTTTTTCTAGTTTAGTTTATATATTTTGTTTCCACTTCATGGGACCAGTAGCCTATTTCATCAACATTGCAAAGTATACTTCACTAGCAAAGTATACTTTGAGGGAGTAATCATTTATTTTTCCGAAATGCATTATTTCATATAGAACTAACAAATGCATATATTTCATGATTAAAAGTATGCAAAATTATTATACTGAATTTATTACATTATCACAGCCAAATTGGCTGTGATAATGTAATAAATTCAGTATAATAAAAATTAATAAATTTATCATAAAATTGAAAATTTCTCCCTCAAAGTATACTTTGCTACTAAAGTATACTTTGCAATGTTGATGAAATGGGCTACTGGAGTCTCGGAAATGCCATTTCGTACGTGCGTTTACATGACGTAGTAAACATAGCTTTACATTTACATTTTTCCTTTTCAACGGCATTATACATACAACTGAAGGGGCATCTATTGAGAAAAATGTCAAGAATAAGCAATTTAGTAGCAAGTCGTGGACTTTCTCATTTATGGTAACCCAAAAAACATGTATTTAATTTGATTCAGTGAAGTTAAACTAAACAAAATAGCTGGGCATGTAAAAGAATGCCGTGTTTTACCACATGTATCAAATATCGTTATAAAGCTACATTTAATGAATAGCCTCCAAAAATATGGGCGTAACGGAAATGATTTATGTAACGGTAATGATAAAATGTAACGGTAATAACTCTCCATTCAATTAAAATACTAATACAGCATATATGACAAACATATTTATACGTTGCATATGCTGTATGATACATAAGTATGTATGCTGTGCATATGCCAACACTCCTTGAAACTGTGTCTGTATATTTTTGTTTCAGAGTTTATACTAGTTAAATCCTCAAATATAAATGTTGTAGGTCTGAATAAATGTGTCACTACTGACAGACAACTGAAGGCTCCAGGCTTAGATCTAATTGACACATAAACTCACTGGTTAGTTTGGTAATTTATCATTGCCGTTACATGATAGTCATTTCCGTTACACAATTTAATGGAGCAGCATATTTGTGTTTATTTAAAAGCTTCTAGCTTGTCCACAAATGTCGAACATAGTTTGCTGTCTGCCCACATATTTGAAATATTGCATTAAATGCATGCTGTCCAAGGGCGTGAAATTCATAATTTGAAATTAATTGGTCACTGACCCCTTCCGCCACACATTTAATGTTTTCTGCATCTCACAATTTAAAAACTTGCATAAATACACTTCAGAAGTGGATCACTCAGACAAAACACAATATTTTTCTTAATATGTGCTGCAGTAATCATAGTCATTATTGCTTGCGCAATATAAGTCATGACCTCGCATGACCGAAATAGGAACTTGTAAATATGAGGTGATGAAAACGGCACGTACAATGCCATTGCAACCACATACCTGACAGTTGAAAATGTCCAGTGTGACACAAATATCAATTAATACAGATCTTCCACCTTGTTACTTGTATAACTTGCGAAGCAGATTTGGAATTGATGGGTAGTTGATGTCGAAATAATTGATATTTTGCACAATACCAGATCGCATGAACATTTTTATGCAAAACGAAAAATCGTATTAGGAAATAAAAGAAATAATAAAACGAAAAGTAAAAATTATACGCTCTTGTTCTAATATGAACTACGACGACATACCATTGCAAACGTTGAACGAAGAACAGAACGCCTTAGGCCACTGCGCTAGTGAGTCCTGAATAAAAGTATTGATGAAAGTATTCAAGTAAAGCATACTTGCCCGTCCATGAAGCCGGGTACCACGGTTGAACGTACCCAAACAATTCGTGTCTAAGCCATAACGTACGAAAGACGATTTATAGTAACACAAGCAGACCGTAGCTAAAAGTGGACAACATCTTTAACTGACCCAATGGCGATGAATAGTTGTCTGGAACGTTTTCATCCAGTGTCGGAAACATTACGTCGACTTAAAAATCGTGCCAAAAATTCCGCATCCCTTCTATTCCGAGTCTTCAAACTACAATGTACTTCGAACCGTTTCCTCTCTAGATTAATTGTTAGTCTATTTGTCATCCACAAACACATACTGCGAAGAATTTCAGGACGTTCAGTCCTTTGATATATCACGTAATAAACAAATATTTATGTTCTTACCAAGGTAAGTGGTGACCTTAAATTGTTTGCCCCAGTACATTTGTCGCCCTATTTTATGCAGTTTGTGTCTATGACCACAACTAACAAGATAGTTTAAGTCCCTGAAATATGGTCCAATAAATTAAACTAAACCAAATCGGTGAATTACACTTGAGACATGCCATGCGAGTTTGTACCTTCGGACATCTGCGTAATTTCATTAACTACGTTTACAGAATTTACAATATTTTACATATATGGAGTCAAAAGTTGACAAAATTCCGCATGTACTCTGAAAACTTTGTCACCTTTTGACGTCATTTACGGAAAATATTGTAAATTTTGTAAACGTATTTCATGAAATTACGCGGATGTCCGAAGGTACAAAATCACATATCTCATTTATGAACTGTCGTTGTAGATAGCACAGTAAGTATATGTTGTTACCACTCATTTGAACCGTCTCATCGAGACGGTTCAAATGAGTGGTAACAACATATACTGGTCAGGGTCCACGTTGTACATTAGTCAGTCAGCGGACTATTACATAAATGTGGGTGCGACTTGAGAATCGGGGCTTACGTGTTTTGCCACGAGTGTAAATCCAGATCCGGACTGTCCGCCATTCCATCAATTCAACACCCGCCATGCTTCTAACAAACAATATAGATCGTCAGCAGGCTACATGAGTGTGCTATCTGTAGCCTATTGCACCAACATTGCAAAGTATACTTATCTAGCAAAGTATACTTTGAGGGAGTAATCATTTATTTTTCCAGAAATGCATTATGTCATATAGAACTAGCGACTGCATATCTTTGATGATTAAAAGCATGCAGAATTATTATACTGAATTTATTACATTATCACAGCCAAAATGGCTGTGATAATGTAATAAATTCAGTATAATAAAAATTAATAAATTTATCCTAAAATTGAAAATTTCTCCCTCAAAGTATACTTTGCTAGATAAGTATACTTTGCAATGTTGGTGAAATAGGCTACTGAACAGAAGCTACAGGAGTGTGCTATCTGAGCAGGGGCTACACTGGTCACAAATCACATAAGCCCCATTTCTCCGGTAACACTCACAGAGTAACACTCTAGCGAATAACAGCGTACATGAGTATAGCGATATGTTAAGAGTTTTCACTAAATGGATAACGACACAAGGTCGGTATTTGCCAGATTGTGGTACATGGAATGTGTGGCCAGTGTAGATCATGATCCTAATTTGTGGCTGTGAGTGGAGATATGGAACTTATGGGATGTGTGACCAGTGTAGCTCCTGATCAATAGCGCACGCCTGCCGCCTTATCTATATTGCTTGTTAGAAAGAAGAATGACGGGTATGCCATTGATGGAATGACGAACAGTGTATATCCTGATCAGACTGTGCGGATGCACAGTCTGATCTGGATCTACACTGGTCGCAAAACCCATACTCCTCATTTCTCCAGACACTGCCTTATTTGTGAGCATAGCTGTAGACTGATCACACTTTGGTAGACAGATCGTAAACAGTTGTGTACAGTTTACTAAATAACGGCCAATGTATCAGACTGCAATAATTTACGACTGCTTTTTGTCGAGCCCGCTTGCGGAAAGCGAAACATAGTGATTACAATGACATCCGGGTGTCAGTGCGTCCGTCCGTCCGTCAGTCAGTCCGAAATCTGCATTAAAGTTTTTAAATACCTTATACCTTTGCAGTCCTTAGGCACATTGACTTCAAACTTCATATGCTTATTAGTCATCATCCATATATTTAATCTGTGTCCAACTCATGCGGCCCCTGTGCCCAAGGTCAAATGACTTGTTTGCGTTCAATTTGTGTCCACATTTGCGTTAATGTGTTCAGATACCTACTATCTCTGTAACCGTAAGTCAGATTTGCTTAAACCTCGTATGCTTATTGCGCATCATGAATATATCCATTATGTGTCCCACCCAAGCAGCCCCTGTGTCCCAAGGTCAATGTCAATGTCAAATGACTTAGAAGTTTGTGTTAAATTTTTGTTAAGGCTATATGTTGGAACGCCAACCAATAAAAGCTACATATGAAAGAAATATACATTAAGACATGTGCACATGCAATACACAAATACATTTAAACTAAACTACTGTCTGTTTCACGAAACCTACACACATTTTATAGCTATATAAACAATGCAAAAACAATATATTTTCGATAATATTATTTTTTATAAAAAAAATAAGAATGAGCCTAGAATTATACTTTTGTTTTCTTCGTTAGATCATTTCCAAGCTATCTAGCCAGGTTTCGGAGTCAAATAACCAATTGTTTTCGTTGTTTTACTCATCGCCCACTCTTTCGCGATAAATTCCTTGATAAATTCCCATAGACAAATCTTTTTGTTGTGTAAGACAATTAAATTGAACCAAATTTCACGAAAAAAAGAAGGCACACTATTACATTTTGATCGATTTAATATTATCTAAAAATATATTGTTTTTGAATAGCTTATAAAATTATAGCCGTAAATTTTGGGCATTAGGCTGGTTACACACGTTGTATGGTGCCTTTTCGCAGCTGCCAGCCCGTTTTATCTAGCACATTTGGAGTGGAACCTATAAAATACTTCCGCCTAACAGATCACACTCATCGACTGTCGACGGATCAGACGGTACTGCGCGGAACTTCGACGGAATCATCTAAGAATACGACTTCAACGTAAGTACGTTACCGTAGTAAATGTTTGTTGTACATTTTATGTTGACCTGCTTTTGTGTAAATTTACACAGGCACTTTGTGGTATGAACGACAAAAGCCTCTGTAAATTATACTAAATTGTATTTTGATATTAAATTATCTAAAAGGTAGGACACTCGCCATCTTTTCAACCAACGGAAGTGGATTATTTACCGGGCCCGGCTCGCCAATTCAGTAATTGTAACGCGCGAGAAGGCAGAGACCTGCTGGTAATTGTAACGAGCCAAGGCCGGGACCAGCAAGTCCCTGCCTTCTCGTGCGTTACAATTACTGAAACAGAAAGCCGTTGAACACATGCTTATCGTAGGATTTAAATATACGTGTAGTTGCTTCCTAAATGTGATAAGATATATGCCTAACATTTATGTGAACATCGTCTTCTTACTGTACATTATATGGCTCATGGAGAGGCCAAGTCGGCCATCTTGCGTGTTCCAGCTATCAACCAGTTTCATCGCTTGTGGCGTTTGACATTGAAAGCATTTGTCACCAACCATATGTTCATTAAATTACCCACCCATGTGGCCTTGTGTTCAAGGTCGAGGTCAAATGACCTGGGCAAAATGTTAACGCAAATTGATATATATTATATCTTTGCAACCCTCAGTCGGATTGACTTGAAACTTCATACACTTGTGTGATATCATACATCTTTTCGAAACATACGGCCTCTGTGTACAAGGTCAAAATATTGTGTGATATGCTTTTTTTATTCAGATTTGCCTTTCTGTATTTTCTGTTTATTTGCGATAACATTTGTTTGGCATCCATCATATTTCTATTGAGTTATCTTGTTTACTGGCTTTGCCTCGGCGAGCGTACATTGTGACCTTTTGTACTCTTGATCGCTATGTAATAGAGAGAATAATAGGTTAGTACCGTGAATGGGAAAACATATCTGGCAAGGCTCAGGAAACGGGATGGGCGAGGCTCTGCCGAGCACATCCCGTTTCTGTGCCGCGCCAGATATTTTTTTCCCATTTACGGCACTAACGTACTATTCTATTTATCCCGTCAACACCTACAAATGGCCGTAAAATGCAAAAATAGTATTGACTGGATATCAAAAATGCTTCACGGCACCGTGTTTCACGGCACATACGCACTGTGTTGACGGGATAAAATAGTTTGTATCACATCCCATAGAGAAAATATGGTATCATATGGGATGCAAGAGTCCATATTCTGATTTCCCACCCCACCCATGCGCCTCCTGTGCCCAAGGTCAAGGTCAAATGACAAGTTTCTGGTACAGTAGATGCGTGTGCATTCTTAATTATCAAAGGCCAATGTCTGATGACTGCGAATTTCCGGTCTAGTTGATGCGTGCGCGTTTCTCCTTTCTTTTATAACTTATTTACCGTATACACGATTGGCTTGAATCTGCACGTGCATGTTTATCCTTCATTTTTTCATGAATATAGTAATTTTGAGTTTGCAATGTTTCTCCGATACAGGTGTATTCCCAGCTCTAAATTACTTAAGTTACACATGATTAAAAGCCGTATATCACCGTTAATCAACCAATCACTCAATCACCACAGTAATGGGATACATGTCGTTAGCGCGTTCTGGTTGTACTATATTCACAAGCAATGAAACAATTATAAAAAAAAATCCCATTTCTAGATTCCACATCCTATTACCCAACATTGCAATATTTTTTAACGAGTCGCTGATATTTCTAATGGCGTTTAACATGTTTAACGGATGGTAACTTCAACGTCAACACATGGTTGTATCAGGTAACGAGATTTCTACTGACCGAATACATACTGCATGATAACATAATGTCGTATCAGGAATTGACCTGATACGAATACCCAGGGTACAACGAATTGTACACTGATGTTTCATGGGTTGAACGGTGTCACATGACGTTACCGAATACCATCAGTGTAATAATTCCAGCACAAAAATATTTACACAATTCCCTAACATTTGATTGGCCCGTTGCAAGTCTCTGTCTAAAGTTTGTATACCAGTAAACTCCCACGCCGAACTACTTTCCGTAACCGTGAGGCGCAGTTAAAATAATTCTTAAGAAAACGGAAAATAAACACATTTTTCTGATTTTATTTCAAATGCTGGAATTATAAGGAATGAACGGCCTTTTTGTGGAATTTATCGCGGATTTATTCCGGCCTTCGTCCAGTATTCCCGCGACTTTTCCAAGTTTATTATAGGAATGAATGGCCTTTTTGTGGAGCACATCCCGTTTCCGAGCTGAGCCAGATAGTTTTCCCATTCACGGCACTAACCTACTATTCTATTTATACCGTCAACACCTACTAATGGCTTTAAAATGCAAAAAAATAATCACAGCCACCGCACATATTCATACGCAGTGATTAGGTCGTATTGACAGGATATCAAAAATGTTTCACGGCACCGTGTTTCACGACACATACGCACTGTGTTGACGGGATAACAAATTGAATACCAACCTAGTGGCTGTTGGTATCAAGTTTATCAGGCTCGGCTCATAAACGGTACCATTCCTCGGAATTCCTACGCGTTTAGTAGCCTTGTCTGATAAACGTGATACCAACATACACTGTACTGACTTAAGCTATTCACAGGTTTCCCGTCCCACAAAAACATACAAGTATAATAGTTTATCCCGTCAACACAGTGCGTATGTACCGTGAAACACGCTGCCGTGAAACATTTTTGATATCCAGTCAATACAATTTTTGCATTTCACAGCCATTTGTAGGTGTTGACGGGATAAATAGAATAGTAGGTTAGTGCCGTGAATGGAAAAAAATATCTGGCGCGGCACGGAAACGGGATGTGCTCGGCAGAGCCTCGCCCATCCCGTTTCCTGAGCCTTGCCAGATATTTTTTCCCATTCACGGCACTAACCTACTATTCTCTATATACACATGTACACGATGTACAGGAAGAAGTATACAAATGTCATGTAGCTAAGTCTTCATTTCGTTCATTGGTGTAGTTAACGCACAGCACGAATATGTAATTATGGTGATGCGGTCAGTCAATCAAATTGGCTCCAAACTGCTAAATAGGACAGATAAATTAGTAATATAATTCTGGTAGTACTATTAAATCAAGATTCACTCTTTATGAAACGGACTACTTTATTTATGAAAAGGTAGCGTACGCCACGCTAGATATTTTCAGAATTATAAGACGCGTATGTTTATCAGTAGGAATTCCTCGGTTAGCTAGGAATTCCTACGTGTTTCATAACCTTATCTGATAAAGTTGATACCAAAAGACGCTTAAACTGGTATTGTTACAAGCATGCCGTTGTTTAACCGCTCACAGCCGTGTGTACGCGTACAACGCGAGCTGTTTGACCATGGCTGTAGACAATCTCATTTCGGGGCCAAGCCAATACCTACGTAATGCATGTGTCTCATGACGTTACTATATATACACGCGCCATTACGTCACCAAAAAAGTTCACAGCGATCGCACTGAAATAAACCGTGCTTTGTTTTTCGATTTGGAGCGGTATGTGTAAGTTTAACCTCAGACATATCGCTCCCAATGGAAAAACAAAGCATGGTTATCCCCATTCGAATGCACCTAGTCTGCTCCCTGCTTTCTGCAACGTCGTAGCATATCACGGACAGGGATATTGTTCAATACGTCAGAAGGTTGTTGTCGTCATCGATAACTGCCTCGCACCAAATTAATATGAAGAATATTGCTATTTCAAATTGAGATTAACGGGATTTTTTTCTAATACATGTACATTTATACAATCATGTATTTAGCTCCAACGTTTATTTTAAGAATTGTATTGTAAGCATTGTAGTAAATTCTTCTGTATTTTGGGCGGGTGGGGTAATATTTTGGGGAATGTATTGAAGGGACCCTGAAGTCATGTTTGTCAGTCGTTGGGCGATTTTCTTTTCCACTTTGGATTGTACAGGCCAATAATTCCAGCACAAAAATATTTACACAGTTCCCTAGCATTTGATTGGTCCATTGCAAGTCTCCGTCCAAAATTTATATCCCAGTAAACTCCATGCCAAACTACTCTCCGTAACCGTCAGGAGTAGTTAAAATAATTCTTAAGAAAACGGAAAATAAACACATTTTCTTAATGAATTTATTTCAAATGCTGGAATTATAAGGAATGAATGGCCTTTTTGTGGAATTTATCGGGGATATAAACTTGGAAAAGTCGCGGGAATACTGGACGAGGCCTTCCGGCTTCGTCCAGTATTCCCGCGACTTTTCCAAGTTTATACCCCGATAAATTCCACAAAAAGGCCATTCATTCCTATAATATGGCAGAATTGATAACCGAACATGTACTGAAACTGACTTTGGCAATATTTGGAACCCCGCCGCTGGCCATTGTTTACAAAAGCGCGCAGGGTTAAATAACTATGTCAAGTTGTAAAACACAGACTGGTAAAACGGAGATTTTATATGCTGTGATTTTTCATATGTTATAGGCTGTAATTACAATTGACCAATCAGATGCGTGCTTTCTATTTTCGGTGCATTATAATTTGATAAATATTTGATGCGGGCAAATGCAACACGCGATGTGTACTGCGGCCCCGGAATATGTATGTGTAAATCAGCTTTTTGAATGGAAGGGCTTATCAATGTACCGAAAGTACTGCACATATGCTAAATTACACGATATTTCCGACGGAAATGTAACAATAACTTTCGACCATGTTCAGCCGTGGGTACATGTTTAACATGGCACGGGGAACTGCCTACGGCCTTTGGAGTTCAAACAGTTCCCCTGTGCAAACGTTTAACCACGGCTGGACCTTATGTCGAACCTTATGTTCTCAATGTATCATTTTCAGGCTGTGGTAAGCAACGAAGAGGAAGATGATTCCAGTGAACATCTTCCTGTTTGTTTCCTTTGTTTTCACCCGATCATTTGCCGTGTCAACAAGTCCCCATTGGTCGTCGTCAGATGGGTGCAAGATCGATATCCGCCATATGACCTGTGTCCGGTCACTCCCGTATGTTGTACCCCGAGGGATCACGGAGGTGGAGGTGCACGAATTGGGTCCAGGTCAGCTTAATCGATCGGAATGTGTATTTTGTGACTCTTCGTGGATGGGTGTCCAAACGCTACGGATAGCCAGTGGCGGAATGTCCAGAGACATTACTGAACTGCAAGACGAACAGTTTAAAGGTCTCGTTAATCTTGAAAAACTTTCTATTCACTTAGCATTTCTGTACATGCCGCTACCGAGAGGCACGTTTCTTGGTTTGGAGAACATAACAGCACTCGATATATCAAATTGCCAAGAACTGTCCACCGAGAATTTAGTCAATACCATGGCGAATCCAACAATTCTTCCGAAGTTAACAAAGCTGATATTACATAACATTAATTCTCTAAATGATGGACGAAATCGTTTATCTGTGGAAATGGTTCGCACCCTTGCTAACGGTAGAAACATTTCCAAGGTAGACATCAGCAACACACATCTAATATTTCCTCATAGAACATATCTACACGTGTTATACGCGTTACGGGATTCTCTGAATGTTCTGAATATGTCCAATACGGTAATGCTAAACGTTGATCCTGATGTTCCTGCTAAAATACCCGAACGGCTGTTTGGCTATAACAGTCTAGACACCTTGGATATTAGTGGATGACATACATATCAGGAACATACCATGGCAAATGATCTCGAACTTATCAATAGCTACTTTGTATTTACTGAGGATACTTTTCCAGCATTTGGATTCTTCACACATTTGAAAACTCTGTATGCCAGCGGTATTGCAATGTTCAAAGCAGGTAAACACGTTTACAGTTACAACACCGTACTTAATGTATCGATCGCGGGGAACTTGAAACATTTGGACTTTTCCAACAACAGACTGAAGTGGATGGATGTCCTTATAATTTCTGACTTTATTCGTCTTTCATCCCTGGACCTGTCATACAACGACATGGAATACATGAGGCCAGCTGTTCTACAACAAACTTGCATGTCTTCGTTGAAAACACTGAGTCTCTCACACAATATGCTATTTAAAATGCAATCAAACGAATCAAAATTTGAAACATTGATTAGCCACTTAATCATACTCGAAGATGTGAATTTATCCTACAACAACCTGACTCAAATTCCGAAACTAATGTTTGCTAACAATACAATGTTACGCGTATTGAATCTTTCTAATAATAAACTATCTGAGATAACATTTACCATCGAAATGTTGACGGAACTACAGTATTTTGACATTACCGAAAATAGTATAGTGTGTTTAGACTCTATCGACATTAGATAATATATTTAACCTGCAAGTAAATGGAATATTGCGTGTTAATATACACGACAACCCACTTGTTCGTCAGCAGAGTTTGTCAGGTAACTATACAGTAGAACCTCTCTAAACCGGACATACATAGAGAATAGTAGGTTAGTGCCGTGAATGGGAAAAAATATATGGCAAGGCTCAGGAAACGGGATGGGCGAGGCTCTGCCGAGCATATCCCGTTTCCGTGCCGCGCCAGATATTTTTCCCATTCACGGCACTAACCTACTATTCTATTTATCCCGTCAACACATAGAAATGGCTGTGAAATGCAGAAATATAACCCCAGCCACCGCACATATTCATACGCAGTGATTAGGTCGTATTGGCAGGATATCAAAACTGTTTAACGGCACTGTGTTTCACGGCACATACACACTGTGTTGACGGGATAAATATAGTCACTGTGTCCTTAATTTTACTGATGTCATTGTCATCTATCTCTGATATTAACGCCTGTTCAAGTTCCCAAAGCACAACCGCATCATTTGGGAAGGTCACATGTCTTGCAGTGGACCATCTCTAAACCGGACACCCTGGGGAAACCAGGGTGTCCAGTTAAGAGAGGTTTCACTGCAGTTGCATTGTCGTAATTCATACTTACTCATACCAACTACTATATTATCCAAATTTAAGAATGTGCCTTCTTTTGATTTCGTGACGTTTGCTCCAATATAGATTTTATTGCGAAAATTCTAATTCCCTAGGTTAAATTCCCCCAATATATTTGTTTTCCTCCTGCTCCTCCACCTCCTCTTCCCCCATGTTAAATTCTCATAGAGAAAGAAAAGTTCATTCTTAAATTTTGCTAAAATTTAATAGTATTGAAAAAGAATATCGTTTTTACATTGTTTATATAGCCGTAACATTTGGGTAGGATTCGTGAAACAGATAGTAGATACACACATCTCGGCTACAACGGATTCAAAAAATATTCTCACAACGTCACATGACATTACCTAATCACGTCAGCGCTATGACGCAACGCAAACAAGTCCGCGTTATTTTCGACGATAACAAACCATTACCCGTGTGCATTTCACATAATTCATCATAGGAACATGTATCTGAAGTAGAATATCATTCTGATATATAGAGAATACCGGCCAGGCTAGTGTCTTTTGGTATTAAGTTTATCAGGCAAGGCTAGGAAACGCGTAGGAATTCCGAGGCTTGCCGAGGAATTCCTACCGTTTCCGAGCCGAGCCTGATAAACTTGATATCAAAAGACACTAGCCTGGTATTCTATTTATCAGGTAACGTTTTATGCTCGAAAATGACCACAGATGACGTCGTATTCTATGGACAGAACGCGGACTTGTTTACGTTGCGTCATTACACTGACGTCATTCGGTAACTTCACGTGACGTCATCCGACCAATGGAACGTCAGTTCTCACTTCGTTGTAACCGGGATGTTTATATCAGGGCAATGCCTGATACAACCATATGTTAACAGTCAGTACGTATTCGGTCAATGCAGGACAGGTTACCTGATAAATGTTGATATCCAGTTTATCAGGCAATGCCCAGAAACGGTAGGAATTCCAGGGCTCGCGTACGCGTTTCCTAGCATTGCATGATACGCCCAACACTCTCTATTTATTGCATAAAATAGACGCTCGCAGTGTATTAACAGTCAGTGTAATAAAAACATATTACAATAGTTTAATAAATGTGCAAATTAGCTCGTTGCAGAAAACATGTTTGGTGACCAGCATAGTTTCAATATATGATGATGTGCTTATGTAATAAATACAATCTAGCATTTGTGAGAATTTATTATTGTATGTATTGACTAATTTCATAAGAAACGAGGCTAGAATTCAACACCACATGCCTGTATAGTGATATTAGTATTGGCAGACAGTGTAGATTCAGATCAGATCAGGATCTGCACTTTTTACAAGTAATTGTCATATTTTGAGAGCAAAAACAACCCCTTTTCATAAATGGACTAGTCTAAAAAATAATTTTGTGACGATTGGAATTGTTGCAATAGTAACATATCAGAATCCATTCCAGTTACCTAGGGGTGAAAGTGTTAATAAATATCACAATAACTCATGTAATATCCTCTATTTATCAGATGGGTTTTCACGTCTCCAGTCCTGGCTCACGGAGAGGGAGCATATGAATGTGAATCTGAGCATAAAGTGATGAAAACAGTTGACGAATACACCATACGTTACGTACAGGAAATCTGTGACAGAAACAAAATACTGCGAAGAAAAATTCTTATGTCGACATTGATTCCCGTTGCATCATTGATCTTGATTGTGCTTACAGTCAAATACATACGTACCTCAATAAAGAAAAGGTGGTTTGACGCGCACGTTAACGACAGGAGACAACAAATTGAATACAACGCGTACGGATTCAAGTACCCGATATTTCTGTCCTATAGCAGTCTGGATGAAGACGTCGTCTTGAATCATTTGTACAGAGAATTGCACCATCAGCTTCGAGTGACTTGTCGAACTGACCGTGAACTTGTTTGTATTGACGATCGGCACTTCCGAGCGGGTTACTGGGTAGCCGACGAAGCTGCCCGTTGTCTAGAGATGTCGGCACTACTCGTTGTCGTCCTGTCACGGAATTACTGCGCCAATGACTGGTGTAAGGCGGAGGTACAGCAGGCGTACGAACTATACAAACCAATGCTGCTCATATCCATCGAGCACGTAGATTAACGTGATATGCCTCGGTTGTTGAGGGAACATTTCCAGGAGCATGTTCGCGTCCAGTTTGTCCGACACAATGATGGGACTTGTGAGATCATACCTTAATGGAACAACGTTTGCACTTCCATTCTCGGTTTACTGCCGTAGACATAGACACTACCTATGCTAGTGTCTTTTGATATCAACTTTATCAGGCAAGGCTAGGAAACGCGTAGGAATTCCGAGGCTTGCCGAGGAATTCCTACCGTTTCCGAGCCGAGCCTGATAAACTTGATATCAAAAGACACTAGCCTGGTATTCTATTGATCAGGTAACGTTTTATGCTCGAAAATGACCACAGGTGACGTCGTATTCTATGGACAGAACGCGGACTTGTTTACGTTGCGTCATTACACTGAATATAGAGTTTATGCAACTGCCATTTTGAAATATTGGATTTTCTTTTCAGAGACACCTTAAAATCCGACAAAGAAACGAGAGCGGAGCACCAGATTCGTTGTCGGATTTGCAGAAGGCAAGGGACATAAATCCGGTATTTCAAAATGTTAGTGGAATAAATTGTATATTACAAGCTGTTTTCGACAAATGTGAAATTTGCTTCATCCAGCCTATAACTGTAACATGCCAAAATTGTCAATTTTGAAGTTAGCGTATGAATTGTTTCTTCGCCGGAAATGACGTCAAAACGTGACGTCAATTACGTCTCTCGAACGTCTAGGAGAAAATATTTAAGCCGTGCCGTGCGAAAACCGGGCTTAATGACAACATTTTTACTTTTTCGCGTATTCTGAATTGTACATCTTTTAAAAGCCATATGCCGCAACAATTATCGATTTATCCCAATTATTCTTCATTTTAGAAGTATTTTTATGATGCGATGTTAAAAACTTATATGACGTTTTAGATCAATGACATCGAAATTACGACGTTTTTATCAACGGCCTATACAAGGGGTGTTGATAAAATACCCGGACAAGTCCTATATATTTGTCATCTTTTATCGCATGTCAACCAAATTTGGATATATCGTAGCCTGACCAAGTGTCTCCCATTAGGCCAAGACATAGTATGAAAATAATGTTCATAGCTTGCCAGTGTGTTGCAGTTGCTAATGTAACATCATGTTTTGGATTGCGGCTCAAGTAATGTAATTTCGTACGAATAATTTTCAAATATGGGAGAGTGTAAGGTGTTGGCGTTTCCCTATTGTTTGCTGCTGTCTGAAATAATTGTAGGGAATAATAGCGACATTATTTAAATTTCCTATGCGACGAAATATTTAAATAATCTGACATCATGACTGGAAATGACGTAGTTTAACGACTGCCAGCTCTGTGTAAGAGAATATGCCGGAAAACCCAAGAGATTATATTAAAGTTTGTATTTTAGCACAAAACATTAGATATTGAAGATGAGAGAAAGTCCATCATCGGGATGACAATCTACGAACGATACAGTCGGATAGACAATGGACATGAAGGCGCGAAAGGCTAGGCCAGACATGGACGTACAAAAGTGACGTCAGACGTTGTGACCCAAAGTAAAAGTCTTGGTCGACTGACCACATTTCTTAAAAATTTCATATCGGTTGAACTCATTGTGTTATTAATAAGATTTAAATATGAGGAGACATATGGCTAGATGGATCCCGATGATGGTGAACATGTAGCAGAAGGACATGCGAGTTACCAATTTCTCTCAGGTTTTAGGATAGTTGAAATGACATATGTACATTTTTCCAATTGAGTGGTTACGGTGGATGAATCTATTATCAAATATCCTCGATTGAGGCGTTATTCAATCCTCCATATTCGCCCAATCTTACCCCATGTGATTTCATTTGTTTAATACCGTACACGAACAGCCGCATAAAGGGAATCAACTTCGACGACGTCAGCAGTCAATAATGTTATTGCTGGTATTTCAGGTGGTATGTTTGAACAAAGGTGAATTGCATTGCCTGACTTAGCTGTCGGAAGTGCATGTAGTATAATAAAAAGATTTTTACCGTTTATTTTGAAAGATGATAACCCATTGTGCGGGCACGAATGAAAGCATGGACATGTTCATCTTCCATTGAACAATATGGAGCATAACATTAACATAACGTCATTTTGACGTCGGGCCCCATATCGCGTGATGACGTTGTGTTGGTAACGATAAAATCGCCTATGATATATTAATGATGAGTTGTGCATATGAACTCGATGAAGCATTTATCAATCATCATGGATGTGAATTTTCAGCTAACCCAAGGCATATGGATGTTGCAGCATAATAATACTGGTTATTCAACCAACACTGGAAATCGAAAACTCTTACAAGCGACCTATCCGCGATGATCGGTGGCTGGTAATAATGTGATGTGTTGGCAGTTTCAACATTAGCCACACGAGTGACCGTACAACTTTATGTGCATAGTGTGCTTGCAAATCTTCTAAAATTATCCTGCGGGACCATAACCGCGTAAATATAATACATAATTGGATGTTGCAGTTGCAGGTTATGCATATGGGATGCCCATCCCCCATATAAATCCGCCACAGCTGGAAGCTCATTTTAGATATGTGTAACGAATGACTTTCATATCATGATAAAGTGGTGTTATTCTAATTACTACAGACCAACATAAATAGAAAGAAGTGATAAAAAGCAATCACTGATTCTGAATCATTAGAGAGATTTTCATGCATTTGTTTTGCCAAATTCAATACAAACCCCGGATATATATGTCATTATATAGCTGCGTGTCTACCTCCGTTTATGATAAAATTAGTGGCATTAAATGGCATATAATTCGCTAAGTACTGGCTATAATTGTTCAAAAGTCTCAATTTACCAAGATAATAGATGATAATATCGTTGGCATACACGAGGTTCATATTTAAGGTTATTTATGAATCAAAGTGCAGTGTAAGTGAATACTTTGCTGATATGTTGCCAGTTAAATTATGCGTTAATCATTTTGAATTCATGAGGACAACCGACGAAAAAGAGTGACAATGTCAAAGAACGACAGTTAGGCGACAATGTACAGCGCCTCAAGCATTTGTGAGTCATTGATGCTGCGAGGAACTCGTGCAAGTATCCTTGCTATAATATGTTGTCACCACGCCATGGCCATAACGTCAAACATGGATTCACGTTCAGTGACGTCACAAGTGCATGATGTCACGTCATGACGTCATAATATGTGTACTGATGCATCGCGTCTCATATTGAATCGTCGTTTTTCTGACGTCGTTTGCCGCTTTTTATGACGTTGTCATTAAGCCCGGTTTTCGTATGACGCGGCCCATTTCCTTCAAGGAAATAAATCCCGCCAGAATCATGGTAGATCACTGGGTGGCATGTATTATGTATTGTTACATGGTTTCCGTTGTTTGCAAACATATAGCGCGTGCTGTTTGCATATGACTTTAGGCAATGCTCATTCCGGGGCCGCGCGTAGACTAAGTGCCTTCATGACGTCACTACGCGGAAGTGCCTTCATGACGTCACTACTTCATGACGTTCATGACGTTCATGACGCGGCCCCGGAATATGAATACCGAAAATTATCTACGTGAATGGGACGATTTATAAAAGTACTGAAAATACTGAGTATAATGCTCAAATTACATCAGTTTTGCGGCCTTGGGATTCAAACAGTTCCCTCGGGCCACAGCAAACGTTTGCACACGGCTGGACATGATCAAACCTTATACGAGATAATTTTCACATTTGAGTTGTCTGCCTTACACTGTTGGGAAGTAAGCCCAGAATTGGATACGGTTTGCGATATATATTATAAGTTTTCTCTCAGAGAGTAGTATTAGATTATTGTCTCCGAATAGGACATGCTGTTCACATCCATTCTGACTTTATTGCCGTATATATTTATGAGAAAATACCAGCATGGGATAATGTTTTATGGATCCACTCAACATTTCCAGAAACACATTCGCGTCAGGTTTGTCTGACAAAAATATGGGATCATTTCAGAGTGGGATAACGTTGCACTTCCATTATGGGTTTACTGCCATGTACAAGTTATTGTTCACATATTGGACTTTCAAGGAAAAAATTAAGAATGAGCCTTCTTTTTATTTCGTGAAATTTGGTCAAAAATTGATTTTATTACGAAAACTTATTTGTCTATGGGAATTTAACAGGGGGGGTGGGGGGAAGTTGGAGGAGCCGTACAATGGCATCGGTGAAATTTATAAATATTACACTTTGTGCTGAATAAAATTCACTTTGATTGTTGAATTATTATTTTATGCTTGCTATTTGATTTTAATCAGAGTTTACATCGTATTAATTAATGAATGCTCATTCCAGGACCATCTGACCTGTTCCCATTGGTCAGACATTGGCAAATACGAATTGAGGGTATGTTGTGACAGACAATAGTCAAAACAACAGACATTTCTGGGAGTTTCAAAATATAACTGATTCCAGAGAAAACGTATTGACGGAAATGGGTTTGCACCATGACAGTACATTTGCCTCTGGATGATGATTGAGAAAATATGCAACTTTCAGTCTCTACTTCCGCAAGTGACGTGGCACGGCATTGTCCGAAAGTGGACATTTCACCTCAGAATTTGATAATCTTAAAGAGGCTGCACCGAGATAGTTCACATTCCTGCATAGGTACGGAACACTAATAGAGCAACATATTTGTGTTTATTTAAAAGCTTCTAGCGTGTCTTACCAGATCGCATGAACATGTTTATGCAAAAAGAAAAATCGTATTAGGAAATAAAAAAAACAATAAAAGGAAAAGTAAAAATTATACGCTCTTGTTCTAATTTGAATTACGACGACATTACGACGACATGCCATTGCATACGTTGAACTTGCATACGTTGAACGAGGAACACAACGCCTTAGACCACTGCGCTAGTGAGTCCTGAATGGAAGTATTCAACTAAAGTATACATGCCCGTCCATAAAAGCCGGGTACCACGGTTGAACGTACCCAAACAATTCGTGTCTAAGCCATAACGTACGAAAGACGATTTACAACTGGCTTAAAATGCGCCCACAACGGAATTTATACAGCATCGTAGTTTCTGTGAGCAATGACGGTAGTTAGGTGAAACTTATGATACACGTGGATAGACTACAGATGTCCAAAATAAATATTTTCAAACTCTGTGTGACACAGTGCGTTGTTTTCGAAAGGCACAGGGAACGAATCGGGAAAGGGCGAACGCATACGGCTACTAATCAGTTTTGATCACATGTGCTGGTTCAAGCCAAACTTAACATGTTTCATAACTGTTTCGTAGTGAATGACCATTACGTTCCTCATAGTGTATTGGACGCCGTGATGCAATGGCTCCGTGCAGGTATTGCCTTCTCCTTCGAGCATACACTTATATGAGTTCGAATCCCCAAACAGATTTTTTTAAATTGTATTTCTCCTGATTCAAACTGCAGTCGGGCGTCTGATCTGCGCGGCTGAAGGGTGCGAAATCTGTGACACTGGAGTATGTGGAGTAGTCAATTAGTGTCCAGCGTGCATTGGACCGTTTCAATTGTGTATATATTGTCTTTTGTATGTCGGTCCCAAATTGAAGCAGCGTACTAAATTTGAGGGCGGACCAGTGCTTTATAAGTATTTTCCTTAGCCTTTTCAACCCTAAGGAACTGGAATGGACTGTGATATGCTAATGTTCCGACCAATCCAATGGTCACAAAATGATTTTCAGATTCGCCCATTTATGAAAAGGGGGTATTTGTTGTTCTCAAAAATACGAAAATTACTTTCAAACAGTGCAGATCCTGATGAGACGGCTCGTTACGAGCCGGCTCATCTGGATCTGCACTGTTTGCATAAACTGATATAGCGGGCTTTCGGGTTCAAAGGGTTAATTTATTGTAACATTTTCTGTTGACAAATCCAATGATTTTGTTTGCCTTATTGGTAATATTTTCATGTGGTTGTTCCATGACAAATTGATGAAAAATGCGACATTCACTGAAATTAGACAATGCCATTTAAGGATTACTTTCACCGGTCACGGATCTCCAGTAAGATTGCAAAGTATACTTTTCTACCAAAGTATACTTTGAGGGTAATAATTTATTTTTCCCGAAATGCATTATTCCATATAGAACTAACGACTGCATATATTTGATGATTAAAAGTATGCAGACGTATTATACTGAATTTATTACATTATCACAGCCAAAATGGCTGTGATAATGTAATAAATTCAGTATAATAAAAATTTATCCTTAAATTGAAAATTTCTCCCTCAAAGTATACTTTGCTAGAAAAGAATACTTTGCAATGTTGGTGAAATAGGCTACTGAACATCGACAAATCGGTCCCAATTACAGAACATGCTATTAAGTCTCCCAACACTCGCACCTGGGGGATTTTTACAGACATACATTATCTAAAACTACATCCACTTACTACATCCACTGCGGTCGGTTACCCACTGGATGAATATTTGGCACCATTTGAAGTGTGCATGCTGACTATCATTCTTAATATATGCAAGTCTTCAGCAAAATGATTACCATATATTTGACAGTGCAAGAGAACAAATACGTATACGTTTTACAAAATGTCACAATTAAGGTACATTTTGTCGAATGGCGGTCCGTGTGAGACGGACAGGCCATGTGATTGTGTATATAGGCCCACATCATAAGATGTGCGATTTTTAATGAAAAACTTTACAGAAACAGTGTCATTTTCTGTAAATTACGTCGAAAGTTGACGAAATGCTAACGGCAAATTTGCTATGAACATTTCGACAACTGTTGACGTCATTTTTAGTATTTTTCCATTAGATATTGCTCATATTCTAAGGTACAAAACCACATGGTTTTTCCCATATCGATGGTCTAGTAACATAAGATCGTAAGTGCTATGCTAAAGCATAGCAGTTATACGACCTTATGTTACTAGACCATCGATATGGTCTCTTCGCACAATTCCAGTCTATAAACGGTTGGCAATACATGAACAACACACTTTCCGGTATTGTGTTACACTCCCGATGGGATTAAACCAGAAACATAAGATACATTTATGTATGTTTTTGGATTAAACAATTGATTCTTAAACATGTTAAAGGTACATGGCCACTCAGTAGGCACGTAATGGTCTTTATAGGAATTAAATAAGTGTATAATTGTGTCACTATTCCACCAGTTCTAAAAATTACGAATGCCCGCTATACAGATATATAATCATTTTGGGTTTTTCCGATAAGTGTAGGTCCAGATCAGCCTGTGCATCCGTACAGTCTGATCAGGTTCTGCACTGTTCGACATTCCATCAATGTAACACATTCACAGCCACACAGAAAACATTATATGCATGATTCAAATTTACATGTATGTATCAATAATTCCAGCACAAAACTATTTACACAATTCCCTAACATTTGATTGGCCCGTAGCAAGTCTCTGTCCAAAATTTATATCCCAGTAAACTTCCACGCCGAACTACTTTCCGTAACCGTGAGGCGCAGTTAAAATAATTCTTAAGAAAACGGAAAATAAACACATTTTCTTGATGAATTTATTTCAAATGCTAGAATTATATGGAATGAATGGCCTTTTTATGGAATTTATCGGGGATATAAACTTTGAAAAGTCGCGGGAATGCTGGACGAGGCCTTCCGGCCTTCGTCCAGTATTCCCGCGACTTTTCCAAGTTTATACCCCGATAAATTCCACAAAAAGGCCATTCATTCCTATAGTATCAATTAAAGCATCGTTACGTTTCTGGAAATGTACACAGTGCGATGAAATGCGACCGAACTTAAAACGTAACATACATTTAGCCAGCACCTGTAGTGTCGCCTATCTATTAATAGCACCTGTCATATTTTTGTCTCCATTCAGAAGAGTGATAGCTGACTGGACAACCAATTACTGAATTAGTGAATTTTACAACATCGATTCCAAATTAATAAGGTATGTCAGCGGTTGTTTTCGTTTTCTATTTTGTTCGTGCATATTTTAAACAGTTTTATTCAGAGTTTAACGTATTTTGTTTGCTGATTTCGCGCACTTATCTGTCGCAATCTGTTGCTTCCTGTTGTTTTGTAATGCTAATTGGAATGGGTGGGGTAACACCTGTTGCAACATGTATAATTGACAATTTTATTATTAGTTCTATCACCTTTTAATATGATAATCTTGTGAACTTTTTAATCTCTAATTAAATATTCAATGACTTGGTTTCTGCACGTTTTCCGCTTTATAGGCAATATATTGCACTATATTAGTCGAGAACATCACCGGCCCAATCAAGTTGGGTCGTGATAGCTGCTTGTTTATTGGCATTTTAATTTTTTCATTAAAATTTAATATATACAGCATTTAACTGTAAACATTTGGATTGAACCCTTGTTTACATTTAAAAACATACACCAGCATTATATTGTTGATTTCAATACAATTTTTTACCAAAAAAAACATGTTTTTCTCTCAAATATTCATGAATTTTGTCAATAAAAATGATTTTCTTAAAATATTTCACAACTACTATTTACATTCATATTGAAATAACCCATATAGTTATTTCATTTAAAAATATGTAAATTTGATACTTTATCACTGTTTTGGAAAATTCCACAGGAAAATACCACTTTACAAGGGTAAGCTATCAATCTGTATATCAAGACAGTACGTCATGATGTCACGACTACCTGTCTACCAGAATAATGCAGTAATACAGTGAAACCTCTCTAAACCGGACACCCTGGGAGGTCCCCAGGGTGTCCGGCTTAGAGAGGTTTCACAGTAATTCAGGCATTTGATCATTCTGAGTCATAGTTTTGTGCTGTGCGATCACGAACAGACATTATGGACCAAGATAAATGGCCAAGAACCTCAACAAAAATATCACATGTGTTTTCTTGGTGTCCAGTTTAGAGAGGTTCCACTGTATTTATTATGTGACAGTAGTCAAGTAAATGTCTAAAGTCTTACTTTTATCATGTTTATGGAACAAACACTGACGAAAATTACTTTTGCTGAAATTTAAAAGTTTAATTCATATCTGCCAGTATATTTTCTCTATATCATTTTTAACTTTTATTTTTCATTATCTGACTTTTATCATTTATCATGTTTATTATTTATTTTGTCATAGAGATACATTGTAGTACATGTAGTGTATGCCATATGCTATGTCTAATTTTCATCATGTTCATAGCTAGACTAACATGCCATGTCTCTATATCATGTTTAACTTCTATTTTTCATTATCTGACTTTTTTCATTTATTATTCTTGGTAGTGAAAGCCATAGTGCTATGTCTAGTTCATAGCAGCACTACTGTCTGTTTCACGAAAGTTGCCCAAATTTTACGGCTATATAAACAATTCAAAAACAAGATTTCTTTTGATATTAAATTAAAGGAAAAATTAATAATGAGCCTTCTTTTTATTTCGTGAAATTTGGTCAAATATTGATTTTATTGCGAATTTTTTTCCCCCCATGTTAAATCCCCATAGACATCTTCACGGAGTGAAGATGTCTATGGGGATTTAACATGGGAAATTTTTTTGACATAGACATCTTCTGAAACACTGGATTGATTTTTAAAATTTAACTTTTGTTTTCTTAGTTAGATCATATCCAAGCTATCTAGTCAGGTTTCGGAGTCAATTTCCATTTTTTTTCGTTTTTTGACTCCTCCCACACTTCCTTACCTCTTTTTCCCCCATGTTAAATTCCCATAGAAAAATAAATTTTTCGTAATAAAATCAATATTTGACCAAATTTCACAAAATAAAAAGAAGGCTCATTCTTAAATCTTCCTTTAATTTAATATTATTGAAAATAATATTGTTTTTGAATTGTCTATATGGCCGTAAAATTTGGGCAGCTTTCGTGAAACAGACAGTAGGTGCCAACATTGGTAATTTAAGTACTTATTTACTGATAAATGATATGAGAAGGTAGGTAGCAATAGATTTACATGTACAGTGCTCCAGATAAGCTGCGTATTTGCGTAAATACCCAATTAAAATTGCCAAAAACCCAATTGAAATCAGAAGTATTAAAAAGCATTACCAATTTTATGGTACCTTTATCATGCTGCAGAAAGCAATAAACAAACCAGAAAAATAGCATATTTTACTTATTTTCTAAGAAAACACATCTTGGTATTTCATTAGAATTGTCTCCATTAGAAATGCCAAGACTTTTTTTCATTTCGAAGCAAACTATGCAATAATTGCTGTCTTTTGATATGCAAACAGTAGTGTGATTTTAATTTACCCAATTCAAATTTTGAAATACCCAATTACTTAAGAAATGATGCAGTGACAATACTCAATTACTAATTCCTTATCTGGAGCCCTGCATGTACAGTCGAACCTCCCCGAACGGCCACCTCTCTACAACAGCCACCTCTCTGTAACATCCGCTATTTTATATCCCAAATGGATGATTTCCTCTATATCTAACCCTTACACTGCTGAGCATGAACATTGTCGTTTGATGTTGATTTTGCATTCTTTCTCAATAAAAACATGTTTTGACAGCATTTTAGAATCATTTCCATTGGAAATGATTCTAAAATGCTGTCAAAACATGTTTTTATTTAGAATTATTGAAGAAAATAAATAAACATCAGACGATAAAATTGTATTCAGCATTAACCTCCCTACAACAGCCACCTCTCTATAACAGCCACTTTTGCCTCTTCCCATGGGTGGCTGTTGTAGAGAGGTTGCACTGTATATGCTGGTACGTGTAAGTATCAAGCATATTTTCACATTTTTTAACATCTTTCTTACTTTTCTGCTTTTCACCAAACAGTTTGTCAACTGTATGGCAGGAAAGGACTTTGGTAAGTTTTACTGGGTTTTACTGGGTTGCTGGTCCACAAAATGGACCTGATGGTGTATGTTACCAGTGTAGCCCCAGATCACGCACCTTGATCAGTAGCCTATTTTACCAACATTGCAAAGTATACTTTCCTAGCAAAGTATACTTTGAGGGAGAAATACTTTCCTAGCAAAGTATACTTTGAGGGAGAAATTTTCAATTTTAGGATAATTTTGGCTGTGATAATGTAATAAATTCAGTATAATAATTCTGCATAGTTTTAATCATCAAATATATGCAATCATTAGTTCTGTATGAAATAATGCATTTCGGAAAAATCAATGATTACTCCCTCAAAGTATACTTTGCTAGAAAAGTATACTTTGCAATTTTGATGAAATCGGCTACAGGGCCTACACCGTCAGAAAAGCTCTTTAGACATGAAACGTTCACAAGACATAATTTGGATCTGAATTTTTTTTTCATTATTATAGCGTTGTTTATTGCTCACGCGGAAAATTTATAATATGTTTTTGTTTGTCCATGACCAGGGCTCCAGATAAGGAATTAGTAATTGAGTATTGTCACTCCATCATTTCTGAAGCAATTGGGTATTTCAAAATTTTAATTGGGTAAAATAAAATCACACTACATTGTACTGTTTACACATCTGCAGACCGCACTTATTGAATAGTTTGCTTCTAAATGAAAACATGTCTTGGCATTTCATTAGAATTGTCTCCTTGGAGACAATTCTAATGAAATACCAAGATGTGTTTTCATGGAAAAATAAGAAAATGTGGCCGGTATGTGCTATATGTGTTGTCTGTTTATTGTTTTCTTGTAGCATGATAAAGATACCAAAATTTTTTCATTGCTTGTTGATACTCAATACTTCTGATTTCAATTGGGTTTTTGGCAATTTTAATTGGGTATTTAAGCAAATATGCAGCTTATCTGGAGCTCTGGTCCATGACAATATTTTGCTTATGCGGAGGTATCTGAGAACCAAAGTACGATTTATGCCTCCCATCATGGGAGACCTGGGAGGCATATATAGTGTTTGGACTATTTGTCCGTCCATCCATCCTGTTCCATTTTCCGGTGTCCCCAATCTGTCACCAGGGGCTGAATTTCCATGTCTTTTTGTGACCTTATACAAGGTAACATTAATAGCCTCCAGAATTCAAGGCTCAAAATGCAGACCTCACAACTGTCACGCTTTCGGTGTGAGACTCGTGCATCAATGTCTGTGTCACACTCTCATGCATTGATCGGGGATTCTTTCACTCATTTCACCAAAAACGTCCGGTAAAAAAACAAAATGGAATTCTGGGTGTAACTTTACATAGGTAGGGCCTATACATTATGTACTGCATAAAATGTATGCACATGCATATTAACCCTTAAACCGCTATCTTAATTTTTTTGTCGTCTGCTGTTTATTTTCTGTTTTCCATTTTTATCATCAAAAACATGCTTTAACAGCACTTTAGAATAATTTGTAACATGCTTTGATAGCACTTTAGAATCATTTCCATTGGAAATGATTCTGAAGTGCTATCAAACCATGTGTTTATTGAGAAATAAGGCAAGATATAAAAGCAACAGCAGACGACAATTGTTGTGAGTATCGGTCTAAGGGTTAATGTAAACTATAAACTGACTTTAAATAAACTTTTTTCAGCAAGAAATGATGCTCGGTGAAAATATAGCACAAACATTTCCAGAACATTGTTTTTTATTGATCCAAATTTTATTAAACAAATATTGGGACATAATGTGCTGTCTGAGTCGCAATTTTTCAAGCAAAGAAATAAGATATTTTTTTCATTATTTTCGTTTGTCAAAGATGTTTACACATTTTGGTGCAAAAAAATCCCACAGTGAAATATTCTTAAATGGTTCTCTATAAAAAATAAAAAATAATTCCGGCGGACCATGTCCCTGGACCCACGACCCCACGATTGTAGTTTCTAGAATGGGAATTTGTGGTATTGTCCTTGGTTGATATTTGTAATAAGTGCGCAACAAATGAGGATTATGTTTCGAAAAGTGTGTTCATGTACATTAGTAGAAACACATTACAGGGAATGAAATTTCGATTTTTGTAATGTAAATTTCTAAATTTTTCCTAGTAAAAAAACTCAAGAATTTTTGTACCCTGCATTACACTCTTTTCTCGTTTTTATCGCAGACTATGAAAGTACATATGTACATTTACATATATTTAAATGTTTAAATACTTCACCAACTCTTTCGAATGTGTTCATGGTTAAAGTTGATCAAATAAAAACAGTACATTGATTTACATGTATGTAGGTCCAGCGCTCCAGATAAGTTTTATTTCTGAAGAATATTATTGCCCTGATTTCAAATTATATGCATACGATGGGTACCAGAAAGTTTGAGAACTAATTGTATTTCAAGTTAACTACTGCTTCCTCACTCATCGAAGCATTTGAAAAATAGATTGGTTGTAGCTTTACTATGATAACATCATGACGTTCATTATTGGAATGAATGGCCTTTTTGTGGAATTTATCGGGGTATAAACTTGGTAAAGCAACTTTCTTTTTTTTTTCGAAAATTGTAATTTTTTATCGCCAATTGTTTATTTTTATCCTATTGGTTATTATAGGAATGAATGGCCTTTTGTGGAATTTATCGGGGTATAAACTTGGAAAAGTCGCGGGAATACTGGACGAAGGCCGGAAGGCCTCGTCCAGTATTCCCGCGACTTTTCCAAGTTTATATCCCCGATAAATTCAACAAAAAGGCCATTCATTCCTTATAATTCCAGCATTTGAAATAAATTCATCAAGAAAATGTGTTTATTTTCCGTTTTCTTAAGAATTATTTTAAATGCGCCTGACGGTTACGGAAAGTAGTTCGGCATGGGAGTTTACTGGGATATAAATTTTGGACAGAGACTTGCTACGAGCCAATCAAATGTTAGGGAATTGTATAAATAGTTTTGTGCTGGAATTATTACGTCTTGACGTCACGTGACTTCCATGTTGAGAACGCGACAGCGTAAATTAATGGTAGGGGTTCCTCCTTATAGGAATCACGATTTGTCTGGTTTGGCCCTCAGGTACGTTTTTCATATTTGGCTCTTTTGTTACCTGGGAGTTGAATTGGGTTATTGCCCATTATAAAAGTAGAAAGATTATTACTGATCCTATTGCTTTTGGGAGGGGCCAAGTGATTCTGGTGTCGCGAGGACCTGGCATCAGATCAGGATTATTCTGATTTCAGGGCTGAATATATAGCTTTTTTATTGTCAATATTCAGTTCTGATTTTGGGATTTTCCCCCCATTTGTACATGTACTTGAATATATGTGATTTAGTGCTAAACCCATTGACCCGGCCTTAAATGACCTTAGCCGTTGATAGGCCGTTAAACCCCAAGAAACAAACAAAACAAAACAAACAAACATGTTGAGACTGTACAAACTACTAATTTTGTGAAATTCTGTAGTTGCTGCCATGTGAAAACAATCAATTTCATGAGGCATTTTTCCTGTGGCAATCTGGAATGTTTGTTTATTTTCCATTAATGTTAACATAATAAATGCTGTTATTTTAACTCTTTGCATGCTGGGAAACTTGTGGGCTACAAATAGTTAAAAACTAGCGGACAAAAATTCATCAAAGTTTCTTTTATTTCTCCTTGTAAATATCATGAATATGTCTTGGAATTTCATTAGAATTGAGTCCTGAGGACTCAATTCTAATGAAATTCCAAGACATATTTACAGAGAGAAATAAAACATATAGTCCTAATTTCTTTGGCGGATATTTTCGCCACTAGCATGCAAAGAGTTAAGTCAATTGAGTATCTGAAAAGTTTACCTGACATCAGAACAATCCCTCACCACATTAAATATGGGATTCGACAATTAACCCTTTCACCCCTAAAGTAACTGAATGGGCTGCGATATGTTCGTTTTGCAACCAATCGAATCATCGCAAAATGATTTTCAGACTATTCCATTTATAAAAAGGTGGTATTTGTTGTTCTCAAAAATATGAAAATTACTTTCAAACAGTGCAGATCCTGATGAGACGGCTCGTTACGAGCCTGCTCGTCTGGATCTGCACTGTTTGCATAAACCAATATAGCATTCTTTCGGGTTCAAAGGGTTAAACACCATTAAATCAAAGCAAATCAGAACATCGTTGTGGCACCAGTGTGAATTGTCGCAAACTCAATAAGCCCCATTTCGTCGCGGAGATCCACATATTGCCAGGGACGGAGACTTGATCAATTGATTATCTTGGCCATATGTTTGACACTTTCATCTTCCGCATGATTTCCCAAATGAGAAACCTATTTATTGTTGTATAGTAATCACTCTACATCACAGGTTGAAGTAACGGACCGAGGTCTATAAATACATTAAATATGCCTAAAAGCATCAATAAATGAAGAAACAAAATAAGCTAAATTTTTTTTTACTCCCTCCATAGACTCCATATATGGAGGGAGTAAAAAATAATTTCTAGCTTATTTTTTTTCTTCATTTATTGATGCTTTCTCTTTATAGACCTCGGTCCGTTACTTCAACCTGTGCTCTACATGTATTGCCGAACACCCAGGGTGACCGATTGAGAGCACTTCCACTATATTCCACTGAGTTGGTAGATGGGAGTGTTAGTGTAGCTTAGCACATTACATGCGGAATACAACTTTACAGGTATGAAATTTTTATTTTTGTTATTTCTCAATGAAAGTATATATTGTGACCACTCATTTGAACCGTCTCGATGAGACGGTTCAAATGGTGGTCACGACATATAATTCTAAGCACGTTTAAAGAAAATATTTATGAGTTTCCCCAATCGAAATAACATATCCTCAGCATGGAATGGGTTAACTTTTAGCATTGTTACGAGCTGGCTCATCTGGATCCAGAGCTCCATTTAAGCTGCGTATTTGCTTAAATACCCAATTAAAATTGCCAAAAACCCAATTGACATCAGAAGTAGCAAGTATCAAAAAGCAATAAAAAGTGTGCGGTACCTTTATCATGCTGCAAAAAAACAATAAACAGACCACAAATATATAGCATATTTTTATGCCACCGGTCTCGAAGAGCCGGGTGGCATATTTTTTTTCTTATTTTCCGTGAAACACATCTTGGTATTTCATTAGAATTGTCTCCAAGGAGACAATTATAATGAAATGCCAAGACATGTTTTCATTATTTTGAAGTAAACTATTTAATAATTGCTGTGTGTTGAAGTGTAAACAGCAGTGTGATTTTATTTTACCCAATTAAAATTTTAAAATACCCATTTGCTTCAGAAAAGATGGAGTGAAAATACTGAATTACTAATCACCAACCTCTTCTCAAGTCTATTTGGGGTATAAAATACCAGCTGTTGCAGAGAGGCGGCTGTTCTATAGAATTTGTCATTCACAGGGTGTGTGGTTCAACCGTATTTGCATTATGTTGTCTTATATGGTCTCGGGTCCGTACACAGGAATTTATATATAGGGGTGTGGGTTATCGCTATTAAATATTATTTACGGACGAACCTTCAGCAGGGAGTGCCCACCCCCCTCGTTACGTGCCCACCCCCCTCGTTACGGCGCCCACCCCCCTCGTTATGAGCCATCTCATATGGATCTACAGTATTTGCACATGATGACTTCATGGTCTGTAGGGTTGATAGGGTTAAGCACAATTTGCTCTTTTGTAGTAAATAACAGTCTCATTTGTAGTATATAATGGTCCCATTTTATCGTTGTTACACAATCATTCCACATGGCTGCCAAGCTAATTGTATTGTCGATATCTCTGGCTGACAAATGCCGCAATTGTCTGTGAATTTATGTCGCGTTATATGGACCAGCGACAGACACAGGGGGCCAGTAGCCGATTTCACCAACATTGCAAAGTATACGTATCTACATGTAGCAAAGTATACTTTGAGGGAGTGATCATTTATTTTTCCTGAAATGCATTATTTCATATAGAACTAACCACTGCATACATTTGATGATTAAAACTATGCAGAATTATTATACTGAATTTATTACATTATCACAGCCAAAATGGCTGTGATAATGTAATAAATTTAGTATAATAAAAATTAATAAATTTATCTTAAAATTGAAAATTTCTCCCTCAAAGTATATCCGCATGATCAGGATCAGTGATTGTTGCAAATGATGTAGGATACGTTTTGTCAAGTTAATCCACACATTACTACTGTCTGTTCCACGTTTTTCTGCCGACAAACTTTTGGCTATTAAACACATTAAATCTAAAATATATTTAAAAGTAAGTACTTTTTCATCAATAACAAAAAAAGTCACCCTCCCCAAACAATTTTGTTTAATGAAATTCCATTAAATATTGATTTTATTGCGAAAAAACGATTTTCCTATGGGAATTTAACATGGGAAGTCAATTTCCAAATTTGGAAATTGACTCCGAAACCTGGCGAGATAGCTTGAAAATGATGTAATTAAGAAAACAAGTTAGATTTTGAAAATCGGTCCACAAATAAAAAATCTATTTTTAGCCCCCATGTTAAATTCCCATAGGAAAATCGTTTTTTCACAATAAAATCAATATTTGATGGAATTTCATCAAATAATATTTTTTTTGGGGATGGTGACTTTTTTGTTATTGATAAAAAAGTACTTACTTTTAAATATCGTTTAGATTTAATGTGTTTAATAGCCAAAAGTTTGTCGGCAGCAAAACGTGGAACAGACAGTAGATCTAGATTATCCTGTGTCTGTTCCACGTTTTGCTAATCCTGAGGGTTCTTATATGTGGCCGTCACTGGAGAAATGGGTCTCATGGGATTCATTTGCTCACGATCAGATAGCACCCTCCTGTAGCCTGATAGTGATCAATATTGCTTTAATATTAGAAGCATGACCGGTGTTTCGTTGCTGGAATGGCGACCAGTGCAGATCCATAAGCCCCATATAATGGTGCTTGTATTCACACTTCATTCCTTGAAGTGTGAACAGTGTATCCCCTGATCAGACTGCGCTTCCGCTGGTCGCAATTACTGTTGAAACTCCATGGACAGCCACCTCTCTACAACAGACACCTCTACAATATCCACCTCTCTACAACAGACACCTCTCTACAACAGACACCTCTATAACAGCCAATTCTACATAACCCACCTCTACATTAACTACCTTCCTACAACAACCACCTCTCTACAACAACCACATTCCTACAACCACCTCTCTATAGCAGCCACCTCTCTACAGCCACCGTTTTATTGTAACCTCAATAGGATAAATGCCTATATTTTAACCTCCATACAACAGCCACCTCTCTAAAACAGTCAGTTATTATCTTCCCATGGGTGGCTGCTGTAGACAGGATTTCCTCTGCTACTGTACATGAAAGATACATTTCGCAGCCGCCAGTCCATATATTGCTGACATATTGAACGGAGGCTAATTGGTAGTAATTGCGCATAAGAGAATACTTTCATAATTGGGGCCACTGTGACTGCAGAAAATTTAGCTTATGGTATTTACGGAGAATGCAAACCCCACGCAGTCTGATCAGTGTCTACACTGTTCGCCATTCGTTCAGTCGTGTGTCGTGCCGCTTGTGACGACCTGTAGCTGGTTGCTCTTTCTTGGGGGCTGCTGGACCATAATACATGTGGCTGTGACTCTGATCAGGGTCTACACTATTTGGCATTCAATCATGTGTGTGTTTTGTTGCTTGTGACAAGCTGTAGCAGGTGGCGCCTTCTCGGGGGCTGCTGTATCATGCCACTTGTGGCTGTGACTGGAATAATGGAGCTTATGGCGTTTGTGACTAGTGTAGACCCAGACCAGCCTGCGCATCCGCGCAGTCTGGTCAGGGTCTGCACTGTTCACGATTCAGTCAGTGAACAAACAGCCATTGTGCTTCTAGCAAACAGTTGTACATCTACATTGCTTGGTGGCCTTAAATGATACTCTTTTGTGTTGATGGGCCGTAAAGCACCATTCCATTCTAACAAACTGTATATGTAGCTTCCGTATGAGGTTGCGAGAGCGTGCTATGAGATCAGGAGCTAGATTGGCAGCAAATGCCAAAAACCCCACTACCTCCAGCGACAGACATAATTGGTTCTAAACGTGGCATCTCCTGGCAAAAGATGAATTATAAGGCGTTTGGACCCTGCTTGTGGTATCGAGCCCTGCCCAGTTAGTAGTGTTTGTGTACAGCAGAATAAACGCATTGCACGTGTGTTAATCATGTTAATTTGGAAATACATGTACATACAGGCAAGGAGCAAAGTTGCATTGCAATACTTTGCAATTTCAAGTACTTATACAGTGTAAACATTGTCATTTAAAGGTACATGCCCACTCAGTAGGCACAAATTGTTCTTTATATCAGAAACATCATCTGAGACATTTTCTGGCGAAAGAAACATTCATTCACCATTACCCCACGTATTGATTGACATTATTATACATTTTATATCAGACGTAAATTTTCACACTAATATCAGGGGCGATAACCGTGTTTCCTTAAAAGGTTAACGGACATTACTATTTATACTCTGTATTTATTGTTTGATGTGCAATGATCATACTTTATAATCTGTCGAACATTTCATTTTTTGAGGTGACGCATTTAATTACAACGTAGTATAAATAATAAAAAAATATTGTGCCTCATTTGCATATGAAAACAGCCTGATACCACTGTGTGTCACTATCATTAAAATCAATATTAATAAATGATTTTATCTGTATAGCGGACACTCGTATTTTTAAGACCTGGTGGAATAGTAACACAAGAGTTGTGCCTATACTGAGTGGGCATGCACCTTTTCACCCTTTCACCCGTAAGTAACTGGAATGGATTTTTATATGTTCATCTCAAGACCAATCCAATCGTCACAAAATGATTTTCAGACTAGTCCATTTATGAAAAAGGGGCGTTTTTGTTCTCAAAAATATGAAAATTACTTGCAAAAAGTGCAGATCCTGATGAGACGGCTCGTCACGAGCCGGCTCATCTGGATCTACAGTTTTGCCAATGCCACTATACAGGCCTGTGGTGTTGAAAGGGTGAAAACTATTGACATGTTATTGCGCAATTAATAATTATTATCAATAAAGATATGGATTATGCGAGGAAACATTGGTGAAGCAATAGTGAAGTATATTTCATAGGATGTTGATTCATTGGTGGAAAAAGTTCAAAATTGTGTATTTTCGTTATTTCTCTATGACAGCAGGGCTCCAGATAAGGAATTACGGTAGTAATTGAGTATTGTTACTCCCATCATTTCTGAATTTCAAAATTTTATTTGGGTAAAATTAAATCACACTACTGTTTACACATCAACAGACAGCAATTATTGAATAATTTGCTTCTAAATGAAAACATGTCTTGGTATTTCATTAGAATTTTCTCCAATTCTAATGAAATACCAAGATGTGTTTTCATGGAAAAATAAGAAAAAATTGCTATATTGTAGTCTGTTTATTGTTTTCTGCAGCATGATAAATGTACCACAAAATTGTTATTGCTTTTTGATACTCGCTAATTCAGATTTCAATTGGGTTTTTGGCAATTTTAATTGGGTATTTACGCAAATACGCAGCTTATCTGGAGCTCTGTGATAGTATGTTATGTGTATACTATATACAGTGGAACCTCCCTCAAACGGACAACAAGAAACATATGTGATCATAATTTTTATGGGTCTCTTGGTCATTTATCTCAGCTGATTTTGGGATTTTCTCCTCAATGCAACAGGTTAAAACGGGATCAAACCCGTTTGCCCAGCCTTACATGACCTTAGCTGTTGATAGGCCGTTAAACACCAATAAACAAACAAACAAACTGCGTGATCACATAGCTATGGTTCGGAATAGTCAAATGCTTGATTTACAGTGAACCCTCCCAGTATGTTTGGTTTAGCGAGGTTTCACTGTATATTTAACCCAAATCTTCTGTCTGTAGCGCAGGATAAGTCGCCCTGCGTTACAGACAGAAAGTTTGGGTTAGTGTATATTGTGACCACTAATTTGAACCGTCTACAAATTAGTCGTCACAACTACACATGTATAATACACAACATTCCCCTCAAAAATGTATTTTTAACTCTTTGCATGCTAGCGGCGAAAATATCTGCCAAGCGAATTAGGAGTATATGCTTTATTTCTCTCTGTAAATATGTCTTGAAATTTCATTAGAATTGTGTCCTCCGGACACAATTCTAATGAAATTCCAAGACATATTCATGACATTTATATGATGCCCCGGGGCGGGATCAACTGATCCTGAGAATAGTGCTGCAGTAGCCATTGCTTGTCGTAAAAGGCGACTAAACTGGCTTAACGGTTGGGTTCATACTTTCCGGAACCCACTATACCGGATTTGGCCCTCATGTACATTTTTGGCTTTCTTGTATGTGAGAGTTGAGTCGGGCTATGCCCCATATATAAAAGTAAGATTAGCGCTAATCCTATTACTTTTAGGGGATGGGATAAATGATGCTGGTGTGGCGAGGGCCTGGCACCAGATCAGGTTGTTCTAATTTCAGGACTGAATATATATTTTGATTGTAAATATTGAGTTCTGAAGTTGGGATTTACCCCCCTTGGACAGGTGGATATGGGACTCGACCCCGTTGACCCGTCTGCGTGTAGACTCCCTGAGGCTTGTACCTCTATGTCAGAAAAGCGGACGTTAAACCCTATTCACTCACTCACTCATGACATTTATAAGGAGAAATGAAAGAAAATATAATGAATTGTCATCTGCTATTTTTGAACTATTTATAGCCCACAAATTTTCCAGCATTCAAAGAGTTTTTTTGCGTTGTCATCAGATCATATTACCTTACATTATGTAATTGATGTGTACATGTGACATGGTGACATGTTGATGTTGTTGTTGTCACATTTTACTGGTGGCAGCCATTAGGCCTATATATGCCGTTGTTGTTGTATTTAGATACTGTGCTGTTGTTGTTGTACGTGTGAATGAGAGTGAGCATGTATAATTGTTACAATGCTAATTGTATGTTAATTGTAAGGTCACATTTTACTGGTGGCAGCCGTTATATGTTATTGTTGTTGTTATACATACCATGTTGTTGTTGTTTGCTAAATACTAAGTTGTTGTTGTTACAGGCCGTGTTTTTGTTTGTTAAATACTGAGTTGATGTTGTTGTTACAGACCGTGTTGTTGTTGTTGTTGTTAGAGACTGTGTTGTTGTTGTTGTTACCGACTGTGGCGTTGCTGTTGTTGTTACGGACTGTGTTGTTGTTGTTGTAGACCTAGAGATGGGGGACACACAGCCACACAGTGGTACAGACTATGACTACCTCATCAAGTTCCTGGCCTTGGGTAAGTCACAATATCTTCACAGTTTAATGCCCCCTATGCGATAGCAAGGAGGGCATGTTGCATTGCTATTGAGGTTCTGTGCATCCTTCCATCTGTCTGTCTGTGCATATTTACGTCAAAAAGTCGAAAAGTTTGTCAAAGTTTTTCCATCATATTACTTGAATGATTGCTTCAATATTTGGACAGTTCATTCACCACCAATGACAAACCTTCAAGATGGTGCTGAAACACTTTTATTATGTCAAAAGGTTTGTAAAACTTTCTCAAATGACATTTAAATTTGTGTAAATTTAAAGTTAAGAGTCCTGGGGGCCGTTTCACTAAACTTTGTACGAATAAAATGTTTGTATGTGCAAAATTATTATAGCCTGTAAATTTCACATTAACAAGGCTCAATAAAGGCTCAATAAATGTTTAGTGAAACGGGGCCCCAGTATGCCATGGGCGCATATCCATGTTTTACAAACGTAATGTCTATTTACATTTTTTCTGGCATTTTTTATAGGTTTTTTAGAGAAAAAATCCTGTCTTTTGGATTGATGAAATCAGGCACAAATCAATCTCATGCAGACACAATGTGTGGTCACTATAAGGTTTGATAATGTCCAGCCGTGTGCAAACGTTTGCTGTGGCCCGAGGGAACTGTTTGAACCCGCGGCCTGCGGCCTTGGGATTCAAGGGCCCCAGTATGCCATGGGCGCATATCCATGTTTTACAAACGTAATGTCTATTTACATTTTTTCTGGCATTTTTTATAGGTTTTTTAGAGAAAAAATCCTGTCTTTTGGATTGATGAAATCAGGCACAAATCAATCTCATGCAGACACAATGTGTGGTCACTATAAGGTTTGATAATGTCCAGCCGTGTGCAAACGTTTGCTGTGGCCCGAGGGAACTGTTTGAACCCGCGGCCTGCGGCCTTGGGATTCAAACAGTTCCCTCGGGCCACAGCAAACGTTTGCACACGGCTGGACATGATCAAACGTTATTGTTACATTTCCAAGAAAAAACTGATGTAATTTGAGCATTCTATTCAGTATTTTCAGTACTTTTTTAAATCGTCCCATTCACGTAGATAATTTTCGGTATGCATATTCCGGGGCCGCGTCATGAACGTCATGAAGTAGTGACGTCATGAAGGCACTTCCGCGTATTGACGTCATGAAGGCACTTCCATTACGCACCAGGCCCCGGAATGAGCATTGCCTAAAGCCATATGCAAACAGCACGCGCTATTTGTTTGCGCATATGTGCAAACAACGGAAATCATGTAACAATACAAGTTATTCTGATATATGAGCACACTTTGCTGTCCGACCCCCTTTTTTTTTTGATCACGACCCCCTTTTTTTTTTGATCACGACCCCCCTTTTTTTTTGATCACGACCCCCTTTTTTTTTTGATCACGACCCCCTTTTTTTGATCACTGACGACTTGTTTGTTATAACCTTGTTTGTAAGGCAAAAATGTTAGTTTTTTATTGAATAACTTATGAAGCGCTTCACAGATTTTGATAATATTCGGCCATAATGTGTGTCTAGGGATGGTGCTTTGTTTTGCATACGACCCACGTCCGACCAAGGTCACTGAGGAATTATAATTACAGCACAAAAATATTTACACAATTCCCTAACATTTGATTGGTCTGTAGCAAGTCTCTGTCCAAAATTTATATCCCAGTAAATTCCATGCCGAACTACTTTCCGTAACCGTCAGGCGCAGTTAAAATAATTCTTAAGAAAACGGAAAATAAACACATTTACTTGATGAATTTATTTCAAATGCTGGAATTATAAGGAATGAATGACCTTTTTGTGGAATTTATTGGGGATATAAACTTGGAAAAGTCACGGGAATACTGGACGAGGCCTTCCGACTTTTCCAAGTTTATACCCCGATAAATTCCACAAAAAGGCCATTCATTCCTATAGTGTTTTTTTAAAAAAAAAATTATCAAGGCTGCATGCAGTGAGGCCCGGATTAGCCTCGTAATAACGATGCCCTCGTCTTTGCTTTATAATTCGAACGAGTGCTGGCTGATCAGGCAGGGATTCCGATCGCCACTTTCGCAATTGGCGATAAAAATAAACAATTGGCGATAAAAAATTACAATTTTTTTTTTAAAATTTTAATTTTTTATCGCCAATTGTTTTATTTTTTTTGAATAACGATGCCCTTGTTTTACAAACGCAGAGCTCCAGATAAGCTGCATATTTGCTTAAATACCCAATTGAAATCAGAAGTAGCTATAGTATCAAAAAGCAATACAAAAAATTGTGCTACCTTTATCATGCTGCAGAAAACAATAAATAATGAAATGTTTTCATTTCGAAGCAAACTATTCAATAATTGCTGTCTGTTGATGTGTAAACAGAAGTGTGATTTTATTTTACCTACCGGTAATTAAAATTTTGAAATACCCAATTGCTTCAGAAATGATGGAGTACGTGACAATACTCAATTACTAATTCCTTATCTGGAGCACTGCAAATGTAACCGATCTGCCATTTATCATTGTTTGTCCATACAGTTTGTTAAACACCGTTCCATTCATGCCGAATAACATATAACTAGACATGTATTACTTTCCCCAAGCCTCTGTGTGAATCAGATTAGTAATAACGGTCGATAATCCTGATAATGCGTCACATTAGCCTCTTAGTGCATATAACTACATGTAATAGTCTGCCATTATCGTAATTCCATACCGTAATTAATCTCTGACTGTTAAAATGCACTTGGTCGAATAAACTTCCTATAAAATATAAAAATTAAACAGCAGACGACAAAATTTAATTCGGCATTGTACGGGTTAAACAGACGTAAATTTGTTGTCTGCTGTTTATTTTGTATTTTCCATTTTTATCATCAAAAACGTGCATTGACAGCACTTTAGAATAATTTACAACATGCTTTGACAGCACTTCAGAATCATTTCCATTGGAAATGATTCTGAAGTGCTGTCAAAACATGTTTTTGTTGAGAAATAAGGCAAGATATAAAAGCAACAGCAGACGACAATTGTTGTGTGTAGCAGTCTAGGGGTTAACATAAATTTACATTCGTTTTTTTTTTCAAGGCCTTGTTTGTTTGTCACCGGATATATATGCAGGGATTCCGCTGGTGATCGCCACTTTCGCAATTTGCGATAAAAATAAACAATTGGCGATAAAAATTTACAATTTTGAAAAAAAAATCAAAAACATTTTATTTTATTTTTTGAAAATTGTAATTTCTTTTCACCAATTTTTTGAAGTGACGATTTTTTTTCCCCAGCGGAATCCCTGTATATGTAAGTAGGTTTTGACCATCCGGGTTAAGAACTTTTTCACACATTAATTAGTTTGCCAGAGTTTCTCAATTCTGTTGTAACTTCTTAATCTATATCCCTTGAAGGTTTATTATAATATTTCAATACATCATACTTGTGCACAAATACCACACATCCATGCTGTCTTTAATATGACTTTGACCTTCACAACTTTGAACTTTTTCACACATTAATTATTTTTACCAAACTTTACATACGACTTGTGCACAAATGTCACACATCCATGCTGCCCTTAATACGACCTTCACCTTTTGACCTTTACAACTGTGCTTATGGATACATTTGGTTAATTAACTTTTCCACAGTTTCTCCAATCTGCCACCGCATTCGTGTGCCGACAGGCCACATTTTCTTGAGTTTTTTTTTTAATTTAGGCATTTAAATTTCCATATAAATAGGATATTTATTTGACCGGTATAGGATCACCTCTCAAACTTCCCATATTGCATTGTGGGAAAAATATGTCATGCTTTTTTTATCCATTTTGAATTACCAGTACATTATCCTAAATATCTCAGCAAGCTCTAGACTGATTTTCGTGTGATAACATGCAGATACCACGGAAAATTGTACGGTATATTTACAGGGCTCCAGATAAGGAATTAGTGATTGAGTATTTTCACTCCATCATTTCTTAAGCAATTGGGTATTTCAAAATTTTAATTGGGTAAAATAAAATATCTCTACTGTTTACACATCAACAGACAGCAATTATTGAATTGCTCGGAACTTCGGATTTCATTTGGGTTTTTCGGCAATTTTAATTGGGTATTTGCGCAAATACGCAGCTTATCTGAAATCCGAAGTTCCGAGTATCAAAAAGCAATAACAATTTTGTGGTACCTGTATCATGCTGCAGAAAACAATAAACAGACCACAAATATAGCATATTTTTCTTATTTTCCATGAAAACACATCCAAGGAGACAATTCTAATGAAATGCCAATACATGTTTTCATTTCGAAGCAAACTATTCAACAATTGCTGTCTGTTGATGTGTAAACAGTAGTGTGATTTTATTTTACCCAATTAAAATTTTGAAATGCGTTTTAGTTTTGCACTTACAAACTTCTTAGTTGTATGAAGTTTAGTGTAACAGGTCCCTTCTTTGTGGATGACCCTCACATTTAGAAGCGTAACATGTGTGTTTGACATTCATTATCCACCATACATATACTTACAGGTGATTCTGGGGTCGGTAAGACGAGCCTGCTATTCCAATACACAGACAATACCTTCACAGGGAAATTCATATCTACGGTCGGCATTGACTTCCGCGAGAAACGTGTGGTAAATAATTATATGCATGCTATACCTGACCAATATATAGAGAATACCAGCCTAGTGTCTTTTGATATCAAGTTTATCAGGCAAGGCGAGGAAATGCGTAGGAATTCCGAGGCTCGCCGAGGAATTCCTACCGTTTCCGAGCCGAGCCTGATAAACTTGATATCAAAAGACAGTATTCTGGTATTCTATTTATCAGGTAACGTTTTATGCTCCAAAATGATCACAGATGACGTCGTTATCTAAGGACAGAACGCGGACTTGTTTGCCGCGAGAAACGTGTGGTAAATATAATTGTCATAACCAGGAGGCCGTTTCACTAAACTTCCTACGACTAAAATGTTCGTAAGTGCAAATTTAGGATCGTCTGTAAATTTCAATTGATGGCTTTACATTTATTGAGCATAGGCTGCATATGCAGCCTATGCCCAATAAATGTAAATCCAACAATTGTTTACAAGAAAACATTATTAATGTGCAATTTACAGACTATCATAGTTTTGCACTTACGAACATTTTAGTCGTAGGAAGTTTAGTGAAACGGGCCCCAAGTGGATAAGGTGTCCACCCCGCAACTGGCAGGCCTGTGGTTCGAGCCTTGCTGGTGAGCTGGCAGCTAGCTAAAGGTACATGCCCAATTATACACTTATTCAATTCCTATAAAGAACAGCTTGTGCCTACTGAGAAGGTACATGCCCACTCAGTAGGCACAACATGTTCTTTATTACACGGACATCATCTGAGACATTTTCTGGCAAAATAAACATTCATTCACCATTACCCCACGTATTGATTGGCATTATCATACATTTTATATCAGAAGTAAATTCCCACACTGATATTAGGGGTAATAACTGAGTTTCCTTCAATTGCTAACGGGCATTACTATTTAATCTCTGTATTTGTTTTTAGCTCACTTGAGCGAAGCTCATGTGAGCTATTGTTACCGCAATGTGTCCGTCGTCCGTCCGTCCGTCCGTGAACATTTTCAAACGTCTTCTCCTCGGTAACCATTGGGCCTATTGTCACCAAACTTCATGGTCATGGTCCTTAGGTAGGGGGATTACAAAATTGTTAAAATGACGTCATTACGTAATCCAAGATGGCCGCCGTCTAAAAACAGCACAAATTCTTCAAAAATCTTCTTCTCAAGAACCGCCAACCGGAATTCGACAAAACTTGGTAGGAATGATCGATGTACAATACTCTTTCAAAGTTGTTAAAATGGTGACCCCAGGGTCAAAAATGGGCGTGGCCCGTGGGGTCAAATTGGGGTCAAATTTGTTTTGTTGAAATCGAATTAGGGTACTTATGTGGCTAGCCCCACAGGGTTATGGACTTGGTAAAGGATAGGGTTGGTTACAATTAGCCACCTAAAAAATCCTTTTATGTGGCTAAAAATCGTTTTATGTGGCTAATATTTAACATGTGATAAGCCACATAAGTATAGTACTGCGTCCGTCCGTCGCTCCGTAAACTTAACATCAGAGAAATATTGTTATAACTTCTATTTCCTTCATCTAAAATGCTTGATATTTCACACATGCATTCCTGTAAGGCTCTACTACCATGCTGTGCCAAATCCACGGCTGTGCAACCCCCGCAGATCCCAAGGTAAAGGTCAAATACTTAGTCCGTGAACTTAACATCAGAGAAATATTGTTATAACTTCTATTTCCTTCATCTAAAATGCTTAATATTTCACACATGTATTCCTGTAAGGCTTTACTACAATGCTGTGCCAAATCCACGAATGTCCAACCCCCGCAGATCCCAAGGTCAAGGTCAAATACTTAGTCTCTTTACAAAACTTAACATCAGAGAAATATTGTTATAACTTCTATCTCCTTCATCTAAAATGCTTAATATTTCACACATGCATTCCTGTAAGGCTCTACTACCATGCTGTGCCAAATTCACGACCATCCAACCCCCGCTGATACCAAGGTCAAGGTTAAATACTTAGTCTCTTTACAAAACTTAACATCAGAGAAATATTGTTCTAACTTCTATTTCCTTCATCTAAAATGCTTAATATTTCACACATGCATTCCTGTAAGGCTCTACTACCATGCTGTGCCAAATCCACGACCATCCAACCCCCGCTGATCCCAAGGTCATGGTCAAATACTTAGTCTCTTTACAAAACTTAACATCAGAGAAATATTGTTATAACTTCTATTTCCTTCATATAAAATTCTTAATATTTCACACATGCATTCCTGTAAGGCTCTAATACCATGCTGTGCCAAATCCACGACCGTCCAACCCCCGCAGATCCGAAGGTCAAGGTCAAATACTTAGTCTCTTTACAAAACTTAACATCAGAGAAATATTGTTATAACTTCTATTTTTTTTTTTTTTTTTCCTTCATTCTAAAAATGCTTAAAATATTTCACACATGCATTCCTGTAAGGCTCTACTACCATGCTGTGCCAAATCAATGACCGTCCAACCCCCGCTGATCCCAATGTCAAGGTCAAATACTCTTTACAAAACTTAACATCAGAGAAATAAGTTATAACTTCTATTTCCTTCATTGAAAATTGTTATTATTTCACTTGTGCATTCCTCTAAGGTTGTACTATCATGCTGTGACAAATCTACGACTGTCCAACCCCCGCTGATCCCAAGGTCAAGGTCACATACTTATTCTCTTTACAAAACTTAACATCAGAGAAATATGTTATAACTTCTATTTCTTTCATTGAAAATACTTAATATTTCATATGCTGTCACAAATCCCCGCTGATCTCGAGGTCAATGTCACATACATACCATATAACCTCGAATTAACACCCCCCCTCCTAATAAACCCCCCCCCCCCCCCCCCCCCCCCCCCCCCCCCCCCCCCCCCCCCCCCCCCCCGAAATAATATATATTTTTATTTGTTTTACCAATCACCGCCAATTTCAAACACAAATAATCCTTAAATCCTTATTTGTGTTTGAAATTGGCGGTCCTTGGTAAATTTTGTTTGTTTTCTTTTTTAGCTCACCTGAGCGAAGCTCATGTGAGCTATTGTTACCGCAATGTGTCCGTCGTCCGTCGTCGTCGTCGTCCGTCGTCGTCGTCGTCCGTGAACATTTTCAAACGTCTTCTCCTTGGTAACCATTGGGCCTATAGTCACCAAACTTCACGGTCATGGTCCTTAGGTAGGGTGATTACAAAATTGTTAAAATCACATCATTACGTAATCCAAGATGGCCACCGTCTAAAAATAGCACAAATTCTTAAAAAATCTTCTTCTCAAGAACCGCCGACCGGATTTCGACAAAACTTGGTAGGACTGATCGATGTACAATGCTCTTTCAAAGTTGTTAAAATGGTGACCCCGGGGTCAAAAATGGGCGTGGCCTGTGGGGTCAAATTGGGGTCAAATTTTATTTTTGACCGAATATGGTCTTGTCATATATGAAATTGAAGGTATCAACGAGGAGATCACTCTGGTGCATTTTTTGTCCAAATCGGATGGTTAGGCCATCCAAGATGGCCGCCAAAAGGTCAAAAGGTTGTTCTTTTATTAGAGATTTCAAAATTCTTCTTCACATGAACCGCTTGGCCCATGGTAGCCAAACTTAAAAGTTATGGTCCATGGCTGAAGCATTTTCAGATTTGTTAAAATGGAGGTCATCGCTAATCCAAGATGGCCGCCGTCTAAAAATAGCATAAATTCTTAAAAAATCTTCTTCTCATGAACCGCTAGATGGATTTCGACAAAACTTGGTAGGAATGATCAATGTACAATGCTCTTTCAAAGTTGTTAAAATGGTGACCCCGGGGTCAAAAATGGGCGTGGCCCATGGGGCCAAATTTGGGTCAAATTTTATTTTTGAACAAATATGGTCATGTCATACATCAAATTGAAGGTATCAACAAGGCGATCACTCTGGTGCATTTTTTGTCCAAATCGGATGGTTAGGCCATCCAAGATGGCCGCCGAAAGGTCAATAGGTTGTTCTTTTATTAGAGATTTCAAAATTCTTCTTCACATGAACCGCTTGGCCCATGGTAGCCAAACTTAAAAGTTATGGTCCATGGGTGAAGCATTTTCAGATTTGTTAAAATGGAGGTCATCGCTAATCGAAGATGGCCGCCGTCTAAAAATAGCATAAATTCTTAAAAAATCTTCTTCTCATGAACCGCTAGCTGGATTTCGACAAAACTTGGTAGGAATGATCGATGTACAATGCTCTTTGAAAGTTGTTAAAATGGTGACCCCGGGGTCAAAAATGGGCGTGGCCCGTGGGGTCAAATTGGGGTCAAATTTTATTTTTCAACAAATATGGTCATGTCATATATCAAATTGAAGGTATCAACAAGGCGATCACTCTGGTGCATTTTTTGTCGAAATCGGATGGTTTGGTTATCCAAGATGGCCGCCGAAAGGTCAAAAGGTCGTTCTTTTATTAGAGATTTCAAAATTCTTCTTCACATGAACCGCTTGGCCCATGGTAGCCAAACATAAGATTTATGGTCCATGGGTGAAGCCTTTTCAGATTTGTTAAAATGGAGGTCATCGCTAATCCAAGATGGCCGCCGTCTAAAAATAGCATAAATTCTTAAAAAATCTTCTTCTCATGAACCGCTAGCTGGATTTCAACGAAACTTGGTCGGAATGATCGATGTACAATGCTCTTTCAAAGTTGTTAAAATGGTTACCCCGGGGTCAAAAATGGGTGTGGCCCGTGGGGTCAAATTTTATTTTTTGACCAAATATGGTCATGTTATATATCAAATCGAATGTATCAATGAGGCGATCACTCTGGTGCATTTTTTGTCGAAATCGGATGGTTATGTCATCCAAGATGGCCGCCGAAAGGTCAAAAGGTTGTTCTTTTATTAGAGATTTCAAAATTCTTCTTCACATGAACCGCCCCGTGCAGGCACCGGGGCGGCATCAACTGATCCTGAGAATAGTGCTGCAGTAGCCATTGCTTGTCGTAAAAGGCGACTAAACTGGCTTAACGATTGGGTTCATACTTTCCGGAACCCACTATACCGGATTTGGCCCTCATATACATTTTTGGCTTTCTTGTATGTGAGAGTTGAGTCAGGCTATGCCCTATATATAAAAGTAAGATTAGAGCTAATCCTATTACTTTTAGGGGATGGGATAAATGATGCTGGTGTGGCGAGGGCCTGGCACCAGATCAGGTTGTTCTAATTTCAGGACTGAATATATATTTTGATTGTAAATATTGAGTTCTGAAGTTGGGATTTACCCCCCTCGGACAGGTGGATACGGGACACGACCCCGTTGACCCGTCTGCGTGTAGACTCCCTGAGGCTTGTACCTCTATGTCAGAAAAGCGGACGTTAAACCCTATTCACTCACTCACTCTTCACATGAACCGCTTGGCCCATGGTGGCCAAACTTAAAAGTTATGGTCCATGGGTGAAGCCTTTTCAGATTTGTTAAAATGGAGGTGGTCGCTAATCCAAGATGGCCGCCGTCTAAAAATAGCACAAATTCTTAAATCTTCTTCTCATGAACCGCTGGCCGGATTTCGATGAAACTTAGTAGGAATGATCGCTGTACAATGCTCTTTCAAAGTTGTTAAAATGGTGACCCCAGGGTCAAAAATGGGCGTGGCCCTGTGGGGTCAAATTAGGGTCAAACTCATGAAGTCACATTCTCATCTGGTGTTCATGGAGTCAGGTGAGCGAATTAGGGCCATCATGGCCCTCTTGTTTTGTTTTCTTTTTTTTTTCTTTTTTTTCGCCAATTTCAAACACAAATAATCCTTAAATCTTTATTTGTGTTTGAAATTGGCGGTCCTTGGTAATTTTTCTTTTTTTTTCTTTTTTTCTTTTTTTCCCCCAAAAAAAAAAAATTTTACCAATGACCGCCAATTTCAAACACAAATAATCCTTAAACCCTCCGGGGGCGTTAATTCGAGGTTATACGGTAGTCTCTTTACAAAACTTAACATCAGAGAAATCGGTTATAACTTCTATTTCCTTGCTCGGATCTGCTTCACATTTCACACACTCATTGCTCCAATGGACCTCTACCACCCTGTGACAAATTCACGTTCATGCCGCTCGCGCTACTCCAAGAGTCAAGGTCACAAGCCCACACACTTGGAAATTTTTACATATTTTAGGGGTACCTGGGCCCACGCGGGGGTATTCCGTAAGCCTCGCTTACTGACCAATCTAGTTTATTATAGATTTCAAAATTCTTCTTCACATGAACCGCTTGGCCCATGGTAGCCAAACTTCACAGTTATAGTCCATGGGTGAAGCCTTTTCAGATTTGTTAAAATGGAGGTCATCGCTAATTCAAGATGGCCGCCATCTAAAAATAGCATAAATTCCTAAAAAATCTTCCTTCTCATGAACCGCTAGCCGGATTTTGACGAAACTTGGTTAGAATGATCGATATACAATGCTCTTTCAAATTTGTTAAAATGGTGACCCCGGGGTCAAAAATGGGTGGCCCGTGGGGTCAAATTGGGGTCAAATTTTATTTTTGACCGAATATGGTCCTGTCTATATCAAATTGAAGGTATCAAAGAGGCGATCACTCTGGTACATTTTTTGTCGAAATTGGATGGTCAGGTCATCCAAGATGGCCACCGAAAGGTCAAAAGGTCGTTCTTTTATTAGAGATTTCAAAATTCTTCTTCACACGAACCACTTGGCCCATGGTGGCCAAACTGCACAGTTATGGTCCATGTGTGAAGCCTTTTCAATTGTTAAAACGGAGGTCATCGCTAATCCAAGATGGCCGCCGTCTAAGAATAGCACAATTTTTTTAAAACACATGAACTCAATGTCACATTCTCCTCTGGTGTTCATGGAGTCAGGTGAGCGAGTTAGGGCCATCATGGCACTCTTGTTTGATGTGCAATAATCATACTTTATTGTATGTCGAAAACAATTGCCTGCCTGATGCCTGACATTAGTCGAGTAGTCATTTTGTGAACATAAACATTGTGTTTCCTATAAACTTTTTTTCTTGATTCATATTCCGACAGACATATACAGCAAATTTAGCTTTGTTGCCCAAGCGGCAACCTTGGGCAAATCTCGCAATTTGCATAAATCCAAGATGGCCACCAGTCGCCATTTTGAAAATCTAATTTTTTACCTACTTGTCATACAATGATGTATAATATGTCTGTATATACGTTTTCGTGTACGTAGAGCCATTTTCTGCAATAATATGGTTAATTTGATGTCATCATAAGGGTCTAGAGGTAATTGTAGGGTCAACTGTTACATTTTTATGCAAAATAATGAAAAGTTCTAGTACAAAAGTAATTCCAATGACAACTGTTTATTGCAAACATTGTTATGAACCATGAAAATCATATTTATTTGCAACTATAATTACTCTATGAAGTAATTCTGTAAAGACTAATGCAATGAGTGATACAAGCAACCTGAGAATACCGTTATATTTGACAGAACATGAACCGGTTCCGAATACAGTCGAACCTGTGTTAAAGACCACCTGTCAGTAGCGACCACCTGTCCACAACGGCCAGTTAAAACCCCCCCGTCCAATTTGTTCTTTAAAATACCTTGGAATAACGACCACCTCCGAACAACGACCAGCGACCAGCGATTTTCGTTCCCACGCAGCATTTTTAAATGCAAACAGCGACCATTAGCGACCAAGTCATGTTTTGTCGGCAAAAAAAAAAAACATCGCAATCGCCGATTTTCCTTTCATCACAAAACTCGGCGACATTTTTCAATTAAAAATATTGCATAACTTCATTAACGGTAATTCCCGATATGTATTCCGTGTCGTGTATTCCAATAGGCATAATGCAATTCTGCTCAAGTCATAAAACTCGATCATTAGCTGGTAAACTGTGTTTACACGATGCTGATTTGTCTACAGTGACAAACTAAGACTTCAAACACACGGCGCGTGTCGAGTGTAAATTTCACACATCGGGGCACAAGGCCATATCAAAGATCAATACACGCGGTTGCTGACATCAGTCACGTAGTCCACACTAGACTGGTACCCTGTCTGATGCTCAGCATATATAGCGTTATTCCTAGCGAACGGGTACCAGTCTAAAGTGACACGACAAACGTGTTTATATGAATTGGGTCTCGATCTCCGACAAATCCCGGCTTATTGCATTAGCGACCAGACCAGGCAGTGGATTCGCGTAGTCTGCCCGTGGTTTACATGGTTTACAGTGCTTGCGAATCTCTAATTAAAAACATCAGTAATTACGTGCAGCGGACATTGCCAATTCGTCATAGGCTGCTTAAATATTCGGGCTTGACCAGGATAGTATACAGTAAATTGGACAGAAAGCAAATAAGCCTGGTGTTCTCTCCTGATTTGGACACCTAGCTCGTGTGGGTTACTGGACATTCAATGAAATATTTTTTGTTACAAAAAAACTCGCGGTTTTCACAGGCCGCGCCACATAGGCTATCGTTTTAATACAGACTATATGACCGTTTATTAATTTCAACTGGTGGTGTGAAATACTAATGGTCATGCTAAATAAACCACTTGCATGTAATTACGACAAGCTATTAAATGGTGCACCAAAGCGGGCCGCGAGATATACTTATCGTGAAGATAATTACTCCCTTTGTATATAATTTCCAAACGCGAGGCTGGGTTCAGAACACTAACAACAAGATGACAAAACAAAATAAATTGACTATTTTAGCAATTTTCGTGCAATTTTTAATTGATGAAAAGCATGCATATATATTACAATAGAATGCTAAAGACATGGCCGACTTTGTTGTGAAACTGGGTAAATGTTCGACCCTTGGAACAACGACCACCTGTCAACAACGACCAATTTGGCCACTTCCCTTTGCCGGTCGTTGTTCACAGGTTTGACTGTATATGGCACTTTATAAATTATTCTGGAATGATGATTTTTGTCAACTGTTCCAACCAATAAACACATCCTTACTCATATGATAATACTTAGATTATTTTAGCAATATTAATCAGATAAGATAAAGAAAACGTCAGCGCAATGGTATACATTAATATGCATATTACATATTAATGTATGCCATTACACTTAATGCATGTACATGTATATGCGTACACATATTCTTACAAAACTTTTTTATTTACTCCATTCATGAATCGGATACTCAATGTCCGTACACCAAACCAAAGAGCGCGCCATTACAAATATCACCATCCTCCCGAATACAGTCCTCAAAATCATCTTCAACATCATCTGCCTCAACAACTTCCTCAACATCCCCTTTCATATCACCTGCCTCCAATTTCAGCTTCCCTCTTAGTATGCGGATTGCATCAACCATCCTCGCCAGAACAGTTGCAGTATGATGTGCATGAAATATCTTCTTTATAAGACCCAGAAGCCATGCACATCTTTCCATGTGCTTTGCACTGACAATTACGTACATGCTTCAACTGTGATGGAGTGGGTTCACCTTGAGGAGTGAGAGGAACTGGAACCCCGCCACGCATCACCCAAGTGGGTGATGTCATTCGACTCGTTTGATGGGTCTTGTTGGTTTGCCGCCTTCCACTACATTACCTGAAGATGGGCACGTCGCGTGTGCATGAGCAGATTGTCGGATGTTTGGAGGCAGCACCTTCATTTTAGGACTTTTCTTCTTTCTGGCAAAAACTTTGGTGCGGGCAGCTTCTATTGAAGTTCCTGGTGGCAAACCAAACAGAGCTATGAAGAAACCCGTTGCCGTCTCCATCAGATCGTCGGTGGTGGCACCAACTTCGCTCGCCTAACACATCAACCAAGTCTAAAAAGTCTGCACTAAGCAACGTATTCAGTGCTTTAGCCTTGCCTTTGCCATATGGGTATGATGGAGTGTCGCACTCACTGATGGCGTGCATGCGCAGTAATTTCAAACATTTGGGACCTAGGTCAGTACAAGTGGCATTAATATATAACACTGACCTGTCCCATCTCCTGTCCCATCTCTCCATCTACACCATGCATTGTAGCTTCTCTCGAAAAACCTAATAAACCAGTAGGACAAACACACCTGTGTCATCGATAAGTATGCGGATAACGTTCTTGCCATATTCAAGGACATAATATATCATGGTGATGTCTGCCACATCATGGCTAAACACACCGTCGTCCAGATTCTCCATGGTTATCTACTATTCTATGGAGAACATGGAACACAATACTCACCAGTCCCTATTTGTTATTCTTGTTCCTCAAAATTAAATCTCGTTTGGGCAGAGGACTGGTGATAGAGAGATCGTAGTTATTCACCAGCTCGCCGCATTCTCTAATGATTTTTGGCAGATATTTCTTGATACTTGTCAACGACACCTTATGGAATCAGATCTGAAGGTCAATCGCCATGAGGCCACACTATGCGATAGAATAGCTGCCGAACGTACACGATGACTATCTCAGCAGCTGTGGGTGAGATATTAACAACACCGAGACGCTTTGTTAGCGCCGATTTATTGCCTTTGTGGAGGCAACCTTGCTCGTCGATAAGCAATGGTGGTACAGCACAAAGTTCATAGTGGAACAGTGTCCCAAGTTCCAGCTGCCTCCGTTGAACACTCAACAGAAGACGTAGACAAATGGTTTTCAATGTCGATGACTGGCGCTATTTTTTGCTCATGTCATACAGGATCATATAATCCGCATGGAGACTGCTGATGTATTTGCTGTCCAATGCTTGTCCAATATCGACAGAATCAGCCACATTTACTTCAGCAATGGCAATTTGGCCTGTGACAGGATTGTACAAAATATGTCGGTGGACTTTCAGTGGATGAGGATATTTCTCCACCTGTGCTTCAACAAAAGCCACTTCATCTGCATCCAATATACGGGCGATTCTTCATCTCCTCATTGTGCTGTGTCTGTGGGAACTGGTCTCATGAGTTAGCATTCTATGTACTGTCAACATTGTCAGACACAAGTACCGTAACAAGTAGCGGTCTGTTCTCCAAATTGGTCAGCTGAGACTCCGTTTCAGTATTAAGTGAACGCATCTCCAGAAGGTATTGGGTAAGATATCGTGCATATTGTGCTTGTCCAGCGAGGAAAATGTATGTCAGCATGCGTTCCATGAAATCACTGTATGATCAAATTGGTGGACAATGAGTGTCGGGGAAAAGGAAGCTATATCTACCCAGTGAGGAACAGTCGGGTGGAGGCGAGCAGTTTCCAGATACTGATCTATCTGCTCCAATGGCTTTGGGCTTGTATATAGAAACCGCCTCAATAGAGCCGCTGTTGGGTTCCGGAAGGCCTTCATGTGTTTCACACAGGACTTACCGTTATATACTTGTCAGGCCACGGTATGCAGCAGCAATATACGTTTCAAAATATGAGCCCTTCATTAACTTTGCAATACAGCTGTTGAATGACTGTATAATATTCATTCCTCCGGGATGAAGGACTACATTCTGGAACTGCATTGGCTGATACCAGCATATGAGCCGCGTCGCGAGAAAACCTGTCTTCGGGAAATTCTTGGTCAAATTAACATTTGGTTACGATGACAAGGTATTTTTTGTATGATGCATTTAATGCTTTTTATTTGATCATGATATCTGCAATATTCATTAAGATATTATATTTTATACAACACCACTATTCAGGTTGTAAAAGCCACGTCAAACAATGTTACAATATATATAGTAAATACATGGTTAGTGCCGTCGAATATAAAAATTTAATATATTCGGTTGAGCCCTAGACAGCTTTATTGGGGCGAGCTTTAGCGAGCCCCTATACAGTTGTCGAGGCGAAACCAAATATATTTTATGTTATACGGCACTATATAATCATATTTTTAATTTATACCGCATACTCAACGTAATTGCTTGAACGTGCGTGACGTCATGTTTTGACGTCATTCCTTCGTCATGTGTCACAAATCCAGTGACGTGATTCAAAGCAAAATGGCGGCGTCCACGCTAGGTAGATTCGGTTTTGTATCTGATTAAATATCCGATTTATTTACGATGCGCTTCAATATTGGCTCAAGTTAGACCACACAGTTGTCATAATAAGCATTGCATACACAATGGACATGTCCGTGTCGTTGGCTACGTCGCATATACTGTTACTGTTAAAATGGACAAAATTCAGCTGCACCGACAGCGACTTCGATTTTAAAATTCGCCGCCATCTTGAATTTGCTGTTGAGACTGACTAATAGTAAAGGTATATGCCCATGCAGTAGGCACAAACTGTTCTTTATAGGAATTAAAGAAGTGTATAATTGTGTCACTAGTCCATCAGTTATAAAAATACAAGTGCCCGCTATACAGATATAATTAATTAGTAATAATTATTTTACTGATAGTGACGCGCAGTGGTATCAGGCTATTTTCATATGCAAATGAGGCATGATATTTTTTAAATATTTATACTAATTAAATGTGTCACCTGAACAAATTATATTTTCGACAGATTATCAAGTATGATCATTGCACATCAAAAAATAAATAGAATAAATAGCATACAGAGAATAAATAGTAATTTCTGTTAACATTTTAAGGAAACACGGTTATCGCCCCTGATATCAGTGTGTAAATTTACGGCTAATATAAAATGTATAATAATGCCAAAAAATACGTGGAATAATGGTGAATGAATGTTTATTTTGCCAGAAAATGTGTCAGATGATGTCTCTGATGTAAGTAACATTGTGTGCCTACTGAGTGTACCTTTAAGCTACTTCAGGGGCCTATTTCATCAACATTGCAAAGTATACTTTACTAGCAAAGTATACTTTGAGGGAGTAATCATTTATTTTTCCTGAAATGCATTATTTATTATAGAACTAACAAATGCATATATTTCATGATTAAAAGTATGCAGAATTATTATACTGAATTTATTACATTATCACAGCCATTAAATGGCTGTGATAATGTAATAAATTCAGTATAATAAAAATTTAATTAAAAAATTTAAAAAAAAAATAAAAAAAAAATGAAAATTTCTCCCTCAAAGTATACTTTGCTACTAAAGTATACTTTGCAATGTTGATGAAATAGGCTACAGGTATAACATATTAGGTTACTTCAGATATAAACAGCATTTATTCAAACCCTTATTTTCATGTTAATTTCAACCAAAAATAGTTTTATCCGTTCATCATGTTGATATTCGATCAGACGTTTTGTTATCCGTATCCGGATCCAGATCCTGTAATGCTAGACGATAGTATTCATACAAAAACGTGATCCAACTTATTTATCACATCCTCATGCACCTAGCTTGCACACTAGCTGTGTTAATACAGAAACAACACCAGTAAATGTGTCAAAGATGTGGGAACCGGAGTTCATTCGAAGGTTTCAACAAAACCGTGTGGACACATGTAAGCCAACTCGTAACGAGCCGTGTCATCAGAATCTGCTCTATTTGCAAATATGTTTTGGATTTTATAATAAATACTCATACTTTTCTTTCCGTGTGTGGGTGGGGTGGGGCATGACCACTGCCTCCTCGTTTTTGGCTTCCTGATTACGTCCCTGATGATGTGTCGGGAAGTTTTATATCTTTTTTTTGCTTTCCATAATGCAAATTTTCTATTTATATTATCACAATACACACTATTGTATTTGATCAAAATCCGAGGACTTTTTGTATTTTATTTTACTTAATATGTATACTATAATAGACTGTGATACACAGGGGAGATACTTCATAAATGAAATGAACTAAATGCCAGTAATCACACGTTGTGCATGTGTGGATGCATCAATCCATCCGTCCGTCTGTGCATGTCTATGACCAACTGCACAGTTGCTCCTCCACCAAGAATTTGAAATTCCGAAGATTCCTGTGGATATGATATTAGATTTTTAAAAGTGTGTCCATACTGCTATTTTTTCATTGACAATGCTGCTACAACCTTGGACGATTAACACGTAACCCCCTAAGTAACTGAAATGAACTGTTTCATGTTAAGTTTGAGACTTCCACTATGCAGAAAAGGGGTCATTTTGCACAAAATAACAATTATCCTCAAGTGGTGCAGATCACGGTCCATGATACTAATGTCTCCAACATGTGTTGCCTTGAAATATCATCTCATCGTATCTATGTCTTATATTAACATGACACACACGTTAGTGTGCATTCAGATTTAAGCTTTTCATATTCAGACAACAGAAATGTAGAATGTTCACGACATCGTCCCGCTTACAGCTGTACTTGGACCACCTGCTGAAAAAAACGGACCTTACAATATCTGCAATAAATGTACGATCGGCGACCCATATCATGTCGGTAAAAGAGAAAGGTTTCCCTAGTGACTGAATGGCGGACATCCTATGTTCTGATCAGACAGCGCATATGCACAGATGAGACATCGTAACATCCATGGCTTTGTTGTTTTTGCAGGTAAAGGCTGCGATAAATGTTAATTTTATACATTACATGTATATTAGAAAGAAATAATTGAGCAATAAACTGAAAATTCGCGTCGAGTTAACCAGATCTGAAACATATAGTTTCCGAGTAACCGGGCCCCGGCTACAACGGTCAACAAATATGCTGCCAACCATCTGTATGTAAATAAAAAATGTAGCTTACACAGAGTTTTCACCTGAATTGGTGGTTGATAGTACTTAAATGTGGACAATTATATGTAAACTGTGTCAAAGAAAATATTATTATGTCAAAATAACGGAACTTAAAAAACACATATCAATAACAGACAAACATTTTTATATGTGATATCGGCAGCAAAATAATAAAAGAAAATTACCCTTACGCCATTATTGCTAATAAAAACATAATATAAGATGTGCCCGTTTCGAATAAAAATGGTGGATTTCGATCGTACGACCGTACGGCAGTCTAACGTTCATCCAATACATTCTCAGACAGGATCCATGACAGATCGAAGATTGTTTCGCTTTTGCTAGATTATAGATATATTCTGTTCGTTAGATAACTTTAACACAACGGTACAAACCTAACACGGCGTTCTGACAAACGTCGATAATTGGAAATCTCGGCTGAAATGTAACGTCAGCTAAGTTCACGACGTCATATCTTATGACATCGTCAGACTCCCGAAGACAGGTTTTCTCGCGACGCGGCTCATATTTGTTTGGTCGCAGAAAATAGCTGCATGTCCATGCTCAGGTGAACGTGTTTCATCTCCATATCCACCAGTGACTGTTGCATGTACACAAGTGTTGTGAAAATAGTATCTGGGTGAGAGGGTATGGTATCAATCATATGCACAAACATGTAGGAGCTCGCCCCTTTGAGTACACCGCTACCTCTGGCTAGTTTGTTAGTCTGGACCCAGACTGAGACAGCTAAGCCACGTGACATATTTTTCGGTGACAGCTGTTAGACTGGCCTGGCTGGTAGCTACCTCAGTGTAGTTATTCCCACTAGTTTTGACAATGGCCACAGCAGTGGATGCTCTTTTTAGGATCAGTATAGTGTAAAAGAGGAATTATAGAGAATAGTAGGTTAGTGCCGTGAATGGGAAAAATATCCGGCAAGGCTCAAGCATTTCTTTATTTCTCATCAGAAGTATATGTTGTGACCACTCATTTGAACCGTCTCGCCGAGACGGTTCAAATGAGTGGTCACAACATATACTTTGGTTCAGAAATAAGGAAAATAGATAGAGAATAGTAGGTTAGTGCCGTGAATGGGAAAAAATTACTGGCAAGGCTCAGGAAACGGGATGGGCGAGGCTCTGCCGAGCACATCCCGTTTCCGTGCCGCGCCAGATATTTTTTCCCATTCACGGCACTAACCTACTATTCTATTTATCCCGCCAACACCTACAAATGGCTGTAAAATGCAAAAATAGTATTGACTGGATATCAAAAATGTTTCACGGCACCGTGTTTCACGGCACATACGCACTGTGTTGACGGGATAAAATAGAGTATTCCTCGCAGGTTTAGTCTGCTTGGATATAAGACGAGGGATCATAACACGACCGATACAAGACTGACTGCTGTCAGCGTCAATGATGCCTGCTGGATGTTTCTGGAATTCGGTTGTATCGTGGACTGAGATAGTACTGGCGTTGAAACCAATATACAGGTTCATTGAAACCGCACTTGCAGTGGTTGGTAATTGTGTTTATCGATTATCATGGATCTCTTGACAACTCACAAATAACAAATTTAACTTAGCCAGGCACGGTACCTAAATTTCAGCAACTGGCATGCATACTTTCATTACACGTACCCCTATTATGAGCGTCAGAACAGCAGTGTCGTGAATTTAGGAGAATTATTCTCAAATCATATCTCAAGTGTCAACAATTTTGTGCAACTATGAATTCTCGCTTATTTCAAGTATTTAATTCAGTTTTGTTGTTAAAATAGCGACAAAAATAGTATTTTGGGCGCCATCTTGGATGTAGAAAAGTTAGAACAAACATTCCATCATAGCCTTAACACGTAAATATAGCATCGTAAAACGATTCTAGACACTCGAAAACAAATAACAAATGGTATTATACATCATTAAATGACAATTAGTTTTGTCGTAAAATTTTGAAAATGGCGACTGGCGGCCATCTTGGAAGTTGCCATTTGGGCAACAAAGCTGAATTTGTTCTAGGGAACCATATAAAGATGAAACAACAATAAAAGTTTATAGGAAACAGAATGTCTAGGTTCACTATGGAACACATAGGAGTGCCTACTCGACTACATTACCGATAAATGAAATGAATTGGGAAGTACTGCTGTTCAAGGCCAGAGTGGTTATAGGTCAAATTAATCAGAGCTCCAGATAAGCTTTGTGTCTAAAGAGTATTGTACCCCCTGGTTTCAAATTAAATGCGTATTTTATTTTTACAAATGAATTATTGATTTTCTTCATTATTAAATATAGGGATTAAATCGCATGAAAACAAATTTAAACATTCACTTATTTGAGTGTATTATTACTTGTTCACTTATTTATACTGTTAAAATGCATAATGCGATTGAAAATTTACTTTGTTGAGCTGCAAAAAAGCAAACAGTTACAGCTCAACTATGTACATTTACTCAATTTTGAAAATCAATGCGTATTTCAGGGCTCCAGATAAGGAATTAGTAATTGAGTATCGTCACTCCATCATTTCTGAAGCAATTGGGTATTTCAAAATGTTAATTGGGTAAAATAAAATCACACTGCTGTTTACACATCAACGGACAGGAATTATTGAATAGTTTGCTTCGAAATGAAAACATGTCTTGGCATTTCATTAGAATTGTCTCCTTGGAGACAATTCTAATGAAATATCAAGATGTGTTTTCAGGGAAAATAAGAAAAATATGCTATATTTGTGGTCTGTTTATTGTTTTCTGCATCATGATAAAGGTACCACAAATTCTTTACTGCTTTTTGATAATCGCTATATATGTAACTTCTGATTTCAATTGGGTTTTTGGCAATTTTATTTGGGTATTTAAGCAAATACGCAGCTTATCTGGAGCTCTGGTATTTTCACATATCTGTGAGTATTTTCTACTCCCACGTTTGATAATCAATGCGTTTTAGCTAAAATAAGTGTGTAAAATATGCCAATAAGCCCCTTATCTGGAGCTGTGATTAATTGACCGACCCTTTCAATATGGTTGAGTCAACCCAGTTGACATGACAACAAACACGTTACTTATATATGCAGCACCGCAATTGACATTTATAAGGTTCGACCATGTCCCGAGTTCCACAACTGGACATGGTCGAACGTTATTGCTACATTTCCGTCGGAAATATTGTTTAGTTTGAGCATATATGCAGTTACTTTCGCTAGTTTGATAACCAGTTTCATTCAACCAGCTGATTTGCATATACATATTCCGGGGCCGCTTTACACGTCGCGTGATGCAGCCGCATCAATTTCTAAATTTCAATGCCACTGTTGTGAACTGGTCTGGTGACGTAATGGCGCGTTCTAGTACCGTCATTAAAACCATGCACTACGTAGGTGTTGGCTTGGCCCCGAAATGAACATTGTCTACAGCCATGGTCAAACAGCACGCACTGTACGTTTGAACACGGCTGTGAGCGGTATCGAACAGCGGCAGTCATGTAACAATATCAGGTAACGAGCCTTGTGTTGTCCGAATACGTACTGACTGATAACATGTCGTATCAGACAATGACTGGTTACAACGAATTGGAAACTGGTCTGCTGTTTCATCGGTCGATCGACGTCACATGACGTTACAGAATGACATCAGTTTAATGACGCGACATAAACAACTCTGTGTTCATTGCAACGAAAACCATGTCATAAATGATCATGCTGATAAATTGAATATCATGTGTATCGATATCAAGTTTATCAAGCTTGACTCAGAAACGGTAATAATTCCTCGGCTAGCCTCGGATTTCCTGACCGTTTCCTAGCCTTGCCTGATAAATTTAGGATCGTCTGGAAATTTCAATTGATGGATTTACATTTATTGAGCATAGGCTGCAGCCTATGCTCAATAAATGTAAATCCAGTAATTGTTTACCAGAATACAGTGTTAATGTGAAATTTGCAGACTATCATAATTTTGCACTTACGAAGTTTAGTGAAACGGCCCACTGATGCTTATGGTCTGTCTAGGCTCAGGACTGGGATTTATGACCAGTGTAGCTCTTGATATGTGACTGAATGGTGAACATCGTAGGCCCAGGCTGATCTGGGGCTATGCTTGTCACATATGTTGTAAGATATATTTTCTCCGCTGGGGATCCATTTATTATCCCCTCACCGATAGTGGGTGGCAGGTGGGAGCTTGCGATGGGTAATTTAATAATTAGGGTTCATCCTTACCGGAATTCCTACTGGAGACCTGGTTTCGCCCTCACATACGTCTTTGGCATTTTGTATGTGATAATTGAATCTGGTCATACCTTTTATGTGAGTATACAGCAGGTTAAAACAGGATCAAACAGGAACAAACAAACCGATAGCTGATAGGCACAAGCGGATATAGCGTTAGTCCATGTTCATAATGTGTGTATATGCGTTAGTAACACCTTTCATTTTTCAATATAGGAATGAATGGCCATTTTGTGGAATTTATCGGGGTATAAACTTGGAAAAGTCGCGGGAATACTGGACGAAGGCCGGAAGGTATTCCCGCGACTTTTCCAACTTTATATCCCCGATAAATTCCACAAAAAGGCCATTCATTCCTTATAATTCCAGCATTTGAAATAAATTCATCTAGAAAATGTGTTTATTTCCCGTTTTCTTAAGAATTATTTTAACTGCGCCTGACGGTTACGGAAAGTAGTTCGGCATGGGAGTTTACTGGGATATAAATTTTGGACAGAGACTACGGACCAATCAAATTTTAGGGAATTGTGTAAATATTTTCGTGCTGGAATTATTAGCTCGTGAACTGTTACACCGATTTTGATTTTGATAATATGTGTGTGTGACTAGTATATGGATGATGCATTCTTGCAGGTGCACAGAATAGCAGGAACAGACGGTGTGGTGGGGAGGAGCCAGCGGATACATCTACAGCTATGGGACACGGCGGGTCAGGAGAGGTCGGTCTGTCTGTCCAACATCCATTCATCCATCTCTATCTATCTGTCCATCTGTCCATCTGTAACCCTTTTATCCCTCAACCTATCAACACTTGATCAATCAGGACCAGTAGCCGATTTCATCAATCTATCAACACTTGATCAATCAGGACCAGTAGCCGATTTCATCAACCTATCAACACTTGATCAATCAGGACCAGTAGCCGATTTCATCAACCTATCAACACTTGATCAATCAGGACCAGTAGCCTATTTCACCAACATTGCAAAGTATACTTTTCTAGCAAAATATACTTTGAGGGAGAAATTTTCAATATTAGGATAAATCTATTAATTTTTATTATACTGAATTTATTACATTATCACAGCCAAAATGGCTGTGATAATGTAATAAATTCAGTATAATAATTCTGCATAGTTTTAATCATCAAATATATGCAATCATTAGTTCTGTATGAAATAATGCATTTCGGAAAAATCAATGATTACTCCCTCAAAGTATACTTTGCTAGATATCTAAGAATACTTTGCAATTTTGATGAAATTGGCTACAGAGCTCCAGATAAGTTTTGTATCTAAAGATTATTAGAGCCCCAGATTTCAAATTAAATGCGTATTTTACTTTTAAAAATGTATTATTGATATTCTTCCTTAGTAAATAGGGAACAAATGATAAAACAATAAAACAAATTAAATTTTACAAATTCACTTATTTGAGCTGCAAAAAGCAAACACAGCGGGCGGATGGTGGGCGGGCACAGCTTGTCCATGCAATAACTAGAGTTCTACTTAACGGATTGTAACCAAATTCGGTATACATGTTTATCACGGCACGAGGAAGAAGTCTATTGATTTTCAAAACTTTCTGATGCCTTATCTCCCCTTGGGGGCCATTTTTAATGTTCGCACTCTGTCCATGCAATAACTCAAGTTCTACTTGACGGATCATAACCAAATTTGGTATACATGTTTATCAAGGCAAGATGAAGAAGTGACTTATCTCCCCTTGTTGTCTGACCTTGCCACGACGGGCATATATGACCTTCGGCACTGTTGTTGCAGTTCAACTAAGTAAATTTTCAACCTTATTACAGTATTTTCATGACTCAATTTGAAAATCAATGCGTATTTTCACATTGCTGTGAGTATTTTGTACTCCCACTGGTGATAATCAATGCGTATTCAGCTAAAATAAGTGCGTAAAATACGCCAATACGCACCTTATACGCCATATATATATACAGTCGCACCTTCCCGAACAGCCACCTCTCTTCAACAACAAACCTCTCTATAACAGCCGCTATTTTATACCCCAAATGGATGATTTCCTCTGTATCTAACCCTTAGATTGCTGAGCACGAAAATTGTCGACTGCTGTTCCTTTGCCTTCTTTCTCAATAAAAACATGTTTTAACAGCATTTTAGAATCATTTCCATTGGAAATGATTCTAAAATGTTGCCAAAGCATGTTTTTTATGAGAATTATCAAAGAAAATAAATAAACAGCAGACGACAACATTTAATTCAGCATTAACCTCCCTTCAACAGCCACCTCTCTACAACAGCCAATTTTGCGTCTTCCCATGGGTGGCTGTTGTAGAGGGGTTGCACTGTATGTTACTTAATTAGTTCCAATTTCTTTATATCCTTTCGAAAGTATATGTTGTTACCACTCATTTGAACCGTCTCAACGAGACGGTTCAAATGAGTGGTAACAACATATACCTTTATCGATGAATGAGATTTTTTCAACAAACATCGTATCCTCAGGCTGAAATGGGTTAAAATTATCACTCGTTAGAGATTCAGTGGTGCCCTATTGGTTTCGCCCTGTCTGTCTGTCCGTCCGTTTATTTTTTGGAAGTTGTTTGTAAGAGTTTCTCATACATGTATCACCTACCATAGGGTCCCTAAATGTATCGATAGACCACATTTTATGTTACCTATTGAAATCATTGTTAGAAACTCATTCACATTATTATGATAAGACATTCTTACATTTCTGGCAGTAGTTTATAGAAATCTAACGGTGAATTACACCAGTCGGCAGCAGTAGTTTACATCATTTGTTTGGCTTATATTCAAGGGTGGGAATTGGCCGTATTCACCAACATTGCAAAGTATACTTATCTAGCAAAGTATACTTTGAGTGAGAAATTTTGAATTTAAGGATAAATTTATTAATTTTCATTATACTGAATTTATTACATTATCACAGCCATTTTGTCTGTGATAATGTAATACATTCAGTATAATAATTCTGCATACTTTTAATCATCAAATGTATGCAGTGGTTAGTTCTATATGAAATAATGCATTTTGGGAAAAATAAATGATTACTCCCTCAAAGTATACTTGCTAGATAAGTATACTTTGCAATTTTGATGAAATCGGCTACCGGTTTACACCACTCTCGTGCTTACCATATATATGGAGAAATGACGTCAGTAACACCTCAATGACGTGTTTCCTTCGACCAATCAAATCATTTTCTTTGACACACCTTCTGAATCGCGCGACAGTCGCCGTCACTGGCCCTACTCCAGAAATTTATTTGCATATCTGTTGGCCATATTTTACCCTTGATTCGCTTTGTTTTTATGAAGAATCATGTGTGAAATGCAAGAAAATGTTTATTTAACCAGGTGAGCTGAATATCTTCAAATAATGCCCTCAAGATAAGTTCCTGCCAGTAAACAAACTTGGTTCGCTCACTCATTTGTTGAGCGTAAGGACCCAATCACTCTTGCAGTAATTCACGATAATCAGTTCACCTTGTTAAATAAACTGTGTTTGTTACACACCTTTCATTTACGTTTAGGTTTCGAAGTCTAACGACGGCGTTCTTCCGCGACGCGATGGGTTTCTTGTTATTGTTTGATCTCAGTAGTGAACAATCGTTCGTGAACATCCGTAACTGGCTGACACAGCTGCAGACTCACGCCTACTGTGAGAATCCTGATATCGTGCTCTGTGGCAATAAATGTGACCTTGACGACCATCGGCAAGTGTCGGAGGAACGCGCGAGGGAAATGGCGGACAAGTTCGGGTAGGTATTGCAGGGTTTCCACTGGAGAAACAGCCACAGCCCATCCCTCTCTGATATCCAGAGCAATACTTAAAAAATTACAATTTTCGAACAACAATCCAAAAAATTGTAATTTTTGTCGTGCCCGCTTGCGGAAAGCGCGATATAGTCGGCACTTTGGCGTACGTACGTACGTGTGTCCGGTTAAAGTTTTTGGTTAAGTTGTTTGGTTAAGTTTTTTGGTTAAATTTTTTGGTTAAAGTTTTGGGTTAAGTTCTTTTGTTAAAGTTTTTGGTTAAGTTTTTTGGTTAAGTTTTTTGTTTAAAGTTTTTGGTTAAAGTTTTTCGTTATACTATATCTCTGCAACTGCTTTGCCCATTACCTTGAAACTTCACATGGGTGTTTATCATCATCTATCTTTTCACTTCTACCCCCTCCGTGCGGCCCTGTGCCCAATGTCAAGGTCAAATTACTTTGAAGTTTTTGGTTAAGTTTTTTGTTAAAGTAAAGTTTTTGGTTAAGTTTTTTGGTTAAAGTTTTTTGTTATACTATATCTCTGCAACTGCTTTGCCCATTACCTTGAAACTTCATATGGGTGTTTATCATCATCTATATTTTCATTCTACCCCCCTCCCGTGCGGCCCCTGTGCCCAATGTCAAGGTCAAATTACTTTGAAGTTTTTGGTTAAGTTCTTTGGTTAAAGTTTTTGGTTAAGTTTATTGGTTAAGTTTTGTGGTTAAAGTTTTTGTCGCGCCCACTTGCGGAATGCGCGATATAGTCGGCACTTTGGCGTACGTACGTACGTGTGTCCGGTTAAAGTTTTTGGTTAAGTTTTTTGGTTAAAGTTTTTGGTTGAGTTCTTTGGTTAAAGTTTTTGGTTAAGTTTTTTGGTTAAGTTTTTTGGTTAAAGTTTTTCGTTATACTATATCTCTGCAACTGCTTTGCCCATTACCTTGAAACTTCACATGGGTGTTTATCATCATCTATATTTTCATTCTACCCCACTCCCTTGCGGCCCCTGTGCCCAATGTCAAGGTCAAATTACTTTGAAGTTTTTGGTTAAGTTTTTTGGTTAAAGTTTTTGGTTAAGTTTTTTGGCTAAGTTTTTTGGTTAAGTTTTTTGGTTAAGTTTTTCGTTATACTATATCTTTTTTTTTAGTGTCCATGCCTCACCACAAGGCGCGACATGCAGGCCGCGGCCATCTAGTTTAAGTATTGCTTTGGATATCAAAGAGGGATGGGCTGTGGATCAGGGGTAGAAGACAGGACTTCAATACTGTTGGTCGTGAGTTCAAAACCTACCCCAGTAGCCTATTTCATCAACATTGCAAAGTATACTTTAGTAGCAAAGTATACTTTGAGGGAGACATTTTCAATTCTTTTAAAAATTTATTAATTTTTATTATACTGAATTTATTACATTATCACAGCCATTTAATGGCTGTGATAATGTAATAAATTCAGTATAATAATTCTGCATACTTTTAATCATGAAATATATGCATTTGTTAGGTCTATATGAAATAATGCATTTCAGGAAAAATAAATGATTTCTCCCTCAAAGTATACTTTGCTAGTAAAGTATACTTTGCAATGTTGATGAAATAGGCTACTGGTCTGTCGGATCAGACTTTCTAAACTGTGGTCCCGTCCCTATATGACCTTAGCTGTTGCTGGGACGTTAAACCCCATTATTTTCATTTGATTTGGATACCAGAGGTATTGGTGTACTGTGAGAAACCATATATTAAAGGTACATGCCCACTCAGTAGACACAACATGTTCTTTTTATCAGAGACATCATCGGAGACATTTTCTGCCAAAATAAACATTCATTACCCCACGTATTGATTGGCATTATTATACATTTGATATCAGACGTAAATTTCCACACTGATATCGGGGGCGATAACCGAGTTTCCTTGAATTTTAACGGACAACACTATTTTTTATCTGTATTTATTTTCTGATGTGCAATAAGCATACTTGATAATCTGTCGAAAATATTATTTTAATTAGTATAAATAATTAAGATATATTGATTATACACTTATTTAATTCCTACAAAGAACACTTTGTGCCTACTGTCAGAGTGGGCATTCCTACAAAGAACACTTTGTGCCTACTGTCAGAGTGGGCCTGCCTACTGTCAGAGTGGGCATTCCTACAAAGAACACTTTGTGCCTACTGTCAGAGTGGGCATGTACCTTTAACTGTAAGAAATATTTAGGCAATAATGCACTGGAAAACTACTCGCAATTTAACTCTTTGCATGCTGGGAAACTTGTGGGCTATAAATAGTTCAAAACTAGCGGACAAGAATTCATCATATTTTCTTGTATTTCTCCCCGTAAATATCATGAATATGTCTTGGAATTTCATTAGAATTGAGTCCTGAGGACTCAATTTTAATGAAATTTCAAGACATATTTACAGAGAGAAATAAAACATATACTCCTAATTCGTTTGGCGGATATTTTCACCGCTAGCATGCAAAGAGTTAATACGACTCCTAAGGTGTCACTGTACCAATTGAAACAAACATCCCTTAACGATTAACACACAATCCTATTAATTTGAGATATCCAGTGCTCCAGATAAGCTGCGTATTTGCTTAAATACCCAATTAAAATTGCCAAAAACCCAATTGAAATCAGAAGTAGCGAGTATCAAAAAGCAATACAAAATTTGTGATACCTTTATCATGCTGCAGAAAACAATAAACAGACCACAAATATAGCATATTTTTCTTATTTTCCATGAAAACACATCTTGGTATTTCATTAGAATTGTCTCCAGGGAGACAATTCTAATGAAATGTCAAGACAAGTTTTCATTTTGAAGCAAACTATTCAATAATTGCGGTCTGTTGATGTGTAAACAGTATTGTGATTTTATTTTACCCAATTAAAATGTTGAAATACCCAATTGCTTCAGAAATGATGGAGTAACAATACTCAATTACTAATTCCTTATCTGGAGCCCTGAAACAGTATCTATGCATATGAGGATGGGTTGTGGCCCAGGGGTTGCAGCACCGGACTTCCAATCCGGAGGTTGTAGGTTAAAACCTTGCCTAGGGGTTACAGCACCTGTAGCCTATTTCATCAACATTGCATCTAGCAAAGTATACTTTGAGGGAGAAATTTTCACTTTAAGGATAAATTTATTATTTTTTATTATACTGAATTTATTACATTATCACAGCCATTTTGGCTGTGATAATGTACTAAATTCAGTATAATAAATCTGCATACATTTAATAATCAAATATATGCAGTCGTTAGTTCTATATGAAATAATGCATTTCGGGAAAAATAAATGATAATACACCCTCAAAGTATACTTTGCTTGATAAGTATACTTTGCAATGTTGATGAAATCGGCTGCAGACTTCCAATCCGGAGGTTGTAGGTTAAAACCTTGCCTATGCATATGTTACATTGACACTGCCCCAATGAAAGGGACTCGCGTCGCATACTTTCAGTTTCATTGCATACTTTCAGTCTTCCGTACTTCGAAACGAGTGCAGCCACGGGACAGAATGTTACGAAAGCGGTCGAGTGTAAACACGCCAAATTTGATATCACTATATTGATTTGAATAATCATATGCTTGTTTGTGTTCATTTCATTCTATGTCATGGTCTCTGTTACCGTGGTTACGTTAACCCTTAATAGACCGCTATCTTAATTTTTTTATCGTCTGCTGTTTATTTTCTATTTTCCATTTTTATCATCAAAAACCGCACTTTGACCGCACTTTGGAATAATTTACAACATGCTTTGACAGCACTTCAGAATTGTCTTTGGCTTGGTTGTCCGTCCGTCCGTCCGTCCGTCCATCTGTCCGTCACAAAATTTGTGTCGTGCATATCTCCAAAAGTTTTTGAGTTATAGTCGTGAAACTTTACAGGAATACTTGTCATCGAGTGAAGTTGTGCACCTGGGTTTTTAGATGCGGATTCATCCTGTATTTACGGAGTTATGGCCCTTGACTTAGCGAAAATTGGGGATTTTCAACTTGTGTCGCGCGTATCTCCAAATGTATTTCAGTTAGAGTCGTGAAACTTTACAGGAATACTGGTCATCATGTGAAGTTGCGCACCTGGGGTTTTAGATGTGGATTCATCCAGTATTTACGGAGTTATGGCCCTTGACTTAGTGAAAAGTGGGGATATTCAACTTGTGTCGCGCGTATCTTCAAAAGTATTTCAGTTAGTCGCAAAACTTTACAGGAATACTGGTCATCGTGTGAAGGTACGCACCTGGTGTTTTAGATGCGGATTCATCCAGTATTCACGGAGTTATGGCCCTTAACTTAGTGCTGTGGCCATTTATAGAAATAATTTTTCGGCAAAAATCTCATATACGATAATGTTGATTATATATATTAGGTGTCAGCTCAATTATACATGCACTTTCGGTTTTTTATGCCTGACGTTTCAATTTCCATATTTCCTCACTTTTTATTTTATTATCTCACAATATACAGCTAACTTATGCAGAAATGATATGCTGTTGCTGCCTTAAATTCTACTTTTCCAAGTCCTGATAACATGCAGTGGTGGTATTGGGGGAGACTTATGTTTTTGTCTGAAAAACAATCTTCTAATTTCAATTGGAAATGATTCTCAAGTGCTGTCAAACCATGTTTTTATTGAGTATTGAGAAATAAGGCAAGATATAAAAGCAACAGCAGACGACAATTGTTGTGAGTAGCGGTCTAAGGGTTAACATTATCACGTGGCACATCGTTTTGACTAAAAAAAAACAGACTAAAAAATGAAGAAAAACGAGATATTTAATAGGCCTACCTAGATCTACCCGTCCTAGGCCTATATAGACCTATAATAATATGTAATATATAGTAGTTATCATACGTTCAGGTCGTGCATAAAAATAAAATAAGCGCAGAGATGTCGCGACGACAACAACAACAGCATCATTTGTTTCCTTTGCGGCAAAATTCAAAATGGCCAAGCAAAGGCTTGCACATCATTTGCCTGAAGGTCACTGATGTTCATGTTATTACAGGGCTCCAGATAAGGAATTATAGTCTGTTTCACGAAAGCTGCCCAAATTTTACGGCCATGTAAACAATTCAAAAACAATTTTTTTTTTCGATAATATTAAATTAAAGGAAAATTTAAGAATGAGCCTTCTTTTTATTTCGTGAAATTTGGTCAAATATTGATTTTATTGCGAAAACAAAATTTCCCCATGTTAAATCCCCATAGACATCTTCACGGAGTGAAGATGTCTATGGGGATTTAACATGGGGAAATTTTTTAGAATTTCAGAAATACTGGACCGATTTTTAAAATTTAACTTTTGTTTTCTTAGTTAGATCATTTCCAAGCTATCTAGCTAGGTTTCAGAGTAAATTTCCAAAAAAAAATGTTTGACTCCTCCCACAACTCTTCTACCTCTTTTCCCCCCATGTTAAATTCCCATAGGGAAATCAATTTTTCGTAATAAAACCAATATCTGACCAAATTTCACGAAATAAAAAGAAGGCTCATTCTTAAATTTTCCTTTAATTTAATATTATCGAAAAAAAATATTTTTTTTAATTGTTTATATGGCCGTAAAATTTGGGCAGCTTTCGTGAAACAGACAGTAGTAATTGAGCATTGTCACTCCATCATTTCTGAAGCAATTGGGTATTTCAGAATTTGAATTGGGTAAAATAAAATCACACTGCTGTTTACACATCAACAGACAGCAATTATTGAATAGTCTGCTTTGAAATGAAAACATGTCTTGGCATTTCAATAGAATTGTTTCCTTGGAAACAATTCTAATGAAATACCAAGATGTGTTTTAATGGAAAATAAGAAAAATATGCTATATTTGTGGTCTGTTTATTGTTTTCTCCAGCATGATAAAGGTACCACAATTTGTATTGCTTTTTGATACTCGCTACTTCTGATTTCAATTGGGTTTTTGGCAATTTTAATTGGGTATTTACGCAAATACGCAGCTTATCTGGAGCTCTGTTATTATCAAAGCTTCAGGGAGGGGATTAACTTAGTGATAACAATGCCCTTGTTATTTCTTATCCAGGCAACAGCTAAAGGTATCTGTCAGCCCCTGCTTGCATGCTGTATGTTTTGTTCAGTTCAGTGACGCCTTCTCATCATCTTTTGTGTACAAAATACACTTAACACTCCTAACGTGACACGGAACCCGGCAAAATCAACCTCGCCACACGATTAACCCACAATTCATTACGTTCCAGTCTTCCGTACTTCGAAACGAGTGCAGCTACGGGACAGAATGTTACGAAAGCGATCGAGTGTTTACTAGACATGGTAATGATGCGAATGGACAGATGCGTGGACAAGACCAAGTTTCCCGGAATGAGAAACGGGCGAAACGAAATGGACGAGGCCGGGGGTGAAAATAGTTCCTGCAGTTGTTGATGATCATAATTATTTCCGTGATTCTGTGATTATCACGTTTATTGAGTCTCCATGTGGTTCTGATGTTGGTTTTTAACATTTTGCATGATGGGAAATTTGTGGGCTATAAATAGTTCAAAAATAGCAGATGACAATTCATTATAGACACAAACATTCAAGACATATTTACGGAGAGAAATAAAACATATACTCCTAATTCGTTTGGCGGATATTTTCGCCGCTAACATGCAAAGATTTAAAGTATTGCGTATTTTTGGCCAGTTTCATTGGAAAGGCAAATTAAACGCTATCTATGCACGTTTTCCAAATGCGTACTTGTAATTTAAGTCATGCAGTCAGTAGTATATCTGCGTAGTGGTGGGAAATCACACACCTATGTCTTGGTGTGCTCGAATGCACAAATTACAGTTGTAACTACACCCCAGGGTGTCCGGCTTAGAGAGATTCAAGTGCACATTTAGCCTGTGAATATTCAGTAAGGGAGATAATCCATGATCCATGCCAGATAAAATGGGAGTACCTTGGTGGTTGTGATAAGTCCTGGGGCTTATTTCACTGAACTTCGTATTAAAGATATAGAGAATAGTAGGTTGGTTCATCAGAAAAAATATCCGGCAAGGCTCAAGAATTTCTTTATTTCTCATCAGAAGTATATGTTGTGACCACTCATTTGAACCGTCTCGCCGAGACGGTTCAAATGAGTGGTCACAACATATACTTTGGTTCAGAAATAAGGAAAATAGATAGAGAATAGTAGGTTAGTGCCGTGAATGGGAAAAAATATCTGGCAAGGCTCAGGAAACGGGATGGGCGAGGCTCTGCCGAGCACATCCCGTTTCCGTGCCGCGCCAGATATTTTTTCCCATTCACGGCACTAACCTACTATTCTATTTATCCCGTCAACACCTACAAATGGCTGTAAAATGCAAACATAGTATTGACTGGATATCAAAAATGTTTCATGGCACATACGCACTGTGTTGACGGGATAAAAAAACGTTTGTGCAAAGATTTTTTGTGAATGTGTTTCTAACATTAACATAGTTCATGAATTGGACTTAAATTATTACAAAATTGGACTTAAATTATTTGCTGAAACTTACCAAAAGATTCCTGAAACTGGTAATTTCCTTCTTTGTCTTTCTGAAATATTCCTGAAATTTTCATTAAAAAATCAAAAATAATAATTTTGAAAACCCATATTAATTAAAGCACTTCATCCATCCACATGAACGACTCGTTAAATGTGAATATTAACCACAGGTTTTGCAAACATCAGTGATTAGTTTAAACATATTTTATTAGCATATTGTTTACAAGTTCATTGTCAATGTCAATGTTACTACATTGTATATACAGTACTATACAAATGTGATTGGATTGAAAGCAAGCTTATTTAAATCCTCAGTGATTAAACCAGAGCTCCAGATACAGTGCGTATTGGCGTATTTTACGCAATTATTTTAGCTGAATACGCATTGATTATCAAAATACGCACAGCAATGTGACAATATGCATTGATTTTCAAATTGAGTAGTGAAAATACTGTTATAAAGTTGAAAATTCACTTAGTTGAGCTGCAAAAAGCAAACAGTGTTTGCTTTTTGCAGCTCAAATAAGTGAATTTTTAGCCAGTTTTTTTTTAAAAAAATCCAGGCTATTGGATTGGCGAAAGCCGGGCGGGGCGGCGGGTGGGCGGCGGGCGGGCGGGCGGCGTCCACAATCAGTTTTACAGTGTTAAGTGAATGTTTAAATTTGTTATATTATTTTATCATTTGTTCCCTATTTAGTAATGAAAAAAATCAATAATCAATGATTTTGAAATCGCGGTATAGTACGCTTTAGACAACAAAGCTTATCTGGAGCTCTGTAAAACATTTGTAAAAATGAATTTTGCTCGTCAAACATTTCAGTAATACAAAGTTTAGTGAAATGGATCTCTGTTTTCTCATAGTATAGTACCGGTTGTTACTGATCTTTAATGTTTATTTACATGTATATATATTATAAATATCTTGTTCCAATAGCAATCTCGGCTTATTGCCACATACCATTTGGCTCTTTTGTTACCTTGGAGTTGCATTGGGTTATTGCCCATTATAAAAGTAGTAAGATTATTATTGATCCTACTGCTTTTGGGAGGGGCCAAGTGATTCTGGTGTGGCGAGGACCTGGCATTAGATCGGGATAATTCTGATTTCAGGGCTGAATATACAGTTCTTTTATTGTAAATATTCAGTTCTGATTTGGGGATTTTGCCCCATTTGTACAGGTAATATATGGGATTTAGTACTAAACACAGCCTTAAATGACCTTAGCTTTTGATAGGTCGTTAGACCTCAACAAAAAAACAATTGCCAAATGCGCTCAAAGCCTACTAACATTTATATATTTTGCATTTATTCGTTGGAGGTTAGATAACTTGATTGATACACCCCATGCTCCGATACTAGGATAAGAGCTCCAGATAAGGTGCGTATTTTACGCACTTATTTTAGCAGAATATGCATTGATTATCAAAAGTGGGAGTACAAAATACACACAGCAATGTGAAAATACGTATTGATTTTCAAATTGACTAGTGATAATACTGTAATAAAGTTGAAAATGTACTTTGTTGCGCTGCAAAAAGCAAACTGTGTTTGCTTTTTGCAGCTCAAATAAGTTTTTTTAATTTTTTTATCATGCGTTTGTTCCCTATTTAATAAGTTCCATTTCATTCCATTCCTATTTAATAAGGAAGAAAATCAATAATGCATTTGTAAAAGTCAAATATGCATTTGAAATACGGGGGTATAATACTCTTTAGATACAAAACTTATCTGGAGCTCTGTAGGATGGCAAAAAAATGTGTTTCTAATAAGTGGCTATGACTGCAAAAATGTGACATGGGATTCGTGACCAATGAAACCCCTGATCAAATAACACACTCATGTAGCCTGGTAATGGTCTATATTGCTTGTTAGAAGCATGGTGGATGTTTTATGATGGAATGGCGAACAGTGCAGATCCTGATCAGACTGCGGCCGCACAGGCTGATCTGGATATACACTGGTCGCAAAACCCATATAAGACCATTTTGTCTCTAGTATCCAGTTGCACAGTGTGTAATGGCGGAGTTTGCAACAATATTGTGAAGTCCATACTCCGTAGTCATGGCGATGATTCCACATTTCAAGGTGATCACGTGGTACTAACAACAACAATAAGTACGTATTCTTTTATAGTGTCCTTATTACGTAACGGATGTTGATGAAATATGGCGCATCAAACGCGTCTAGTTAAGCTGCATTTGGTGGTCTCTGTATTTTCGCCCAAACTTCTGTCGTTTTTACGAAGAATCGATTTCCGTGTCTCTGACACGGAAATCGAATCTTCGCAAAAATGACATAAGTCTGTGCCAAACTCCATAGACCACCAAATGCAGCTCATGAAGACACGTTTGCTGCGCCATATTTCATCAAAATCCGTTGCATATTAAGGAAAATATCAAATAATACTTACTTTGGAGTGGGCGACGTTGTTGTTGTTGTAACCACATGATCATGCACCTTGATTTATTGCGTATGTTTGATATGTTTGTGGATGGAAATACATGAAAAAAGGGGCTTATTGCGTTTTTAGACCAGTGTAGTTCCTGATAAGCTATCACATGCATAAGTCTGATTGGGATCTACATGGTTTGTTCGAGGATTAGAACCATTTCCTCAAGTCAATATTTGATGGTATAGATGCTGATCAGATTGTGCCGATGCTCAGTAGCCAATTTCACCAACATCGCTAAATATACTATCAATTGCTAAGTACACTTTGAGGGAGAAATTTTAAATTTAAGGATAAATTTATTAATTTTTATTATACTGAATTTATTACATTATCACAGCCATTTTGGCTGTGATAATGTAATAAATGCAGTATAATAATTCTGCATACTGTACTTTTAATCATCAACTATATGCAGTCGTTAGTTCTATATGAAATATTCTATTTCTTGGAAAAAATAAATGATTACTTGCTCGAAGTACACTTTGCTAGATACATATGCTTAGTGAAATGTTGGTGAAATCAGCTACAGGTTGATCTGAAACTACACTGGTCACAAACCGAATCAGCATCTGTTGTTGAATGTCGCATACATGTATTTTACTATTTATCCTCTGGGAGACAACTCCCGATTTTTTGAACAGACAATATGTACTTATCTCCCTTGTACCCATGTTGGTTTTGGTAAATTTTTAATATGGTTGTGATTAGGTTTATTATTGGTTAGTGTATGAAATTTTCTCTCGTATCTGTATTGGACAGAAAATTTGCAACTACGATAAGGTGTACATTTTCGTTGATATTGTTACCGAAAATCATGCGACAATTGCCGTAATTGACATAGAAAGATGACAGAAATCTCTAAGCACATATGCAATTCAATTTATTTATTTTCTTTCTGTCCAAAAGATATTTCAGATCCACGAAACTAGTTTTAAAAAACTCCAATAAAGATAGTAGGTGTACATATTTCACCACTATTTGTTCCGAAAAACATGAAACAATTGCAGTAATTGACATTGAAAGTTGGCAAAAATTGCAGAGCACACGCGTAATTAAATTTGGCTCTTTTGTTACCTGGGAGTTGAATTAGGTTATTACCCATTATAAAAGTAGTAAGATTATTACTGATCCTACTGCTTTTGGGAGGGGGTCAAGTGATTCTGGTGTGGTGAGGACCTGGCATCAGATCAGGATTATTCTGATTTCAGGGCTGACTATATATTTTTTTATTTTAAATATTCAGTTCTGATTTTGGTATGTTTCCCCCCCGTACAGGTAATATATGGGATTTAGTACTAAACCAATTTACCCGGCCTTAAATGACCTTAGCTGTTGATAGGCCGCTAAACCACAACAAAAAACAAAACAAAAAAAATATATCACAGATCTAAGACACTAAATTCAGAATATTCTTGGATGTAATAAACTAGAAAATCACATACACTTACTAACTTGTGATGAGGAATTTTGTCTTCATATGGACATTTATGCCACTTTGATTTTGTTTATAAAGCCTGTACATGTATAATGTATATACCCTGATTGTGTTACATGGAAGTTTATTGTTTATGGACGTAATGATGACGATCAGTCGACTGTCCGTTCCGCATAAAATTTCGTTGATTTTTTGGAGGCAATTAAATTCATTATTTTTATTATCAAAACTCAAATTATTTTTTTCTGAAGAATAAAAAGGTTTCCCTGCACAATTTATTTTTTGTATGAAATTCTGTCACATTACTGATTTTATTAACAGAAATGAAAATGTGTTTCTAATTGATTTTAACATGGGGTGGTGGGTGGTGTTGGGGGTGGGGGCTCTAAAATAGACTTTTAAAATTACTTTCGTATTTGGTAACCTCATTTCCATTTCGGTCCATGTTAAATTGTATCACTATGAAGTCAATATTGATGACATTTCATCAAATATTATTATAAAATGTTACTTCAAGTTGCATATATATTCTTCAGATTTAATATGTTTAATTGGCCGAAACCGATCAACGGATGTTATGTAGAACAGATGGTAAGCACTGATCTCACGGCGTCCAATCTACATGTATGCTTATACGTACAAGCTTTACATTTACGTTTACATTTAACAGCGTAATGGTGGGTGGTGGTCGGGCGAATGTGACGGCGTAAATTAACGGTAGGGGTTCCTCCTTATAGGAATCATGATTTGCCTGGTTTGGCCCTCAGGTATGTTTTTATCTTTGGCTCTTTTGGTACCTCGGAGTTGAATTGGGTTATTGCCCATTATAAAAGTAGTAAGATTATTACAGATCCACTGGTTTTTGGAGGGGCCAAGTGATTCTGGTGTGGCGAGGACCTTGCATCAGATCAGGATTATTCTGATTTCAGGGCTGAATATATAGTTGTGTTATTGCAAATATTCAGTTCTGATTTTGGGATTTTCCCCCCATTTGTACATTTACTTGAACATGTACATGTACTTGTACAGGTAATATATGGGATTTAGTACTAAACCCATTGACCCGGCCTTAAACAAACAAACAAACAAACATACAAGCTCATGTACATCGTTTACATTTAACAGCGTAACTGCCATAAAACAAAATAGTTGCTTGCCATGAGGAAATTGGACACAGATCAGATAAGGTGAAAAACCTGCTCAAATCCCATGATTTTCATTAACCCTTAGACCGCTACTCACAACAATTGTGGTCTGCTGTTGCTTTATATCTTGACTTATTTCTCAATAAAAACATGGTTTGACAGCACTTCAGATAGATACCATAACAACCGTAAATAATTTGTTTTGGGGAACCATCAGAATCAAGGTGCATGATCACGTGGTTACAACAACAACAGCACTTACTGAAACTTCTAGAAGCGCATCTGATTCAAAGTACGTATTGATTTATCTTTTTCTTATTATGTAACAGATTTTTATTAAATATGGCGCATGAAACATGTCTTGTTAAGCTGCATTTGGTGGTCTCGGTACTTTGGTCCAAACTTCTGTCGTTTTTGCGAAGAATCGATATCGATTCTTCACAAAAATGACACAAGTAAGTGCTGAACTCCAGGTACCACCAAATGCAGCTCATGAAGACGCGTTTGATGCGCCATATTCATCAAAATCTGTTGCATATTAAGGAAACTATCAAATAATACTTACTTTGGACTTTGGAGTGGGTGCATTGTTTTTCTAACCACCTGATCATGCACCTTGAGAATATATCTGCCATACACTCGTGTAAACAGGGGGCCAAGTGATTATGGTGTGGTGAGGACCTGCATGGTATCACTCGCGGCAGATCAGGATTATTCTGATTTCAGGGCTGAATATACATGTACAGTCGAACCTCTACAACGGCCAGCCATGGGGAGACTGAAAACTGGCTGTTGAAGAGAGGTATATCATATAGAAATCAGAGCTACATTTAAGGTGCATATTTTTTCATTTCTTCGCCAAAACTGGCAAGTTGGAAGTGCTTTAGAATCGTCTCAATGAGACGATTCTAAAGCACTCCCAACTTGCCAGTTCTGATGAAGAATTAACAAAATCCCCCACAAAGTTTATCAAATTACGTACACTAACTGTGGTCGCAATTCATCACATTGCGTTTTGAAATTTTGGCCGTTGTAGAGAGGTGGCTGTTGTAGAGAGGTGGCCGTTCATGGAGGTTCGACTGTATAAATTGTTGTAAATGTTCAGTTCTGATTTTTGGATTTTTCCCCCATTTGCACAGGTAACATATGGGATTTAGTACTAAACCCATTGACCCGTCCTTAAATGACCTTTGCTGTTGATAGGCCGTTAAATCCCAACAAACAAACAAACAAAATCTATCGACATATTTAGGGTTTTCATGGTTGTATCTGTTTATTTAGCTAATCTATAACTAGATCTATGCGCCAGGAAATTCTGTGTTGATGAGCCATTAAATTTCATTCCATTAAGTACGGCTGGCAAGTGTAATATGGTATGTCACATTGTTATACCTCAGATTATTTTTATTATACCTGTATATTTTTACACCATGTTAATCCATATAAATGTATCTCACAATGCATTTAAATAGGTCACAGAGCTCCAGATAAGTGTGTTTTATGCCGCAAACAATATTTATTAACAAAAATATCACCTTTTTAACTTAACCATTTTTTTTCACTATATCTTCTCACAATGCATTTAAATAGGTCACAAAGCTCCATATAAGTTTTGTATCTAAAGAGTATTAATTTGTTTATTTCTCAATAAAGGTATATGTTGTTACCACTCATTTGAACCGTCTCGTTGAAATGGTTGAGACGGTTCAAATGAGTGGTAACAACATATACTTTCGAGATGAAATAAAGAACATAGGGATGTTTCCCCTCAAAAGTTTCATACTACTATAATTGTATCCCGTCTGTAATGGATTAAGGACGCGTTAACCTACTAATGACACATTCCTACAACTGGGTCCAGATTAATTGGCTCCAGTTGTGAATCCCAGCAAGATTCACCATTAGGGTATGAATCCCAATACAAATGGATTCATTGCTATATAAGTATGCAGAACACCAGATAAGATTTGTACTAAATAGGCAACAAAAACTATCTGGTTATTTTCGAAATATCGAAACTATCTGGTTATTTTCTTTATTTCACCGTAAAAGTATATGTTGCTACCACACATTTGAACCGTCTCGTCGAGACGGTTCATATGAGTGGTAACAACATATACTTTCGAACAGAAATAGAGCAAATAGAGGGGGAAAAATAAAAAAAAAACCATTGTTGTCTATGGATACAATACTTTTGATAGAGTGGGTGGTGGTCAGACGAATGAGACGGCTAATAAACAAAAACAAACTAAATAGGTAACAAATGATAAAACATAAAACAAATTTAATAATTCAATTATTTGAGCTGCAATAAGTGTAATATAAGTGCGTAAAATACGTCAATACGCACATTATCTGGAGCTCTGAGTTGTATCTTGTACATATGCTCGTGTTTTGCCTGGATGGCTTGATAGTGTAGTGGGTATAGCATTGTATTTCATTACTGAAGGTTGTGGGTTGAATCTCAGTCCTAGCAGTGGAAAATACTTCCATAGTATGCATTTCCATCTGACTGGTGTTTTAGTGGGTGTGGGTGGCAGGTGGGAGCATGCGATGGGTAATTTAACGATCGGGATTCATCTTTACCGGGTGGGTGGAAGGTGGGTGCAAGCGATGGGTAATTTAACAATCGGGGTTCATCCTTACCGGAATTCTGACTGGAGACCTGGTTTGGCCCTCACATACGTCTTTGGCATTTTGTATGTGACAGTTAGTTTAAACAATATTTATTTCAAGTTGTGGCAAGTGATATATACATACATACAATTGAGAACAGGATTAGAAAATAAGCTTTTACACTTATGTGAATTCTTCTCCTGAAATCTGGTTATACCCCTTATGTGAGTATTATGATTATTCGTAATCCTATTTTAGGGGAAGGGGCCAAGTGACTTTGGTGTGGTATGGACCTGGCACCAGGTCAGGTTATTCTAATTTCAGGGCTGAATATATTGTTTCTTGATGTAAATATTCCGTTCTGATTTTACAATTTTCCCCCCAATGCAGCAGGTTAAAACGGGATCGAACCCGTTTGCCTGGCCTTACATGACCTTAGCTGTTGATAGGCCGTTAAACACCAATAAACAAACAAACAATCCTGACCAGACCTGGTTTGACCCTCACGTACATCTTTGGCTTTCTTGTATGTTAGAGTTGAATCTGGTTATACCCCTTATAAGAGTAATCGTACCAGTATTACTTTTAGGGGAAGGGGCCAAGTGACTTTGGTGGTGTATGGACCTGGCAACAGGTCAGGTTATTTCAATTGCAGGGCTGAATATATATTTATTTTGATGTAAAAATTCTGTTTCGATTTTGGAATTCCCCCCCCCCCCCCCCCACAATGCAGCAGGTTAAATGCGGTATCGGACCCGTTGGCCCGGCCTTATATGACCTGCAGCCGTTTTCATCGACATTGCAAAGTATACTTTTCTAGCAAAGTATACTTTGAAGGAGTAATCATATATTTGTCCCGAAATGCATTATTTAATATAGAACTAACGACTGCATATTTGATGATTAAAAGTATGCATACTTATTATAATGAATTTATTACATTATCACAGCCAAAATGGCTGTGATAATGTAATATATTCAGTATAATAAAATTTAATAAATTTATCCTAAAACTGAAAATTTCTCCCTCAAAGTATACTTTGCTAGAAAAGTATTCTTTGCAATGTTGGTGAAATAGGCTACAGGTCTTTTGAATGAGACTTGAAAGCCAGGCCCTGTCTCTATATGACCTTATCTGTTGCTTTGACAATAAACCCTTTCACCTTTTTATGCCCTGGCCACATATTTCGCATGTGCATTCCTTTGATGGTCCTCTATCATCTGACAAATCCACCATCCTCCTGCCTTTTGTGTTTCATATATGCCCTCGTTTTCTTTGGCTGTCAGCGGGGAATTTGTGTGCCGAAAGGTCACATTTTATTGTCTTTTTTTTTGCCCTTCTATGGACTTACTTCCCTTGTCACATGGTTATATTTCGCCAATATTGACTTATTTATTTCCCTTGTCAAATTGGTTATATTTCCCTTGTCACATGGTTATATTTCGCCAATATTGACTTACTTCCCTTGTCACATGGTTATATTTCGCCAATATTGACTTACAACATTAGGTATATTTTTGTAAATATTAAAGAGTGCAGTATGCCACGGGGCATATCCATGTTTTGCAAACATAATGTTTAGTTTAACCCTTTCAACACCACAGACCTCTATAGAGACAATGTTTGCAAACAGTGCAGATCCAGATGAGCCGGCTCGTAACGAGCCGTCTCATCAGGATCTCCACTGTTTGTTAATAGTTATCAAATTTGAAAAAATTACCCTTTCTGAAGAATGGAATAGCCTGAAAATTTGAATGGACCAATGAAATAGCATGAAACAGTGGCATGGAACAGCCCATTAAGTTACTTGGTGTTGAAAGGGTTAACAATGGGATTCATCCCTACTGCATTTCCCTGGTTTGGCCCTCATGTACATTTGTGGCTGTCTTGGACTGTACAGTAGCGCTTTTCTGCTCCTTACCTATTTGTATATACTAATATCTAATATCGTATAGTATTGGTATATTTAATGAGCATATCGTATGATCATATAATATTGGTATGTTTGTACCGTATCATCGTATAGTACAAACGTACTATACAAATATTATACAAACATACGAAATCCGTTCGTATATACGATATATCCGTACGGATATGGTATGAATATACCATGTTTGTATATGTTTGTATGATACAAACGTACCAGAATTATACACATGTATAACAATTGTATAAACGTACGATTTGAATGGTATATCTATGCGATATTGGTTGGTATGTACGGTACAAACATACCGTACGTTTATATTATATTCATATCGTATAGAAAACATATCGTATTGGTATAGTATACGTATAGTATTGGTATAGTACGTATAGTTCACCTGCAGAAAAGCGCTACTGTACATGAGAGCTGAATTATGTCAAATTATAGGATTAGTCCGAGCTCCAGATGCGTAATTTGACCAAATATTCGAGGTATTTTTCTTAGTTCTTCACCAAAAATGGCAAGTTGGGAGTTCTTTAGAATCGTCTCAATGAGACGATTCTAAAGCACTCCCAACTTGCCATTTTTGATGAAGAAATAACAAAATTCCCCCCTAAGTTGATCGAATTACACACCTTAACTGAAGCTATGTGCTAAGTGGGACTGAGTGACTCTATTGATGTGTTGACCCAGTCTGAAATAACCTTAGTTGTTGACCAGCTGTTCTAAAAACACCATTAAACATATTTTATCATTTGTTACTCATGTACGAAAGCCCATTAGGGCCACTCCACTTTGTTTTTATTTCCATTTATTCAAGATCATATTTTGAATATCTTGAATATTCAAGATCTTTTCTTGAATATGAAGATACTTTCTTGAATTTTCAAGATCTGTTCTTGAATATTCAAGTATTCAAGATCTTTTCTTGAATTTTCAAGATCTTCTTCTTCTTCTTTTGGCCCTCATGTACATTTTTGGCTTTCTTGTATGTGAGAGTTGAGTCAGGCTATGCCCCATATATAAAAGTAAGATTAGCGCTAATACTATTACTTTTAGGGGATGGGATAAATGATGCTGGTGTGGCGAGGGCCTGGCACCAGATCAGGTTGTTCTAATTTCAGGACTGAATATATATTTTGATTGTAAATATTGAGTTCTGAAGTTGGGATTTACCCCCCTCGGACAGGTGGATACGGGACACGACCCCGTTGACCCGTCTGCGTGTAGACTCCCTGAGGCTTGTACCTCTATGTCAGAAAAGCGGACGTTAAACCCTATTCACTCACTCACTCAAGATCTTTTCTTGAATATTCAAGATCTTTATTAATGATCTGTTGCAGTTCAGAACAATATGGCTCTCGATGATTTGGTTCGTTGAAAATTCAAGAAAATATCTTGACAATTCAAGAAAGTATCTTGAGTAAATGGTAAAAAAAAATGAAATGAAGTGGCCCTAATGGGCTTCCGTACTCCTGTTCTTACTGCCTTTATATACTGTGTTATTAGTTTTGGTCTAGTTGTTCCAAAAATATGTCTTTCTATTTGTTTTGTGAAATATTATTCAACAATACATTTATTACAGCTCTGTTATTATACAATACTTATAGCATTTATTACTATTTATTACATTTATTACATTCACCATGTAACTTATTGTATTACTAGTTAACCTTCGAAGATGTGATTCAAATCTGTAGCCGATTTCATCTAAATTGCATTTCGGGAAAAATAAATGATTACTCCCTCAAAGTATACTTTGCTAGAAAAGTATACTTTGCAATGTTGGTGAAATAGGCTACTGTAGCCTATTTCATCAACATTGCAAAGTATACTTTACTAGCAAAGTATACTTTGAGGGAGTAGTCATTTATTTTTCCTGAAATGCATTATTTCATATAGAACTAACAAATACATATATTTCATGATTAAAGGTATGCAGAATTATTATACTGAATTTATTACATTATCACAGCCAAAATGGCTGTGATAATGTAATAAATTCAGTATAATAAAAATGAATAAATTTATCCTTAAATTGAAAATTTCTCCCTCAAAGTATACTTTGCTAGAAAAGTATACTTTGAAATGTTGGTGAAATAGGCTATTTGAAATGTTGGTGAAATAGGCTATTTGCAATGTTGGTGAAATTACCGGAATTCCAACTCGAGACCAGTAGCCTATTTCACCAACGTTGCAAAGTATACTTATATTAGTTCTATATGACCTAATGCATTTCGGGAAAAATAAATGATTACTCCCTCAAAGTATACTTTGCTAGAAAAGTATACTTTGCAATGTTGGTGAAATAGGCTACTGGTGTTGTTTTCAATTGTTACATGACTGCCGTTGTTCGACAGTGCTCACAGCCATGTGGGTGGCAGGTGGGAGAATGCGATGGGTAATTTCACGATCGGGGTTCATCCTTACCGGAATTCCGACCGGAGACCTGTTTTGGCCCTCACATACGTCTTTATTTTGTCACATGACAGTTGTATCTGGTTATACCCCTTATATGAGTATTACTATTATTCGCAATCCTATTTTAAGGGAAGGGGCCAAGTAACTTTGGTATGGTATGGACCTGGCACCAGTAGCCTATTTCATCAACATTGCAAAGTATGCTTTACTAGCAAAGTATACTTTGAGGGAGTAATCATTGATTTTCCCCAAAATGCATTATTTCATATAGAACTAACTACTGCATATATTTGATGATTAAAAGTATGCAGAATTATTATACTGAATTTATAAATTGGCTGTGATAATGTAATAAATTCAGTATAATAAAAATTAATAAATTTATCATAAAATTGAAAATTTCTCCCTCAAAGTATACTTTGCTACTAAAGTATACTTTGCAATGTTGATGAAATAGGCTACTGGTCCTGATTGATCAAGTGTTGATAGGTTGAAATAGGCTACTGGTCCTGATTGATCAAGTGTTGATAGGTTGAAATAGGCTACTGATCCTGATTGATCAAGTGTTCATAGGTTGAAATAGGCTACTGGTCCTGATTGATCAAGTGTTCATAGGTTGAAATAGGCTACTGGTCCTGATTGATCAAGTGTTCATAGGTTGAAATAGGCTACTGGTCCTGATTGATCAAGTGTTCATAGGTTGAAATAGGCTACTGGTCCTGATTGATCAAGTGTTCATAGGTTGAAATAGGCTACTGGTCCTGATTGATCAAGTGTTCATAGGTTATTCTAATTCCAGAGCTGAATATATGCAGAGCTTCAGATAAGGTGCGTATTTGCGTAAATACCCAATTAAAATTACCAAAAGCCAAATGGAAACAGAAGTAGTGAGTATCAAAAAGCAATGAAAACTTTGTGGTATCTTTATCATGCTACAGAAAACAATAAACAGACCACAATTATAGCATATTTTCCCATGAAAACACATCTTGGTTTCATTAGAATTGTCTACAAGGAGACAATTCTAATGAAATACCAAGATGTGTTTTCATTTAGAAGCAAACTATTAACAAATTTCTGTCTGTTGATGTGTAAACAGTAGTGTGATTCTATTTTACACAATTAAAATTTTGAAATACCCAATTGCTTCAGAAATGATGGAGTGACATTACTCAATTACTAATTCCTTATCTGGAGCCCTGTATATATAAACAAACTCACAGCCTTGTTCAAACTCACAGCCTTATTCAAAGTCACAGCGCATGCTGTGTTGTTGTGTGTTCATTCTGTAATAATTCCAGCACAAAAATATTTGCACAATTCCCTAACATTTGATTGGCCCGTAGCAAGTCTCTGTCCAAAATTTATATCCCAGTAAACTCCCACGTCGAACTACTTTCCATAACCGTGAGGCGCAGTTAAAATAATTCACACTTTCTTGATGAATTTATTTCAAATGCTGGAATTATAAGGAATGAATGACTTGGAAAAGTCGCGGGAATACTGGACGAGGCCTTCCGGCCTTCGTCCAGT